>CM076581.1:432966329-433532391 GCA_034641835.2 Pinus albicaulis | reverse complement strand
CTGAAGCAGAAAAACAAAACTGAAATGTACAGAGCAATACTGAAATTAAACAAAAACTATGAAAAGCAAACTAGCGGCAGAACAATGTTAGTTCCATGTCATTAGTCAAAAAGCTATGAAAATGCCCGGGCTGCCTATCTAAAACCTGAAAAACATAAACACTGATCAGTGATTAACAATCATAAAGCATGAAAGATAGAAATGAAATGGAAATTATGGAAGTGTATAAACAGAAATGAAACAACTGCAAAGTATGAACATATGAATGGATTATGATACAATGATTTCTAAAGAAACAAAATGAGAAATATACACTAATACAAAAAACCTTAGCTGAGCAGGGGCCCTCTACACAGCCTTGGCAACGGTCCTCAAATACGAATTAAGTTGAAAAACAGAGTCTTCTCATATTAAAAAGAAGTCATTACAGAATGGTAATGTTACGGCACAAGTGCAGCGTAATCACTACAGAGCAGATTAATCAAAAGATAACAGAGACTACATTCACTAATATCGACTAACTTCATATGCGTATGCAAACGCAATATATATAACAACAAACTATAATTGTTTCCTAAAGTTCATGCTAGTGGAGAGCACGTAGACCACTACGTCCACGGATATAGGAGTATGGCCGTGTTGGAAAGTGAATCTACGAGAGGTGGATGCTTGAATTCGACTCTAGAGCTCTATACAGATGTCGATTTATCCTCCGCAGGCTTAGAAACGGCCGTATGGATCTTTATGTGACACGAAACAGAGTCCGGTCGACATGAAACTCCATGGTTGACTTCCATGTGGACGCCTTTGACCGCGGCTTCTTTGGATGATTTTACTTGAACCAATAGGACACGAACCATGTCCACGTCACTCCTAACCTGCCCATGTGGCTCGTTTCCCTTGTAGACACCTGTAGCATAGAGTTTCACAAAATAGCTGCGGAAAGTTGCAGCAGCTGCGGAAAGTGGCAAGATTCCGCAGCTGAATGAACAAAATCTAGATCAAATAGCAAACACAAAAATTTAATTAAAAATCATGTTAGATGCTCTTTTGCACATGATATTGACAATTTGGGAGGTTTAGGTGAGTGAAAAAGGTATGGAAAAATGTATGGAAAAGATGCAAATTTGGAACTCAACATACCCCCACTGTGAAGGTGTTGCATGTCCTCATGCAACCAAAATTTTGATACTCTTTCTTCAATTCATGTGCCTTGATACTTCAGCCAGCACATCCAATCCTCTTCTCTTCTTCCTTGGAACTGCCATCATTCTGGGTTTCTTCATTAAGCACCTAAATTTGATATTTACAAGTGCTCTGCTCAATTTCTGGCATTTCCTTTTCAATTTCTTATTCTTCTTTTGCCATATTCCAAAATGTAACATAGTATTATCATGGATGATCTTGTCTAGCTTGCCTTGTTCTTTCAATGTTTCATTTTCATTTTTGATGTGCCTATTTAAAAGCTCCAGCTCAAAAATTTCCTGTTTTAATGATTGAACTAAATCATCCTGCAATGTATGAGGCTGAATGGAAGAAGTACTTGGACCTGTGGCTGCCTTTTCCAAAGATTCTATATAGTCATATACCTCCTGTTGCTTGGGGTCTATTTCAGGTGTCATTTTTATTGGGCTGTCCCCAAAATGCTGTGAAGGAGAGTTATGTTCAAAATCTGGCCGAGGAGGGCTTACATCAATATTTTGTTGAGAATAAGATGGAGTATGCTCATTGTCTGATTGGGAATGGAATGAACCAGGTTCACTAACTGACTGAGATGGACTATGGTCAGTTGGGGACTGTTCAGATGTCTCCTCACCCAAATCAATGAAATGAGGACCTTTAATTTGCGTTTTTCTCAATTTTCCCTTAAGTCTGTCGCTTCTCCTCACACGCTGTGGTACACTATCCTTTTGTTTTTGTTTCCCTTTCTCTGCCTTCTTGGATATAGATGACTGTTTTTGAAGATAGACTAATCTTTCAGATAGTATTTGATGATCTTCTTCTTCAGAAGAAGGAGTTTTATGTACAGCCTCAATAGTTTCTCTTTCTTTTGGTATTATTGGCTTCTTACCTTTGATATCCTTCTTCTTTCTTTTTACCAATCTCTCTTCCCTATCAGTTCTTTCCATAGTAATAGTAGGAGTGTTTTGGATTTCCTCAATTGTTCTTTTCCTCCTACTTCTTCTTGCTGTGCTAGCTGCGGGAATTTCCTGAGTAGGAGTAATTTGGGTTTCAACATTTATTCTTTTTCTTCTACTCCTCCTTGTTGAACTATCTTCAGGAATTTCCTGAGGTTCCTCAAAGAAATTTCTAACTAGAAATTGTTCCCATGTGTCTTTTCTTTCCCTTAACTCCTTTTCAATCAGAATTTTTATAAGGCCGTGGTGATATAGATGGGGCTCTACATCTCCTAAGTGTTTTTGAACAGTCACAACCATTTTCTTCAAGCTATTGAATAGAAAATATGGGAGATTGAGAGTTTGGTTTTCTAGAAAATTCATTAATAGCCTGGTATGGTACATGTACATGGACCCAAAACGGCCTTCACATGTAATGAATTTCTGAACAATTAGTAGTAAAGTGGCCCATTCTTCTTTTAATGCATGCACAGGAATTCCTCTCTTAAAAACAGTTATGTCCATACCTTGGTTTCGTAAGATTGTTCTCCATGCCTCATCACTGATGCTTTTATTTTTGAACCAACGCTCTCCCTCCTGAAGAAGTTCCGTGGCTGTTGCTATTGATGCTTCATTGACCGAAAACTTGAGGTCTCCAATTTCTGCTTCCGAGCCATCAAACGACCTTGCAAATGCTTTCGTAACTTCTTTGTGATATCCTCTGAATTTCTGAATAAAACGCAGCCATTTTGCTTTCTTCAATATCTCCTTTGCTTGCGGATATCCCTCTATAAACTTTGGTCCTTCCGGCTCTGCCCTTAGCAATTTACCCATTTCACTTCTCTGTTTTTCACAAATTTGCCTTCGTGAGGGTTTCAAATGGAAGTAGAATGGTTGAATGCTCAGGAACGAGCACAATGGCTGTGGGGATGTATCATAAAATGAGAATGAGCACCATAAACGGAATGGAGTGAGACTGTGGGTAGATATACGGGAGTGAGAATGAGCAAAAGGAACGAAACGGAGTAAAACAGAACAGAGTGGGGTTTCGAAAACATAACAAAGATAGGACTGAGTAGATTGATAGAATATAACACATTCAGCCGCATTTTGAATTTTGGTGGCTACGAAATAAATGTGAACACGTTTCAATCAATGGTTGTGACTTGATGCGGCTTGTAAGAGTCCTTGGTCAAATCAAATACGCTTCATTATCACCGGTGGGATATTGGATCATGAGTGAAAATCGGGGTTTAATGATGAAACCGTTTGTGAATAAATGCAAGAGGATAATATGGAGATCGTGAAAGGTTATGGAACTGTCAATATAATCATTGCGCGTAATGGATAGAGCTCATGGTTCAAAACTATATAAAAATGTGTTTTTCAATACTATTTGAAATAAATTTTATTCATACCTTTGGAATCTTTGCCCTTGCCCTTGGTCTTCAACTGACTGATCTCCATTGGTGTCTTGAATGCTCCATTGATCCTCTCTCCTGCATTTTATTTCATAATTATGAAAATAACATCTGACTGTACATTCTCTTTGAAAACAGAGTAGTAGCTATGGAATCTGCTTCTGGCTGCGGAAACTGGAGTCAGCTGCGGAAACAGATGTCAGTTGCGGAAACTGACACAGCTATTACTTTGATGAATGGAAATGAACAAATGACAAATGACCAGATGGAAATGGTCATGAAAAAGATTTTTCATTGATGGAATGGAATGAAATGAAGTGAATGAAGTGGAATGAAATGAAATGAAATGGAATGAAGTGGAATGAAATGGAGTGGGTGGTGACAAAGCTTATGAAATAAAAGAGAGATTTTTTTTTTGGAAAATATAGAGTGTCAGGTGTCCCTGATTTTCACCCTATATTTTCTGTATAATACTGCCAATCAATGATTGGTTTTCAGGCTTATACCATTTTTTATTTTTTATTTTTTATTTTTTTATTTTTTTATTTTTATTTTTTAACTGAAAAACAAAAGCTAGGCTGGTGGAGAAGAAGAATTCTTCTGTACCAGCCTGATTGCAGAACTTTCTTGAAACATCTTGACAAAATCCTCTTTTGAGAGTGGCTTATGATAAACTTTCAATCTATGGCCATTCACGATAAGAGGAGTTTGAAACTCATCAATGGTCTTGATTCTTACAGCTCCATTGCTAAAGATCTTGTCAATATCATATGGCCCAAGCCAATGAGTCTGAAATTTCCCTTGAAAATATTTAAACTTTGAATCAAATAACAATGCCCAATCTCCTTCTTGAAACTTCTTCTCTTTGATATATTTGTCATGCCATTTAGTTCTTTGATATTGAACTAGATCAGTTCTTAGAATTGCTTCTTGTCTGATCTCATCTAGCTCATTCAACTGCTCCATTCTATGTTTTTGGGATTCTGATAAGTCCATCCCCAACTGAACTGCTATCTTGAAGGTCTTAACTTGGAACTCAATGGGGAGCAAGACTTCTTTCCCATAAACAAGTTCATAGGGAGAATGTCCTGTTGTATTCCTCCATGTAGTTCTGTAGGCCCACAAGGCTTCTGGAAGCCTTTCTGCCCAATCTCTTCTATGTAGATGAACGGTTTTGGTGATGATACTTTCAAGAACTTTGTTTGTGGACTCCACTTGACCATTTGCTTGTGGATGGTAAGGAGTAGATCTTCTGTGCTTGATTTTGTATTCTTCCATCAACTTTTCCACCAAATTGGATGTGAATTGGCTTCCCTGATCTGTCACAATTTCTCTTGGAACACCAAAGCGAGTAAAAATATCCTCATAAAGAAAATGAACAGCTGAATTTTCAGTAGCAGATACTAATGCTTTGGCTTCTACCCATTTAGTAACATAATCAGTACAAACCAATATATACTTCTTTTGCTTAGATGGTGGATTAATAGGTCCGATGAAATCTAAAGCCCATTTTTCAAAGGGTTCAATGAGTACCTGTGTTTGCAATGGCATTTCATTTGAAAGGGTAGGTTTCCCTACTCTTTGGCATCTGTCACACCTTTTGACATATTGTTTTGCATCTTTGAAGAGGGAAGGCCAATAATATCCTAAAGAGAGGATTTTATAGGCCGTCCTTTTGTCTGCAAAGTGTCCGCCGCATGGTTCATCATGACATGCCTTAAGAATATTAGGCATTTCATCTTCCCTGACACATCTTCTGATCACAAGATCTGGCCCTGTTTTAAACAATTTGTTAGAAATCCATGAATATTTTGAACTCTCCTGAATAATCTTTCGTTTTTCTCTTGGAAATAAATGTGAAGGTAGTTTCCCTGTAACCAAATAGTTAGCAATATCTGCATACCAAGGGGTCTTAATAGTTACTGCAAACAAGTATTCATCAGGAAATTTATCTTCTACACGAGAATCTTCTTTAGTATTCAGAATCCTAGACAAGAAATCAGCTACTGTATTATGTTTTCCTGGTCTATCCAACACAGTAATATTGAATTCTTGCAAAAGTAAAAGCCATCTTGTCACTCTGCCATTAGTAACAGGTTTGTTCATTAAATATCTAATTGCAGAATGGTCGGTATGAATAAAAGTTTCATAGCCTGTTATGTAATGTCTAAACTTATTAATTGCATGAACAACAGCTAAAAACTCTTTTTCAGTCACAATATAGTTCAACTCTGTGGGAATCAAATTTTTACTGGTGTAATAAATGGCATAAAGAATTAAATCTTTTTGACCCAACACAGCTCCAAGAGCTGTATCTGAAGCATCCGTAGAAATATGAAAAGGGAGTTTCCAATTTGGTCCCCTCAAGATAGGTGCTTCAGATATTTTTGTTTTCAAAGTTTCAAAAGCTGTTTGACAATCAGGATCCCATTTAAATTCACAGTCTTTTGTAAGCAATTTGAAGAGTGGAGATGCTATTTTAGTGAAGTTTTCTATAAATCTTCTATAGTAGCCAGTAAATCCTAGAAAACTTCTAACATCTCTTTGACAATTTGGAATAGGCAACTTGGAGATGACTTCAACTTTTGATCTATCAACCTTAATCCCATCTCCTGAAATATGATGTCCTAAAACAATCCCTTCGGTAAACATCATAAAGCATTTTTCATGGCTTAATGAAAGGTTTGTTTCTTTACATCTTATAAGAACTTTTTCCAAATTTTCTAATGCCTCTTCAAATGAATTACCATAAACTGTAAAATCATCCATATAAACCTCTACACAATCATGGATTAGATCAGAAAAATTCCTAGTACTGCTCTTTGGAATGTTGCAGGTGCATTACATAACCCAAAAGGAAGCACTCGGTAGGAAAAAGTTCCCCATGGACAAGTAAATTTGGTCTTATCTTGATCTTCAGGTGCTACCTGAATTTGATTATAGCCACTAAAACCATCCAAAAATGAAAAGTACTTTTTACCTACTAATGTATCTAATACCTGATCAATAAAAGGCAAAGGAAAGTGATCCTTCAAAGTTGCTTTGTTCAATTCCCTGTAATCAATGCATACCATCCATTTACCATTCTTTTTAGGCACTATAACCAAAGGAGAAACCCATCGGCTATCTGAAATTGGATAAATGAAGTTTACATTGAGAAGTTTTTGGAGCTCTTCTTTCACTATCTCCCTAAGATTTGGATTCATCCTTCTTTGAGGTTGTCTGATTGGTCTACTGTTTTTCTCAATATAGATATGATGGATGCAAGTCTTAGGATCAACACCCTTCATGTCAGTATACTCCCATGCAAATGCAGTAGAATGTTTTTGCAAGATTCTGGTTAGTTCTTCTTGTTGTGACTTCTCCAGATGTTTGTTGATATTCAATGTATTTTCTGGAAAAATCTCAATAGCAGAATTACCAAACTCTTCCATAGAGTAAAGAGACATTTGTCTTGATGATAAATATTCTATGTCAGATTCCAACTGAAATTGTGTGGGGTCATATTCTGAAGATATCTCAAAATTCTCTAATGTGTTCAGAATTTGACTATCCTCACTGATTTCGGAGATGGTAAAGACAGGTTGTATAGTGTTCTCATCATCGACCCATTCATTGTCTCCTATTTCTGTGATTGCTCTTGCTGGAGGATACAAATTGAATTTCTTTGTCTAATTACCATTAGAAATGTACATGTCTCCAGATCTACAACTAATAAAAGCATCAGCTGTGGCTAGCCAAGGTCTTCCTAAGATAATTGGATGTCCTCCTAGATTACTTTTGGGAGTCAAAATCATAAAGTCTACTGGATATTCCCAAGAATCTAAGGAGACTGAAATATCTTCTAATACACCATCTGGTTTAATAACCGATCGATCTGCAAGTTGCAGTAAAGTAGGTGTAAAAAGAAGGTTAGGAAGATTTAACTGTTCCATAGTCTGTCTACTCATAATGTTGATAGCAGCCCCTAAGTCAATCAATGTGTTTGGAATTTCTATCCCATTTATATGTGTCTTGACAATTGGACTTCCTGGATCTACATACTTATGCATGGTAATTTTTCCCATCATAATGTCTGCAATCTTTCCTACCAGGTGGATTCTTCTTGTGTCTTTTAGTTTCCTTCCTGGTCTTTTGAAACTCAACTCCTTTATGGTTTTTGCTAGAATAGGAATTTCTCGAATAGCTTGTAGCAATGGAATCTTGATACAAACATTCTTCAATTCATCTAGAAAGTCATAGTTAGGCAACACAATTTGTTTTTCCACCCCCTTATCAATTTGTAGTCTTTCAGGAAAAGGAGGTGTAGATGAAGATGTTGGTTGCTCAACTATAGGAGTTGTGGGTGTTAACTTTTCTTTTTCTTTTTGCATGCTTAGATTTTGAAGAGATTCTTCCTCAGAACCCTTATTAACTTGAAGAGAGTCCTCCTCAGAGGTATCTTGCTCTTGAATATCTATAGAAGGTTTTTCTAAAACTCTACCAGATCTGAGTTGTACATCGTTGAGAGGAACAATCATATAGGTAGGAAATTGTTGTCCTTGTACCATATAAGTAGTTTGAGGATTCTTATTGTTAGGATTTGGCAATGGCTGAGCTGGAAGTTGATTTGTCTTCTGTTGGTATGGAAGCATGAGTTGAGGATTTGAATTTTTTTGAGAAGGTTGTTGTTGTGGAAATGGCAATGAAAGTTGTGGATTTGGGCTTGGAAGTTGTGGAATTTGTTGACTTTGAAAAGATGGAGGATATTGATAAAATTGAGCAAATCTCCCATAAGGATTTTTCATCCCTTGTACCCATGGCTGATATGAGTTTTGATGTTGGGGCCAAGGTTGTTGCCAAGGAGTCCAATTTGGTGGGGTTTGAAGATTCATAGGGTTATTAAACCCTTGAGATTGTTGTCCCTGCCGAGGTCTCCTTGCGACAAAACAGAGAGATTCTATTGAATTTGGATCTTCTTGAAAAACAGCTTTGAGTCCAGGGATTGAAGGACAATCCTTGATCTCATGATTTTCTGAGCAAATCGTACATGTTTCTACAACTTTTGCATCCAAGGGACATTCCCTTAAAGCATGTTTCTTTCTACATTTCGGACAAAAGATGGCTAAAGCATCTGTTTCTGCTTTCTGCTTATTTTGGATTTTAAGGGTGTCTAGTTGTTCACTAAGGCTCCCTAAAATATCAGTTTTGAACTCATCAAGCATATTACCAATCTCTGCCCTACTTAATGATCCAGTTGTAGATTTGTTAGCCCTAATAAGAGAAGGATCCCTAGGCCCTTTTCCTGTTTTAGATTTTCCCCTTGAGAGATGGATACATAGTTCTGTTATATCACGAAATGGAAGTTGAGAAATGTCTCCTTTCCCCATCATGTTTAAAATGTCTATCCATTCATCTCTAATGTCTTTTAATAGGAGGGATTTCAAGGTTTCATTATCTAAGTTGCTCATCTTTGCTCTTTTCAAGTTGTATTGAAATCTTTCAATTAAGTCTTCCAAATTTTCATCTTCTTTTTGCATCATTTTGAATACCTCATCCTTGTGATTGGTGGGCATACAATAGTCCAAGTATCTATCCAAAAATGTTTATTTCATATCATTCCAAGTCCTAATAGATTGAGTGGCTAATCCCATGAACCATTTCAAAGCAGATCCCTTCAATGTTGAAGGAAACAGTTTGAGTTTTTGAGAGTCTTCCATATAGTCATAAGTTCGGCACACAAATTCAAACTCAAACAGAAATGTTTCAGGATCCTCACTTCGCAATCCATAAAAGTTAGGGAGAACATATGGTGAGATATTTTTCATTGTTGCATGAGTTTCCTCATCAACTATAGGGAATCCCAACAAATCCCTATTTCTATCATTATTTCCTTCACCATTGTTATCTCCATTGTTTCCTCCTCTTCTACCTCCACCTCTGTTTATTACTTCCTCTGCCATGATAGTTTCTTTAGAGTCCTTATAGTTTTCTAGTTCTTCTACCAAGGAAGGATGAGAGAAAGTCTCTTTGTTTTCTAAGTGGGTTTTAGTAGGTGGTATAGGAGAATCCTCTAATTCAGCTGTTCCTTGACTTCCAAAAATCTTAAGGCTAGGGGTAGATGGTGGTGAATCTGGTCTATGCCTTGAAGAAGATGGAGTTGTAAAAATAGAACTCTTGGCTTTAGCTATAAACCTTCCCCTAGAATCTCTTGCTCTATGCATGTCATTTTTTTTTATTTTTTAAAAAGTTGGGCTAATAATTCTCTTTCTGATCTTCCAGATCACAGTAGGTGCAAGAAGAGAGCATACTTAAGAAATTACTAAACCAATAACTCTCTTTTCTGATCCTCCAGATCACACTAGGTGCAAGAGGAGAGCATACTTCAAGAAGTTATCAAGTTTTCCCTTCTTTTATGATTTTTATGTTTTTTTTTTTTAAGAAATTGGCTACCTAGTTACACTTCCCCGGCAACGGCGCCAAAATGTTTGGTCAATTTAGTGTGTCCTAAATTGCTGCATTTAATTTTTCAATCCGGGAATCGTAAGCTGATGAAGTGCGGCACACTATATGTGCAAGATAACCTATTTCTTAACTTTTTGTCGTTTTTGGTTTTTCTAAGGTGAAATGGAAATTCTAGGATGAAAACAAGTTTGGTTATATTGATGATATCCCCTATAATGATTGCCAACTTGTAACTTTAAAAAGCAATTTGAAATTTACAATGACAAGACTTGAAAGAAAATGAAAATGTATTGCTGAAATGAAAAGGTGCTGCTAATCTAGTAAATCAGAACAGTAAACTAGTGAGCATGAAAACCAAACTATTCTTGCTGCCGACTAAACACAAAAGAAACTATGGCAAGGAATTAAAATTAAACAAATAAATCTGAAAATTAGTAGATTATCATTATCTTCTGACCCTTCATCATTAGTCCCGGCTATGATTTCGGAGAGTAATCATAAACAACTTGAGTAAGCGATATTTAATTTGCGAGAAAGTAAACTAATACTAAACCATACACTCATGATTCAATCCCTCACCATCGGTCAGTTTGTGGCTTTCGGAGTTCTTGAGTCTCTGTGCACGATTTATATATATCTAAATTTGCAGGAAAGAAAACTAATACTAAACTACACATTTCATAATACAATCCCTCACCATCAGTCCAGCTGTGGCTTTCAGAGGCAACTGAAGATGCTATGAGCATCTTAATATATCTAAATTTGCAGGAAAGAAAACTAATACTAAACTACACATTTCATAATACAATCCCTCACCATCAGTCCAGCTGTGGCTTTCGGAGGCAACTGAAGATGCTATGAGCAGATTAGTATATCTAAATTTTAACTACTGAAGCAGAAAAACAAAACTGAAATGTACAGAGCAATACTAAAATTAAACAAAAACTATGAAAAGCAAACTAGCAGCAGAACAATGTTAGTTCCATGTCATTAGTCAAAAAGCTATGAAAATGCCCGGGCTGCCTATCTAAAACCTGAAAAACATAAACACTGATTAGTGATTAACAATCATAAAGCATGAAAGACAGAAATGAAATGGAAATTATGGAAGTGTATAAATAGAAATGAAACAACTGCAAAGTATGAACATATGAATGGATTATGATACAATGATTTCTAAAGAAACGAAATGAGAAATATACACTAATACACAAAACCTTAGCTGAGCAGGGGCCCTCTACACAGCCTTGGCAACGGTCCTCAAATACGAATTAAGTTGAAAAACAGAGTCTTCTCATATTAAAAAGCAGTCATTACAGAATGGTAATGTTACGACACAAGTGATAACAAAACTGAAATGAACAAAGCAATACTGAAATTAAACAAAAGCTATGAAAAGCAAACTAGCAGCAGAACAATGTTAGTTCCATGTCATTAGTCAAAAAGCTATGAAAATGCCCGGGCTGCCTATCTATAACCTGCAATAAGAACACTGATCAGTGATTAACAATCATAAAGCATGAAAGACAGAAATGAAATGGAAATTATGGAAGTGTATAAACAGAAATGAAACAACTGCAAAGTATGAACATATGAATGGATTATGATACAATGATTTCTAAAGAAACAAAATGAGAAATATACACTAATACAAAAAACCTTAGCTGAGCAGGGGCCCTCTACACAGCCTTGGCAACGGTCCTCAAATACGAATTAAGTTGAAAAACAGAGTCTTCTCATATTAAAAAGCAGTCATTACAGAATGGTAATGTTACGACACAAGTGCAGCGTAATCACTACAGAGCAGACTAATCAAAAGATAACAGAGACTACATTCACTAATATCGACTAACTTCATATGCGTATGCAAACGCATTATATATAACAACGAACTATAACTGTCTCCTAAAGTTCATGCTAGTGGAAAGCATGTAGACCACTACGTCCACGGATATAGGAGCATGGCCGTGTTGGAAAGTGAATCTACGGGAGGTGGATGCGTGAATTCAACTCTAGAGCCCTGCACAGATGTCGATTTATCCTCCGCAGGCTTAGAAACGGCCGTATGGATCTTTATGTGACACGAAACAGAGTCCGGCCGACATGAAACTCCATGGTTGACTTCCATGTGGACGCCTTTGACCGCGGCTTCTTTGGATGAGTTTACTTGAACCAATAGGACACGAACCATGTCCACGTCATTCTTGACCTGCCCATGTGGCTCGTTTCCCTTGTAGACACCTGTAGCATAGAGTTTCACAAAATAGCTGCGGAAAGTTGCAGCAGCTGCGGAAAGTGGCAAGATTCCGCAGTTGAATGAACAAAATCTAGATCAAATAGAAAACACAAAAATATAATTAAAAACCATGTTAGATGCTCTTTTGCACATGATATTGACAATTTGGGAGGTTTAGGTGAGTGAAAAAGGTATGGAAAAATGTATGGAAAAGATGCAAATTTGGGACTCAACACAGCCCACTCAGCCAGGTCAGCCTGTTCAGCGAGGCCAGCCTGCACATCCTGTCTACCCTTCCCAACAGCTGACTTATTCAATGCCGCAGAAAAATCAACTGCTGCACTTTAATTACCAGGCTCAGCAGGGTCCCACCTCTTAGTAGCCCACTCGACCTCAAGGCGATTACTATTCTCATGGTCAATATCGACCAAATTATAGCCAACCCCAAGGTTCTAACTATTACTCTCAACAACCCAGCTACACCTATGCTCAGCAGCCAAATCCACATGATGCCCACACGGGGCCGACTTACAATCAGGGTCCATACTCTGGTTATCAAGCCCCGTACGTTGGTTACCAGCAATCGAAATCAGGCTAGTTATACGACCTATACCCCCTACGGTCAGAATCCTACTGGACAGAACCCCTGGGGGCAAGGATATTCTCAACCAGCATGGAGTACATGTACTGGTCCTTATTAAGGGCCAGGCATGCCGTCCAATCTGCCATTGTCGTTCCTAGCTACCTTGGAATTACTAGATGTTTCGAAATTAACCAATGATCCGATTCTGCACAATCCTTATTGGCCTCCGGTTCCTACCAAGGTGCCCGGTGATTGCCCTAAGTTTGAGGGTAAAGCTGGGGAGGACCCCCAAGCTCATGTGATGACTTACCATCTTTGGTGTTCGTCCAACTCTTGGGTGGATGATTCAATCTGTCTACGCCTCTTCCAGCGCACTTTGACTGGTGCTGCCACTAAGTGGTATATTGAATTATCTTGTGGCATCTTTCAAGATTTCAATACATTAGCCATGGATTTTCTGACTCATTTTTAGTTACCGGTTCGCTACGAAGTCGGGACGCACCTCCTGACTTCTTTGAAGCAGAACAAAGCCACCCACATTTCTAATCACATTTATGAGTGGCGACGTCGTTGTAGACTGCTCAAGTTCCATATAACTGATCAGATACTAACTCATTGGTTCACCACCTCCTTCGTTAACAAAATCACCCAAGATATTGCTATGGGAGTGTGTGTGACTGAAGAACAAGCCATAGCGCATGCCCAATATCTGGATCTAGTATAATCTTAGTCTGGCACGCTTTATGATATTTTGCCTGACGCTCCACGGTTTGGAACCTCTAAAGCTCCACCTACCCCAGTGGTGGATGATATTATTGGTTCCATGTCTTAGAATTCGAAGAAATCTTCGAATGGGAAGCAGAAGTCCAATTCATCCAATAATTATGCTCCTCCTGCCCCTACCGATTCTAGAAAAACTGTAGAGGTTAACGCCGTTCAGGCTAATCCTACGGAAAAAGCCTCCAGAGGAAAGAAGAAGAGAAAAGGTAAATCCAAATCCGACGCTCCAAATCCAGAGTCCAAACCTCATACTAAGGACGGTTCCCAATGTAAACCGAAGTACCCCTGCCTCATTTGTGAAGGAGATCATTATACAAAGGATTTTCCATGACGATATGAAGTTAGTCAACTTCTAAAAGGCTCCAAAGGGACTTCGACAGTTCTTAAAGTACCGTTCCCGTCTCAGCAGACCCAGATGGTTGAACAACCTTCACCATCTACACCATTTGGGTCCCACGTCTTTATGATGAATGGTGCTGCACCTATCTCTATTGCTACACGTTTGAAGGATTACAATGAATCACGTCAGGCACCTGGGAAGGCAGTTGTGGACGGTCCACCTCCCCCACCTGTCTCTGGTTCTTTGGAGATTGAGAAGCCTACTGCTGAACCTGTTGTGAGGCCACCTTCTAACGTTTTTCTACGAAGATATTCCTACAATCTAAATGCCCGTGCCACTCAGCACTATAGTATTGTTGAGGATTTGGCACAGGCGCCTTCTGCCATGTCTGCATTGGAAGTTGTTCAAAGTTTCCCGTCACAACGGAAAGCTTTGTGGTCTGCAATCGGTGGGATCGATCCCACTGATTCTAATCTTCTCACCTTAAACTTAGAGAAATTTACCCCTCGACTTCCACATCAGATCGCTCTTGTTATTCAAGTCGGGATCAACAGTCTTAACATCCATAGGGTCGTTGTGGATGAAGGTGCTTCTACCTGTGTCATGTCGTCTGCTTGCTGGAAGGCCATTGGCTCTCTGGCCCTTTCATCATATCCTAATGCCCTAGAGGCATTTGATGGTCGGGAATTGAAACCCCTGGGTGTTCTCGAGAGTTTAGCGATTACCTTACAGGGGAAGAAAGTCAACGTAGAAGTAGAAGTAGTTGATGCCAAGCTCAACTACAATATACTTCTTGGCCGCAGTTGGACTCATGCCATGTTATGTGTATTGTCCACCCTCTTTCGACTTATTAAGTTCCCTCACGAGGGAAAAATCGTTACTGTGGATCAGTTGTCTTTCTTCACCTCCACCTCCGAGAACAACGTTCCGTACGTGGATCAAATCCCAAATCCCCCTGACAGTGTAGGACCCGTTCTCCTTAAGGACCCCATCCTCATGGGTATTTTTCCCACACCACCACTGCACATCGCTCAAGTTAATATGATCTCTAGGTCTGACGACCCATGGCTCATCCCTTCGCCTGAGCAGGTGGCTGAGTTTGGAGAATCGAAGCCCTTAATTCTGGTAGAGATTAACTACTGTGAAATCATCGCCGCATCTGATCCTCCCCCTCCTCAGCATGCTCCTTCGAGCATGGCTTTAGACATATATTCTCAATCCCCCTGGCTCAGCGAGGCCGACTTGCCTGATCCTCTTAAAGAGATTTTCCCTTCTGATGAAGCCATTGTTGAAACAATGTCTCTTGAGGAGCTGCCTTGGAGCGATGGACATCATCGTTCCTCATTCATGCCTAGCTTGGGGGAAATGTCAGATTGTCTAGAGCGTTTTTCATCTCAGGTTCCCACTCCACCTCTTCAGATGCCCATATTTACGTGTAACCCTCATTTGGCCGGGGGGCATGCATATATAATCATCGTTGTCGACTACTTTACTAAGTGGGCCGAAGCGATGCCTACACTAGCCGCCGACGGTAAAACAACTGCCCAATTTATCTTCAACCACATCATTGCACGTTTCGGGGTCCCTCAGGCCATTGTTACCGATCATGGTACTCACTTTTGATATTACATGATGGCCGAGCTGACATCAAGATTGGGCTTACGACACGATATATCAACGCCATATTACCCAGAGGCAAATGGCCAGGTTGAGGCTATGAACAAGGTTTTGGTCACCATGCTTCAACGAACAGTTGGAATTCATAAGTCCAATTGGCACCTCCAATTGTTCTCAGCTCTATGGGTATACCGGACGTCAGCAAAGAGTGCAATCGGATTCACACCATTCCAATTGGTGTATGGTCTGGAAGAAACTCTTTCGGTTGAGTGCGAAATTCCTTCCTTAAAGCTAGCTGTGGAACTTTTACCTGACACTTCTCCTGAAGAAGAGCATCTCTTGTATTTGGAACGGTTGGATGAAACATGTTGCTTGACTGCTTTAGTCCTTGAAGCACAAAAAAAGCGGGTCAAAGCACACTTTGATCAATTAGTCTCTCCACGTTCCTTTGTTGAAGGTGACCTTGTCCTCCTATACGACCAAGCGCACAAAAAAATTGGGGCAGGAAAGCTCCAACCCATGTGGCATGGGCCCTATACGGTAAAACAAGTATTGAAAAATGGGGCTTATGAGCTCATTGATTATGAAGGAGTTCGGGATTGGCGCGGCCTAGGAATGGGCTGTACCTTAAGAAATACTACGCTTGAATTTATTTTTGGTGTGGTGTGTGTACATAGGTGTCTATATTCATTTGTGTGCATGTGTGGTGTGGTGTGCGATGTAAGCATCTTTCTGCTGATCAGGACTTCCTGATTGTGCAGATGTCCATTACTCCGTTTGTGGGTTTCGTGGATGGTGCCTCTCGTAGTACCAGGAATCTGTCTTCAGCAACCTGGGTAATCTATGATCCTGTTGGTGAGTTGGTTAACCTGCAAGGTGTGTGTCTGGGTCCTGCTACAAATAATATCATGGAATATAGTGTTGTATTGGAATTATTAACCGAGGCTATGGACCTCAACATTCTTGAATTACTTGTGTATCTAGACTCACAACTTGTAGTATTACAGCTTAACGGGCATTATTCAGTAAGAAATCCCTCCATTTTACATCTGTATTTGCGTATTCGTCTGCTGGAGAGAAATTTTGACTATATTACATATCAGAAAATACCCAGACATATGAATACATTAACAGATGCAGTAGCTAATTTGGTTCTAAATAGAAATCTGTGCAATTTATAAAACATCATCACATGTAAGAAGATCCATCTAGAAATAGGTATATATATATATGTGTGTGTGTGTCGAAATGTTTACATACTGTGCATCACATAAAATAAAAAATATACATGTTCGTCTTAATACATCCGGAGACGACATGTCTCTCAAAAAATATATGCATGAAAGAAACCCTAGGTGTCTAATCCGCATGGTTCTCATGGTAACATGCTACCGCACGCACTAAGCGTCTCAAAAGTCGGTGGAGGCGACTAGGCACTCCACTGTATGTCTCTGATACGCCATCGAGAAATCTGCCAGCCAGGCGTAGTCTGGAATCCCTTGGGCAATCCCCTCAAGTTTATGGATCAACTCTCCTTCCTCGACACCCTCTGCCTGAGGGTTAGCTACGGGCTGAGTTCTCCGTGCAATGGGAGACATACCGACAGGTCTCTCTGGGCCGACGTCTGCATACATATTAACTGGTGTTAGAACGGACATGTATTACCAAAATATCATAAAACACAAAAATCAAAAAGAGAGGTCATACCCAACTCCTCGTCCCAGTCATCCCCCTCTGGAAGTGGGAGATCTGGGTCTTCAGTGAAATCGGTCTCGACATAGGGCCAATCCTTGACCATGATCAATTGACGCCGTAACCATCCAAAAAACGCTGGCCTCCAGGACATCTGTTGGCCTCCTCCTGACCTGGGCATAAATGTTGCCCAGCGAACCATCCTTGGCTCTCTTTGTATCGGCTCAGCAACTATGGCCCCTTGGCCCTGAAAGATAGGTAGTCGTTCCAGGATGAACGATACCAAAATGAAACCGTAGCCAAACTGTTTCATTTTGACTTGCTTGCACTTTGTGAGCTGCCTCTTGATATTTTTTGTCACTGCAGTAGCCCAATCAAACAGTGTTGGACTCATACACTTAGTGGCTAGCAGGAGTTGGGCCTTGGTTGCCTCGTTTGGAGCTTGCGATCTCGCAGCTTGTGTGATGGTGTGTAGCACTACTCTTAGTGCTAGATCCTGGACAGTGTGGATGTCCACTTTCTCGCTTCCTGATCCGGTTCGTGCCCCTGGGCACACCATCGCCATTACCTACTCCATATTCTCCCTAGATGGTCTGCTGCCTGTCAGGATGGGCACCGAACCTCTGCGCGATAGTCCAGTTATGAAATATACATTGGAAACCTCCAATTCCAGTACTTGGCCACGAAGTTTGAAAACTTCCTCATTTTCGTCCCATATACTGACCAAGTATTGTAGTAGCTCTAGTTGAGCTCGTAAACAGGGTGTGAGGAATAATTTCTTAAGTCCACAGTTCTTAAGTGCAGTCATGCAGGCTTCATTCTCCATAGCTATTTCATCCTCCTCTCCATGTTCCCTTTCCTTCCATTCGATAACCATTTTTGCCTTTATATCTGCATCAACACAATCAAAAATACATTGTTAGATCTTTGGAACATTTGAAAATCCACATAGATAGCTCACATTTTCAAAATTTTGAGTGGAAAAATGTGTTGCGCCATTGGCGCGACCTCTTTGTGAGGAAATTTCCATTGGCGCGGGTCCGTGCCTGATACCCGAGCCAATGGAGCAAGCCCTAAAATTTCAAAATGGTTCACCCAGAAGTCTAATACATAACAAAATCATATAAAAAATGAATTGAAATGGAGCTTAGGGAAATGCATATTACATGGAACAAACAGGGAACTGAATGGTAGCTTGGATCAGTCGTATTCGTCGTCAGAAGTTTGCACACAAAATGGACCACTGTTGCTCTCCAATGAGGTAAATAGTAAAAGTAATTTTGTTTTTACCATTTGAGACTTATTTATAACTTTTTGAAATCTAATTAGGTTTTAAAAGTAATTTTTTATTAATATTTTGATATATTTTTTCGAAAATGGATTTTACGCTTGCCTTTATGTGCAGCAACAGGTTTTCACACAACTTAAATGGTGACACGAGTTATATTTTATACGTTTTTGGACTCGGTAAATACACAAAAAAGTCATTTTGGAGTCATTTTTCAGCTCTTTTCTAACTCTCTAAACATGAAAATATTGTCAAGGCCCTTGTCGTTTCGATCTCGTTGAAGTGGCCCTGAAACGACATCTACCCAGTATACGTTTACCCCTTTTTTGGGCTGGGATAGATTATTTACAAAAAAGGAATACCCTAGCCTATTGCGACTAGGAGGTGTTCTCAGACATAGTTTTCTAACTTTTCGGATCTGAGGAACTATTTACGAAAAGGGACCGTTGGAGTTTACTTTTCCACTGTCTTTTCAAACTCTCTAAACATGAAAAGATGTCGAGTTCTTCCTCTGTCAGAATCGTTAAACCCTGATGACATTGGGTTCAGTCATAATGACGTTATTCGAGTCGCTCCTTCCTAGGGCTCGTTAAATTTACTAGGATGGATTCGTCCGAAGGACGAACTTATATTACAAGCATATGCTATCCCCTTCAAGCTTGTTATCAAAATAATTGGGGTACTCGCCATAAATGGTGGGGGAAAATGGAACCATAATCATTGTCGTGTTAGTAGTATGTCACTCTTGAACATGGCATTTGTCTACATTCGTGTCGGGTTGGGGACATCTCATCTCGTTTTCCACTTGCCTCCGTGGGTTTCGGTGATCCTTTTGACCTCTCATCTGCTCTTTGCCTTGTTGCCATGACCTCTGATCCGTTGATGTCAAATTCTGCCAAACTCATTTTCGTGCCATTTATATGTTCAAGAGAAGTTGACCTCTGCAAGTATCGACCTTCCTCTAATTCTCATCTGGTCCTGATTCACAAAGACATTATGTTCCTCTGTCTCACGTCAATGATGTGGAAAACATTATGGCCCACCTTCGATCAAGGTCACTTCCTGTCGAATTTAGCTCATTATCCAGGAAGATGATCTAGAGACTCCCTTTCGATACCTTGGAGCCTGCATGCCTCAATGGCAGGTTCTTCGCATTCGACGTGAGGTTTTCATCATTGGCCTCCGATCGAGTGATTCTGCGGGTGTTCGACGTCAGCTCATTGTTCACATGTCGTATATTATACCTGTAGTACCTTGAGGACCATTGGCATTAATGGTGGTACCTCTCACGTCTGTTAACAACTTTCATCATTGGCTAGTAATCAGGCGATGTTCTTGCATGTTCGACTTCAGCTCACATATTCACATGCTTGAACTTGTACTTTGTTCGGGTCAAGATGGAGCACAAGACCCTAGATTCTGCTTGTTATAATCCAAGCTGTGGTTTTGTGGATTATTATGATTAGTTACATGACTCGCTGATTGGATGGCTGCGACCATACCTGAGTCTATTTACCGATCCTCATTAGATGGATGCATCCATGCCTCGAATCTGGATTATTACATACTCTGTTATGGATGGCTGCACCCATACCACGTATATATCATGTATTTGAGATATCAGTTGTATTTCTCTACACAGGTTTTCCGACGGTGGTGTTTTCAGTTGGACACGTTCTCGTAAAGCATTTCACCCCTCTCTCTCTCTCTCTCTCTCTCTCTCTCTCTCTCTCAGGCCTCATGCTTTAGGGGGCATCTGTTACATAGCAATTTTTCAACGTCCCTACAATTCCCCATCCCTCACAATTGGAGGGCTCATTCCGTGACCTATGAGTAGTGACATAACTTGAAAACACTTTCATGGCATTCTCCTAAACATGTACTTTCATTGCCCTGAAGACAACTCCTTGTGAAAAACCCTAAAAATAACCCTTTTTGCATTGGTGCGGGTAGCCAGTTCAGTACCCGCGCCAATGGGGGAAATCCTTCAAAGAGGGTGCACCAATTGGCGCTCTGTCCTAGAGTCGCACTCATGCCAGCCATTTTAAGGAGTGTTTTTTAAAAATAAATGGCAAAATTTTCTTCCTAACTGATCCAGAAACTGGTATCTAATTTGAGTTGGGAGGTATGGCTCTGGATCTCCATGTAGATGAAGTGGTTTTGCACCTCTCATGGAAGCTTCCTTGAGGATAGGGCCAATCCCATGATTATAGGGATCCCAACTCCCCTTCCTCCATCTATAAAAGCTTGCTCATCTCATTTGCAAGCTAGTCTCCAAGTTCTCAAGAGCCATTAGAGCCTTATGATGCAAGAGCCTTGATTCATTCCCTTAAGGCCAAATCCAAGAAAGGAGATCATTGTCAAGACATCCGAAGAGAGAGGTTTGTCCCATCCCTGACAGGATTTTTTGAGACGTGTTCCACTGGCAACCCTCTGAAGGAGAATTCAGCATTAGGGCTATGGTTGTATTCTTCTTTGATTGATTAATGATAAGCGACTATTGGTTATGGTTCCACTTCCGTTGTTGATTATAATGATGAGTTATGTCTTCTTTCAATAACATATAGTTGCATATACTGGATTTTACGCTTTCATTTGTTTTGTTTCTTGCATGTACAGGTGTCTGATCACGGAGATTGTGAGGATTGTGACCTGCCAGAGCTAAGGAACGAGAGTGCTACTTTCTCTACAAGTGTCAGCGTTGGATTCCAGGTAAGCCTTCATCGCTATTTGGTTTATTTGCAATTAGGATCCTGCATTATAGCGTGAACGATTGTTGCTAGACCCGGTCTGGGCTAGTAGGGATTACCTTTGTCCGCAGAGGGGATTTACCTCCACAACATTAGGGGAAGGTTAAGGTTAAGGTTAAGGTTAGGCTTAAGGTTAGGGGAATGTTAAGGTTAAGGTTAAGGTTAAGTTAAGGTTAAGTTTAAGGTTTTCTTAAGTTTAGGGTTAGCTTATGGTTAATATTAAAGTTAGGTTAAGGGTAAATTCAAGGTTAAGGTTATGGTTATGGGAAGGTTAAGGTTAAGGTTAAGGGGTCAAGGTTAGGTTAAGGGTGAATTCAAGGTTATGGTTAAGGTGAAGGTGAAGGTTAAGGTTAAGGTTATCGATATGGAAAGGTTAAGTTTAAGGTTAACGTTAAGGTTAAGGTTAAGGATAAGGTTAAGGGTAAGGTTAAGGTTACAGTTAGTTAATAGTTATGGTTATGGTTAGGGTAAAGTTAGGACTAGCTTATAGCTAAGGTTAAGGTTAGGTTAAGATTAAGCTTAAGCTTAAGCTTAAGTTTAGGTTAAGGTTAAGGTTAAGGATAGGTTAAGGTTAAGTTTAAGGATAGGTTAAGGTTAAGTTTAGGTTATAGTTAAGGTTAAGGTTAGGTTAGGTTATAGTTAGAGTTAAGGTTAAGGTTAAGGTTAAGGTTAAGGTGAAGGTTAGGTTATAGTGAAGGTTAACGTTAAGATTTTCCTCTGTCCGCAGAGGGGATTTACCTCCACAACATTAGGGGAAGGTTAAGGTTAAGGTTAAGGTTAGGCTTAAGGTTAGGGGAATGTTAAGGTTAAGGTTAAGGTTAAGTTAAGGTTAATTTTAAGGTTTTCTTAAGGTTAGGGTTAGCTTATGGTTAAGATTAAAGTTAGGTTAAGGGTAAATTCAAGGTTAAGGTTATGGTTATGGGAAGGTTAAGGTTAAGGTTAAGGGGTCAAGGTTAGGTTAAGGGTGAATTCAAGGTTATGGTTAAGGTGAAGGTGAAGGTTAAGGTTAAGGTTATCGATATGGAAAGGTTAAGGTTAAGGTTAACGTTAAGGTTAAGGTTAAGGATAAGGTTAAGGGTAAGGTTAAGGTTACAGTTAGTTAATAGTTATGGTTATGGTTAGGGTAAAGTTAGGACTAGCTTATAGCTAAGGTTAAGGTTAGGTTAAGATTAAGCTTAAGCTTAAGCTTAAGTTTAGGTTAAGGTTAAGGTTAAGGATAGGTTAAGGTTAAGTTTAGGTTATAGTCAAGGTTAAGGTTAGGTTAGGTTATAGTTAGAGTTAAGGTTAAGGTTAAGGTTAAGGTTAAGGTGAAGGTTAGGTTATAGTGAAGGTTAACGTTAAGACCAGTAACCTTAACCTTGACCTTACCCTTAACCTTAACCATAAATTTAACCCTAACCTTGACTTTACCCTTAACTTAACCTTGAAATTCACTATAACCTAACCCTAACCTTGAAAAAACCCTTAACCTTAACCTTAACCTTACCCTTAACCTTAAACTTAAACTTAACCTAAACCTTACCCTTAACCTTAACCTTAACATTAACCTAACCCTAACCTTGACCAAACCCTTAACCTTAAACTTAACCTAACTAAACTTGTAACCTTAACCTTAACCTTAACATTAACCTTCCCCTAACCTTAACCTTAACCTTAACCTTAACCTTAACCCTTAACCTTAACCTTACCCCCTTAACCTTAACCTTAACCTTAACCATAACCCTAACCTTGACCAAACCATTAAGCTTAACCTTAACCTAAACCTTAACCTTAACTTGAACCTTTACCTTAACCTTAACCCTAATCTTAACATTAACCCTAACCTTAACCTTAACTATAAGCCAATGCTAACCTTAACCAAACCCTTAACCTTAAATTTCTCCTTAACCTAACCTTAACCTTAACTATAACCTAACCCTCACCTTGAGAAAACCCTTAACCTTAACCTTGACATTACCCTTAACCTAACCTTAACCTTAACTATAATCTAACCCTAACCTTGACCCTAACTTTACCCTTCACCTTGACCTTAACCTTAACCTTGACCTTGACCTTAACCTGACCTTAACGTTAACCTCAACCTTAACCTTATATTACCCTTAACCTAACCGTAACCTTAACCTTAATTTTACCCTTAACGTAACCTTAACATTAACTTTAACCTGAACCTTAACTTTAACCTAAACCTTAACCTTAAATTTAACCTTAACCTTAACCTTAACCTTATCTTACCCTTAACCTAACGGTAACCTTAAACTTAATTTTACCCTTAAACTAAATTTAACCTTAACCTTAATCTAACCATAACGTTAAATTTTAACCTAACATAACCTTAACCTTAACTTTAACCTTAGCCTAACCTTAAACTTAACTTTAATTTTACCCTTAACCTAACCTTAACCTAAACCTTAACAAAACCCTTAACCTTGACTTTAACCTTAACCGTAACCTTTACCTTAACCTAACTAAACCCGTAACCTTAACCGTAACCTTGACTTTAACCTTAACCTTGACTTTAACCTTAACCGTAACCTAACCTTAACCTTGACGTTATCCTAACATAACTTTAACCTTAACCTAACCCTAACCTTTACCAAACCCTAAACCTTAACTTTAACCTAACCCTAAACTTCACCTTAACTTTACGCTTAACCTTGACCTTAACCTTAACCTAACCTTAACCTTAACTTTACCCTTAACCTTGAATTTACCCTAAACCTAACCTTAACCTTGACCTTAACTATAACCTAACCCTAACATTAACCTTAACCTTAACTAAACCTTAACCTTAACCTTAACCTAATCTTAAACTTAACCTAACTATAAGCTTAACCTAACCTTAACCTTAACCTCAACCTTAACCTTAACCTTAACGCTAGTGTAACCATAACCTTAACCTTAACCTTAACATAACCCTAACCTTAACTTTACCCTTAACCTAACCTTAACCTTAACCTTAACCTAACCCTAACCTTAACTTTACCCTTAACCTAACCTTAACCTTAACCTTAACCTTAACCTTATCTTAACATTAACCTTACCCTAACCTTAACCTTAACCTTAACCTTAACCTCAACCTGACTAAACTCGTAACCTTAACCTAACTTTAACCTTAACCTTCCCCTAACATTAACCTTAATCTAACCTTAACCTTAACCTTACCCTAACCTTACCTTAACCTTAACATTAACTTTACCCATAACCTTACCCTTAACCTAACCTTAACCTTGACCTTGACCAAACCCTTAAGCTAAACTTAACCTTAACCTTAACCTAAACCTAACCAAGGTTAATTTTACGTTTAAGGTTAGGTTAACGGTAAAGTTACGGTTAAGGTTAAGGTTTGGTCAAGGTTAGGGTTAGGTTATAGTGAAGGTTAAGATAAGGATAATGTTAAGGTTAAGGGTAAGGGTAAGGGTAAGGGTAAGGTTAGGTTAAGGGTAAGGGTAAGTGTAAGGTTAAGGTCAAGGTCAAGGTTAAGGTTAAGGTTAGGTTAAGGGTAGAGTTAAGGTTAAGGTGAAGGTTAAGGTAAGGTTTAGGGTAAGGTTAAGGTTAAGGTTACACGTTTAGTCAGGTTAACGTTAAGGCTAAGAGTTTGGTCAAGGTTAAGGTTAAGGGTAAAGTCAAGGTTAAGGGTAGGTTAAGATTAAGGGTAAATTCAAGGTTAGGGTAAGGTTAAAGTTAAGGTTAGGTTAAGGTTATGGTTAGGTTAAGGTTAAGGTTAATGTTAAGGGCTTTGTAAAGGTTAGGGTTAGGTTAAGGTTAATGTTAAGGGTTTGGTAAAGGTTATAGTTAGGTTAAGGTTAAGGTTAATGTTAGGTTAAGGTTAAGATAATGTTAAGGTTAAGGGATTGGTCAAGGTTAGGGTTAGGATATAGTTAAGGTTAAGGTTACGGTTAGGTTAGGTTAAGGTTAAGGTCAAGGTTAAGGGTAAGGTTAAGGTTATGTTAAGGTTAATATTAGCTTAAGAGTAAAGTTAAGGTTAAGGTTACGTTAAGGGTAAATTTAAGGTTAAGGTTAGGGTTAAGGTTAGAGAAAGGTTAAGGTTAAGGGTTTGGTAAAGGTTAGGGTTTGGTTATAGTTAAGGTTAAGGTTAAGGTGAAGGTGAAGGGTAAGGATGAGGTTAAGGTTAAGGTTACGGGTATAGTCATGTTAAGGTTAAAGTTAAGGGTTTTTTCAAGGTTAGGGTTAGGTTAAGGTTAAGGGTAAAGTTAAGGTTAAGGTTAGGGTAAGGTTAAGGGTTAAGGTTAACTTAACCTTAACCTCATTATTAACCATAACCTTAACCTTAACCTTAATCTTAACCTTAACTTTAACCTGACTAAACCCATAACCTTTACCTAACCTTAACCTTAACCTTGACCTATAACCATAACCTTAACCTTAACCTTGACCGTACCCTTAACCTTAACCTTAACCTTACCCAAATAACCTTAACCTTCCCATAACATTAACCTTAAGCTTTTCCTTAACCTTACCTTAACCTTAACCTTAACCTTAACCTAACCTTATCCTTAACCCTGACCTTAAACTTAACCTTCACACTTCACCTTACCTTAACCATAGCCTAACCTTAAGGTTATGGGAAGGTTAAGGTTAAGGTTAAGGTTATGGTGAAGGTTAAGGGTTTGGTTAAGGATAGGGTTAGGTTATAGTTAAGGTCAAGGTTAAGGTTAGGTTATGGTTAAGGTTAAGGTTATGAGTTTATTCAAATTAAGGTTAAGGTTAAGGGTAAATTCAAGGTTAAGGTTAGGTTAAGGTTAATGTTAGGGTTAATGTTCAGGTTAAGGTTAAGGTTACGGTTAGGGGCAGGTTACGGTTAAGGTTAAGGTTAAGGTTAGTTTAAGGTTAAGGGTGAAGTTTAAGGTTACAGGTCTTAACCTTAACCTTAACCTTCACCCTTACCCTTAACCTTAACCTTCACTATAACCTAACCTTAACCTTGACCTTAACTATAACCTAACCTTGACATTAACCTTCACCTTAACTTTATCTTAACCTTAACCTTACCCTTAACCTTAACCAAACCCTTAATCTTAACCTTAAATTATCCTTAACCTTACCCTTAACCTTGACCTAACCTTAACCTAACCCTGACCGTGACCAAACCTTTAACCTTAACCTTAACCTAACTATAACCTTACCCTTAACCTTAACATTGAACTTAACTATAACCTAACCCTAACCTTGACCAAACCCTTAACATTAACCTTAACCTACCCCTAACCTTGACCAAACCCTTAACATTAACATTAACCTCAACCTTATCCTAATCTTAACCTTAACCTAATTGTAACCTTAACATTAACCTAAACCTTAACCTTAGCCTAACCATAACCTTAACATTAACCTTAACCTAACCCTAACCTTAACTTTACCCTAAACCTAACCTAACCTTAACCTTAACCTAACCCTAACCTTAACTTTACCCTTAACATTAACCTTAACCTTAACCTAATCTTAACCTTAACCTAACCGTAACTCTAATCTAACCTTAACCTTAACCTTAACCTTAGCCTAACCATAACCTAACCCTACCCTTAAATTTACCCTTAACCTAACATTAACCTTAACCTTAACGTAACCCTAACCTTAATTTTACCCTTAACCTAACCTTAACCTTAACCTTATCTTAACCTTAACCTAACCTTAACCTTGAATTTACCCTTAACGTAACCTTAACCTTAACCTTAACCTTACCTTAACTTTAACCTTAACCTTACTTTGACCTTAACTATAACCTAACCCTAACCTTCACAAAACCCTTGACCTTAACCTTAAGCTTAACCTTTACCCTAACCTTATCTTAACCTTAACCTAACCTTAACCTTTAATTTACCCTTAACGTAAGCTTAACCTTAACCTTAACCAAACCTTAACCTAACCCTTAACCTTAACCTAACCTTACCTTGACCTTACCCTTGACCTAATCTTAACCTTAACATTGACCTTAACCTTAACCTTAACCCTTATCCTTAACCTTTACATAACCTTAACCTTAACCTAACCTTGACCTTAACTATAACCTAACCCTAACCTTAACCTTAAACTAACCTTAACCTTGACCTTAACTATAGCCTAACCTTTACCTTGACCAAACCCTTAACCTAATCTTAACCTTTATTTTACCATTAGCATAACCTTAACCTTAATCAAACCCTTAACCTTAACTTGAACCTTAACGTTACCCTTAACCTTGACCTTAACCTTAACCTAACCTAAACATTAACCTTAACCTTTTCTTAACCTTAACCTTAACCTTAACATTCCCAAACCCTTAAGGTTAGGTTATGGTCAAGATTAAGGTTAGGGTTAATGTTAAGGTTAGGTTAAGTTTAAGTTAATATTTCGTCAAGGTTAGTGTTAGGTTAAGGTTAGGTTAATGTTATGGTTAAGGTTAAGTTTGGGTCATACTTAATGTTAAGGGTAAAGTCAAGGTTAGGGTTACGTTAAGGGTAATTTCAAGGTGAAGGGTAAGTTAAGGGAAAATCTAAGGTTAAGGGTAAGGTTAAGGTTAGGTTAAGGTTAAGGTTATGGTTAAGGTTATGTTAAGGGTAATGTTAAGGTTAGGTTAAGGTTAAGGTTAATTTAAGGTTAGGTTAAGGTTAAGGTTAATGTTAGGGTAAGGTTACGATTAAGCTTAAGGTTAACGGTCTGGTCAAGGTTAGGGTTAGGTAATAGTTAAGGTTAGGGTTAATTTTAGGTTATGATTAAGCTTGAGGTTAGGTTAAGGTTAAGGTTAAGTTAAGGTTAAGGTTAAGGTTTTGCCAAGGTTAGGGTTAGGTTATAGTTAAGGTCAAGGTTAGTTTAAGGTTAAGGTTAGGTAAAGGTAAAGTTAAGGTTAATGTTAAGGGTTTGGTCGAGGTTAGGGTTAGGTTAATGGTAAAGTTAAGGTTAAGGTCAAGGTTAAGGGTAAAGATAAGGTCAAGGTTAGGGTTAGGTTAGGATAAGGTCAAGGTTAACGTTAGGTTAAGGTTACGGGTTTAGTCAGGTTAAGGTTAAGATTACGGTTAAGGTTAAGTTCAAGGTTAAGGGTTTGGTTAATGTTAAGGTTAAGGTTAGGTTAGGTTAAGTTAAGGTTAAGATTAGGTTAAGGGTAAATTTAAGGCTAAGGGTAAAGTTAAGGTTAAGGTTAGGATAAGGTTAAGGTCAAGGTCAAGGTCAAGGTCAAGGTCAAGGTTCAGGTTAAGGCTAGGTTAAGGTTAAGATAAGGTTAATGTTAAGGATAAGGTTAAGGTGAAGGTTAAGGTAAAGTCAAGGTTAAGGTTAAGGCTAAGGTTTGGTCAGGTTAAGGTTAAGGTTAACCTTACCCTTACCTTAACCTTAACACTAACCTTAACGCTAACATTAACCTTAACTATAACCTAACCCTAACCTTGACAAAACCTTAACCTTAACCTTAACTTAACCTTAACCTTATCGTAACCTTAACCTTACCCTTAACCTTATCTTAACCTTCACCTTAACTTTAACCTTACTAAACTCGACACCTTAACCTTAACTTTAACCTTAACCCTAACCTTAACCTTAAGCTAACCTTAACCTTTAACTTGACCTTAACATTAACCTTAACCTTAACCTTAACCTTAACCTTAACCTGACTAAACCCGTAACCTTAACCTTAACTTTACCTTAACCTTAATTGTAACCTTAAACAAACTTAACCTTAACCTTGACCTTAACCTTACCCTTAACCTTCACCTTACCCTTAACCTTCACCTTTAATCTAACCTTAACCTTGACATTATCTTAACCTTATCCTTAAACTTATCTTAACCTAACATTAACCTTAACCTTAACCTAACCCTAACCTAACCTAACATTAACCTTAACCTTAACTTAACCTTAACATTAACCTTAACCTTACTGTAACCTTAACCTTAACCTAACCTTAACCTCACAAAACCTGTAGCCTTGACCTTAACTTTACCCTTAACCTTGACCTTACCCTTAACCTTTACTATAACCTAACCTTAACTTTAACCTTAACTGTAACCTTAACCTTAACCTAAAATTAACCTTTAACCTTACCCTAAACATAACCATAACCTTAACCTTAGCCTTAACCTTACCCCCTTAACCATAACCTTAACCTTAACCTTAACCTTAACCTGACTAAAATCGTAACCTTAACCTTACCTTAACCTTAATTTAACCTTAACCTAACATTAACCTTAACCTAACCCTAACCTAACCTAGCCTAACCTTAACCTTAACCTTAACTTAACCTTAACATTGACCTTAACTTTACCCTTAACCTAGACCTTACCCTTAACCTTCACTATAACCTAACCTTAACCTTAACCTTAACCTTAACCTTAACCTAACCTTAACATTTAACCTTACCTTAAACATAACCATAACCTTAACCTTACCCCCTTAACCATAACCTTAATGTCAACCTTAACCTTAACCTTAACATGACTAAAACCGTAACCTTAACCTTACCTTAACCTTAACCTTCACCTTAACCTAGTTATTACCTTACCCTTAACCTTAACCTTGATCTTAACTATAACCTAACCCTATCCTTGACATAACCCTTAACATTAACCTTAACCTTAACCATTACTTAACCTTAATGTTAACTCGAACCTTAACCATACCTTAACCTAACCTTAACCTTAACCTTACCCTTAACCTTAAACGTAACCTTGACCTTAACTATAACCTAAACCCTAAACCCTTAACCTTAACCTTAACCTGATCTTAACCTTAGCCCTAACCTAATCTTAACCTTATTTTTACCTCAACCTTGATTGTAACCTTAACTGAACTTAACCTTAACCTTGACCTTGAACTTAACCCTAGCCTTACCCTTAACCTTCACCTTAACCTAACCTTAACCTTAACTGGCCTTAACCTAACTTTAACCTTAACCTTATCTTAACCTTACCCTTAACCTTATCTTAACCTAACCTTAACCTTAACCTAACCATAACCTTAACTATAACCTAGCCCTAACATTAACCTTAACCTAACCTTAACCTTGACTTTAACTATAAACTAACCCTTAACCTTATCTTGACCTTACCCTTAACTTTATCTTAACCTAACCTTAACCTTAACCTTAACCTAACCATAACCTTAACTATAACCTAACCCTAACCTTAACCTTGAATTTAACTATGACCTAACTTTAACCTTAACTTTAACCTTAAACTTAACCTTAAATTTACCCATAACCTAATCTTAACCTTAACCTAACCTTAACCTTGACTTTAACTTAACCTAACCTTAACCCCTTAACCTTAACCCTAGCCTTCCTATAATCATAACCTTAACCTTGACTTTACCCTTAACATAACCTAAACCTTAACCTTAACCTTAACCTGACTAATCCCGTAACCTTAACTTTAACCTTAACCTTACCTTAACCCTAAGCTTGACGAAACCTTAACCTTAACCTTAACCTTCCCATAACCTTAACCTTAACCTTAACCATAACCTAACCTTAACCTTAACCTTACTAAACTCGTAACCTTAACATTAACCTTGACCTTACCATTAACCTTCACTATAACATAATCTTAACCTTAACCTTAACTTTAACCTTAACCTTTCACCTTACCCTAACCTTAACCATAACCTTACCTTAACCTTAACCTTAACTGTAACCTTAACCTTACCTTCACCTAACCTAACCTAACCTTAACCGTAACCTTACACTTAACCTTAAGCTTAACCTTAACTATAACCTAACCCTAACCTTGACCAAACCCTTAATCTTAACCTTACCCTAATATTAACCTTAACCTAACCTTAATTTTGACTTTACGCTTAACCTTAACCTTTAATTTACCCCTAACCTTAACCTTAACCTTAACCTTAACCTTATCCAAACCCTTAACTTAACCTTAACCTTAACCTTAACCTTAACCTAGCCTTAACCTTGACCTTATCTATAACCTAACCCTAACCTTGACCAAACCCTTAATCTTAACCTTGACTTTACCCTTAACCTAACCTTAACCTTTACCTTAACCTCAACATTATCTTAACATTAACATAACCTTAACCCTAACCTTAACTTAACTATAACCTTACCTTAACCTAACTTAACCTTAACCTTGACCTTACCCTTAACCTTAACTTTAACTTTACCCTAACCTTAAGGGTTTAGTCAGGTTAAGGTTAAGGTTAAGGTTAAAGTAAGGTTAAGGGTAAGGGTAAGGTTAAGACCCATAATGCTTAAGTTTAAGGTTAACGTTAAGGTTATAGTTAAGGTCATGCTTAAGGTTAAGGTTAAGGTTAGATAAAGGTTAATGTTAAGGGTAGGTAATAGTGAAGGTTAAGGTTAAGACCCGTAACCTTAAACCTTAACCTTAACCTAACCTTAAACTTAATCTTATATCAACCTTAACCTTAAATTTAACCTAACTATAACCTTAATACCTTAACATAACCTTAACATTTACCTAACCTTAACCTTAACCTAACTAACCCTTAACCTTAACCTTACCCTTAACCTAACCTAACCTTAAGGTTAACCTTAACCTTCACATGACCATAACCTTAACATTAACCTTAACTATACCCTAACCCTAACCTTGACCTTAACCATAACCTTTGTTAGGAATCTGTAATTTGCAAGATTGGTAAAGTCCAATCATAGAAACAACATCGTTTCAACCACTTTGGAATTCTAGGATCTAGCCCTCCTGAATCCAGAGAGGGATCTCTCCAATAAGTGCAAATATGGATTTGTCTTTGAAGTTTGGGTAATGATATTAGGCTAGTTATGAAGGCCAAGGGTTTGTTTTGTTTTTGGATGGTTGAGCATGAATATTATTTGAGGGGAAAGTTCTAAATGCAAAGAATTTCAAAGGTGAGAAGTTGCAAGCAATTAGAGTAAACTTTGGCCAAGAAGATAGATAAATGCAGGTTTTAGTATATTGGGCTATGGATTCATAATAGGGTTTAATTGAAACAACAAGAGGCAAGAGTGATCCATGGGGCAAGTCATCTATGTCTAAGGATCTCTTTAAAGTTTGATTTATGGAATGAAATGGTACAACAAGAAGGGGAATTAAACAGATGAAGAATAAAGAGCAGCCCAGGATCTGGTAAGTACTTTTAAACTAGCCAGCCTTTGACACACAATTAAGAAAAACATAAAAGTAAACTAGGATCTGGTAAGTACTTTCAAACTAGCCAACCTTTGATACACTTTCAATAGAAAACATTTTAAAACAAAGGGAAAACTTGAAGGGAACTGTTGGAGAAGAAACTAGCGGGTCGGGCTCACCACAAATCTTGTCCTAGCTTTGCTCTACTTGGTAACTTCAAGACAAACACAAAGATAACAAAGAATGGCCTAAGATCTAGTAAGTACTTTTAAACTAGCTAGCTTTTAATACATTCCAAGGGAAACTTTCAGACAATCTTTTGGGATAAAATTAGGACCAGGGCACACCATATCTTCCTTAGTTCATCTCTACTTAACATATACTGAAAATAAAATTTAAGAATAACAAATAGCTCAGACAGTAGGACGAGGGAGCGCCAGCATTCCGATGCTTAAATTGAATTAAATCATTCCTAAATAACAAAATTTGGAAGAAAACATACAGATAAAGATTTCCAGTTAGAGAAGGGTACTGATATACAGTAGGTCCTAACTCTATGCATGTTGTTCTTTATAAGAGAAGATGAACAAAGTGAAAATAGAAGTAAAATAAGAATTCACAATAAGAAATAACATCACCGTCGACATAGACCAGGATCCCATAAATCAGCTTGTATTGATGCTCCAAACTAGTTACAGCTTTAAGTCCAATGCTTTAGTTTAGCAATCATCTACACTTCCCAGACTAACTTATCTATCACAAGCAGAGCTCCAAGAGCCAGTGAACACTATTTACAAGTAGATGTATCAAGCTCAAGTATATTTCAAAGTTCAGCAACCAACATTTTCTCATCTTCTACAACAATATTTATAGAAGGATGAGGAGGTGGGAGAGGATAAAAGATCTCCCAAGATAATTAATATTGATTAATGACTTCTCGACATTTGAGGGGCTCGACGGAGACGTTTACAGATGTTGGTTTGTATTAATGTTTTACATTTAAGATTCAAACTCAGTGAGAGCTCTTATTGACTTTTGAGGCTCTGTGTCACGTTGGAGTAACTCTGCAGATATTTAGTCATTAAGTTTTCTGGTAGAATTAACTCTCTGGCTGTGCTGAGGCAAATATATGATTTTGATCAATAACTTTGGCCTTTGCTTGAATGCTTGTGGCTACAGGTGGCACTTGTGGTAGCTGAGAGGAATCAATTCGCCTCTGTTGAGGTGGTGGAGGCCTTTCTATCTATTAACACTTATATTTTATTTAATTGTGTTTTAATTTGGAGGATTAGGCTTTTGATAATCAATCTTAGCCATAATCCCCCAAATTGTCTTCAATATTCTACTCTGTTGTGTTCTATCTTCGACACTGATACTCTTTTAATTTGATTTAAACATGATTGTGTCTTGTTGATGTGTAGGCCGCACAGCGCTCATATGGCATCAATTCCCATGAAGCAATGATGAGACATGGAGTAGAGCCCCGTGGATGGTTCCCTTTAGTAAATCAAAGGCGTGGGAATTGTCATTATCGACCTTCAGGTTTCTCTTTAATATGACAGAACAAACCATTGAAACCTGCAAAATACGAAAAGAATTAAGAAATCTTGTGTTTATGGGTTTAACTATTGCAGAGGGTGTGGGGAGAGAACCTAGCCGTTGGACGACATCATCCAATGGTGTAGATATGTTTGTGGAGGTTGAAATGAGAGTAGAGGGAGAGAATATGTCAGATCCTATGATCGCGCAGAGGTCGATGGTCGGGAGAAAGCTGGGATGTATAATAGAGAAATGGCGAAAATACAAAGGATTAAGGTAAAAAACCATAGTTCGGAGGAAAATATGGTTTAAATTGAAGTTGGGGGTTCAGGATGATCATGGTCCATCAGATGAGATCAGACAACAAGATCAATGGTGGAGAATAAATCGGGAATCAACGATTAGAGGGAGGCAAAGTAAAGTAATTAGATGCACCCGATGGAAAACTCCGATGCGATCACATGTGGACCATCGATCTATAGATCAGATCGATGATAGGAAATGAATCAAGAGGAGTCAATTAGAGGTGGAGAAATATTTTAACATGCCCGATGAAAAAGTTGCGATGCGATAATGTACGGGGAAGGCCGATGTGATTGCGCGATCGGACCATCGCAATTGGAGTTTTTTGTTTAACGAAAACAACAACGCTTTGTGATTTTCTCTGATGTGATAAGCAATTGTAACCTTTAGCACTTGGTTCCAGCGCTGGGGCACATGGAGGGGAAGTGGTTTAAGACTTAGCCCAAGGGGGGTTAAGTCTTTATACAAAAATATGTATTTTTTATGATTTTTTCAATGTTTTTCAATGGATTTGGGGGTTTCGACAGAGTTCAAAAAGGAGTTTTTAACTCTGCAAAGGAGATTTTATGAAAGGGAAAAATGGATCAAAGGGAAATCATGAAAAATAGAGAAATTTTATGGAGAAAAAGGGGAGAAAATGAAGGTTAGTTTTGAGTGGAGGAAGGGGAAAAATGATGATTTTGCAGCAGTCTTTTCTCATGAAATTAGTAGAATTTCAGAGTGTGAAATGGAAACAACAGTGAAGATTGGACAAAGGCATGAGGCCTTCAAGAGTCTTCAAGAGATAACACTTTTTAGCAGTAAAATTTGTTCCTTGAAGACTCCAAAAATGTTTTAGCCACCATTTGATATGACAAATTTTATAGGTGGCTAAGAGTGGCTCCACTTGGGGATGGTGCCTTCTTTAAGGCATCGAGAACTTCAGACTTGCATTCTCTGGGAGGCTGATTAGTGCCTCATCCATTGGGTTTACATTCCTTTGCTGGGATGATCTTGCTCTGAAAACATTTTAGCAGCCATAAAAACAATGGATGTTTCATCAACAAGCTTTCTACCTACCCAATCCTACTGATCTAACATTTTTTTTCATTAGAGTGCACTTGGATTGGAAATTTTTTTTACAACATTTTATTCTTTTGAAAGTAGGAAATCTAATATATTTCTACTGCTTATTTCTCCATGGACTCAGTTTAAACAGTTGATTCCATATGATTCTCTACCTAATCTATTAGTCTGTTAGGATTAAATAGTCTAACCGATTTTTATTCTCTAAATTCTATAACAGAAATTCAAAAGCATACAAGTTAGGATTCAACAATATAACTTGATGCTAATCTATGGCATAAAAACAAGCTGAACATAGACATTATTTTGTAGAAAATTAAATCAAAATGGAAGGCTTTAGATTTTAAAGTTTCAAAGCACTTCCTTAATCTTTTTACAGCTCTGTTTTGACTCTTGTTTGAGCTGCTCTTCTTTTATCAACTAGTCCATATTTTGAGCTAATTAGAACTAGTTTTATCTCTATTTGAATTAGAATTTGAAATAGATTGGATTCAATTATTGTTTGGAAACTTAGGTTCATATTTTGAGCATGTTTGAACCTTTAATTTCTAGCCTAATCTACCTACTGATAAACCAAGATTAAACAGTTTGGCAAATTGAATTCACTATCCTATCAGCAGTAAATTTAAAGCTAATTAGTCAAGATTAGGTTGTTTGACTAATTAAAAGTGTGTTTTCAGGAGTCGCATTTAAGCTTGCACACTTTCAGAATTTGTTTCTATTTTTGGTATGGGGTTGTACCTTTCTTTTTTTTACAATCTGCCCTCTTTTCTTTCTTTGACTGTTTTTTGTATTTTGATTTTTCTTTGGGGAAAAAAATCAAAAAATATCTAAAAAGCTCAAAACTAAGCTTTATTGAAATTCCTATATAACCTAATCTAACTTGGAATATTTACATCCTCATATGATACAAAAATGCCAATGCAGCCAGCTAAGTAATGTAACAGAGAAGAAGAAATTATGGCATCTTGACAAAGGTATCCGTAGAGCATCTTGAAGATTTATCTTCAAAACCAAGGCTATCACAGAAGGTGACAAATTTTCATGTATTTGGCTCTTTCAGAGGATCATTGCTTGATAATTTGAGCCATTTGGGATTTCCACACACTCGTCCAAAGGATCAACAAAGAAAAGATGAAGATTCTCTTCTTTCTGGTCCTCCATGTCTGGTAGATTATCTGCTTCCAAGACTTCAGCTTTGAGCACTGCATTGTCAGTATGTGGCTTGGAAGTATTTGCAACAGTAGGTATGAATTTTTCTTGAATTATATATTGTTTGCTGCCCCAAGGTCTTAGAAATGTACTAGCCACAAGGGCTAATCCACTAGCAAAACTGTTTTGGTCTTCAGGAACAAGTATAAGTTGGAAATATTTGAAAGATCTTAATAAATCCAAGGCATCATCCCTATATTCTTTGAGTCTGGGATGTTCAACCATGCATTCATTTTTCACTTTCCTAATTACCAATTCTGTGTTTCCATGAACTGTTATCTTCTGGGCTCCTAATTTCTTCAATAAATGTAGCCCTAAGAGAAGTTCCTCATACTCTGCTATGTTAGTTGTGCATTGAAAGTTCAATTTATATGAATGGGCTTCAGAATAATTGTTTCCTGTATTGAAAAGCCATATTCCTACACCTGCATTAGTTTTAGTACATAACCCATCAAAATTCATATTCCAAAGAGGACTAGTTTCATTATTATCATTGATTTCTTTACTATCCTCTTTGTCTTCAGTGCCATTGGATTGTTCTGTGGAATAGACACCATGTTCATCTGGTTCTATATCTAAATCCATGTTTGTAAATCAAAAAAATAGGTCACCGTGTCTGTTCAGTCAGTTCAAGGTCTTCTACCAGTGGAGTCATTTTGTCTTTTGGGAGTTTCAGAGTGTGGAGTCGCCAGGTGGAAAACTTTTAGCTCGTAAGGAGGTAAAATGTTTTATGGTTCCACCACCATGTGTTTCTTGTAGAGCTATAAGGTTTTCAGGAACTGAATTAGCTCTCAAGGGTGATCTGAAAATAGTTGAAAATTTAATCTTAGGAGACTTCCTAAGGATACTTTCTGGGTTGTCAACTATCTCAGGTGGGTTTAGGTCAGGGTAGGCTCTAGCATGAATCTTCCTAGGAGCCACTATGTTGTGTTTTTTAGACCCAAACAAACAAGAAAAGTTCAAAAAGATATGAGAATCTTTGAGAGGTTAACTAGTCTATTTCAAAAATTTAAATCCTACAGTCCTCTAACTGAGTTTGAATGATATTTTATGATAAGGGTTCTTCCCAGTGGAGTATTAAGGTATGTTAAGTATTGTGGAGTCGCCAAGTGGAAGTTTTTAGCTCTTTTCAGAGGTAGAAGGTTTTATGGTCCACCACCATGTTTATTGAATTCCAATCTGAAATATTTTTTGGGGTTTTCTAAGTTATTTTTCAGCTGTGTGGTTTCTAAGAGTGTCCCAAATATGTTTCACAACTTAGCTACGGTTATGAGACAAAGACAGTCTACTCTTATGGCTAAGCCAACTGATTTTTCAAGGTTAGATAAAGTCTTATGAGAACCCTAGGGTTTGCCTAGTTTGTCACTAATTCAAACAAGTTTTATCATGATTACCACTGCTTGGTAGTGCTTGAAAAGGTTGCTTTTAACTCACGATGTTTGTATGAAATTTTAAGGGGAACCAGATATTTTGGGTTCGGTCCCCAGTGGAGTCATTAGAAATGTTAGGATTCTATAATTAGCAAGATTGGAAAAGTCTGATCACAGAAACAACATCGTTTCAACCACTTTGGGATTCTAGGATCTAGCCCTCCTGAATCCGGAGAGGGATCTCTCCAATAAGTGCAAATATGGATTTTTATTTGAAGTTTGGGTAATGATATTAGGCTAGTTATGAAGTCTAAGGGTTTGTTTTGTTTTTGGATGGTTGAGCATGAATATTATTTGAGGGGAAAGTTCTAAATGAAAATAATTTCAAAGGTGAGACGTTGCAAGCAATCAGAGTAAGCTTTGGCCAAGAAGATGAAACAAAAAGAGGTAAGAGTGATCTGTTTGTGCTCAACCTAGTCTCCTAAATTGAGTTCATTTAATTGTCAACCAGGGTTGGTAAACTGCTGAAGTGAGGTGCACTGTATGTGCCTAGGTGTTTGTTTCTTACTGCGTTGTGTCTAGTGTTTTATGATGTTTTTGGTCTTTTTATGGTTTTATGTTCACAAGGGAAAGAATTAAATGTTGGTGGAAAGAAGCTACTGGTTAAAAACAGAGTGAAGCCTAATTTGTTGATGACAAATGACAAATGCAAATGCAAATACTAAAACAGAACCAAACCTAAACTATGACTAAGAAAAAATACAAAGCTTGATAATGACTTCAAGAAAATGAATCAAAACATAAACTTAACTTGTCCAATTCTTTCATTAAAGGTATTTTGGAAGAGCTTGAGAAATGAGCAGCTAAGTATACAAATTCTCCTAACTAAACAATTAAACAATCAGCTTATAATGATACAATATCTTATCCATGATTAAAGATTTTTTGAAACATTTTGAATAAGAACATTGGTAACATCATAAGATCTCTACTCTAAGACTAGCTCCTAATTCTATTATGCAACTTAGTTTAACATCACTAAACCTTACTCCAAAGCTATAGATTTCTCTTTAAAGTAGGCTTTTGAGGAAAGGCTTTGTTTATGAAATGGTAAAGAAGTTGCAAAAGTACTTCAGGCCTTGGGATGATACTGTCTTCTGTTCAGATGGTTATGAGTCAATTATAGAGTTGGAACAAAAGAGGTTTTGTAAATAATGAAGGTTGTGGTGTATAAGTTTAACAACTAATGTAATCTAATATGCAATGGATGACAACTAAATGTGGAATGTAAATACAATGAACTAAGATAGAACTAAACTAAGATGTCACTAGTCTACAATAAACATTGCTGGACTAACAAGCCATTATCAAAACTTAAAACAAAATAACAGAGCATGAATTGAATGCAATTTGACTCAGGAGTACCCTAACTAAGTTATCATGCAATTAATCTATGGGATTCTACAACCTATTTTGTCCATCATGAATGGTATTTTGGAAGAGCTTGTTAGAACAATCTTGGCTATACAATTCAGTGCAAATGCAAACATAAAGACTGAAAGCAATTTAAAAACTAAGACATCACAGCTATTTCCTACCCATTGTTATGATATTTTGGAAGAGCGTTTTAAGAGTAAGATCAGCTATGCTACTTAGTGTAAACAAACAACTGAAACCTTCAGTATCACAGTCATGCCTTAGCCATCATAATGATTTTTTGGAAGATTTTACTAGAATAAGTTCAACTGTGATAATGAACAAAAGAAATTGCAATTAAAATCTATAACACTACAGCCATTTCTCATTCACTATAATGATCTTTTGGAAGATTTTATTAGAACAAGTATAGATATAGTGACTAATGAAATTAACTATGAACTCAAACTTCAAAAACTTGAAAATGAACTAAGATACTTATCTAGATTGCAAAAGTAAAGTCGTTCAGGAGGCAGGGGCCCTCTGACACCAGACGAAATCTAACTCAAGATCAACTCAACGCGTTCAAAGCAATGTTGTCTTCTTCATTAAATGAAAATAACTTAAAACAGATTATTCTCAGTCTTCAGAAATATAGCAGTCAATCCATGAAATCTAATCCAAAATCTAGAGCTTGTCTCTCGGTTTCCCGAGTACATTTATAACAAATCTTCGTAATAGAACTTGCAACAATACGGGGATCATTGTCTTTTCATATCAAAATCATACTAGAACTCTAAAGATGGCAGCATAAAGGGACAAAGGACATCTAGACTGTCCTTGTCCTATTAGGAGTCTGCCTCCTTGTGTGAGTTCCCACGTAGAAAACCACGTCCAGAATTCCGTTCATTCTTCATGGTGAGCAACAAACGTTGAGGACATGACGTGGAATATACCCATGTGTGGATTTTCCTGAGAGGACACCTAGAACATGCTTGAACGTGAAGACAGCTGCAGAGTTGGCGGTTAGCTACGGAATGTCTGCATTTTGTAGCTAGTTTCAGTTCAAAATGCATTACAATGACAAAATCACAAAACTTAGCAAGTTAGCCATGATATTCATTCTTAAAGTAATTTTAAATAATTTCATTGATCATTTGAGCCTGGGATAACAATGGAAAAAAGAAAATGGAGTGAAGTATGATGAAAGAAATAACAATCTTGGGGCTCAACATACCCCCATTGCTGACTTCTTGCATGTCCTCATGCAACTTATTCCATAAACTTAGGGACTTCTGCAAGAACATCCAACCCTCTTCTTCTTCTTTGCCTGGAAGTTAAATGTCTTCTGGGCTTCCTAATAACTAACTTGAACCTTAAATTGGTAAGTGCCCTGATTAACTTCTTCTTCCTCTTTTTCAACTTTTCATTAGCCTTTTCCACTTTGTCCATTCGTAGAGACAGGGTTGAGTTCATACTGGTTTTGAGTTTGACTTGTTCCTTCAGAATATCATTTTCAGTTATGATGTGTCTATTAAGTACTTCCAGCTCATACCTATATCTTCTTAACACATATATTTCAGACAGTGGAGGACTAGGGGTTCTATCTCTACTCTCTAAAGCTTTCCTTTCCAATGTTTCAACATAGTTATAAATTTCTTGCTGTGCAGGGTCAATTTCTAGGGCTTCTTCATCAAAATCTTCTTCAACATCCTCTTCAATAGATGTTTCCTCATCTTCTATGTTTATCACCCCGGTTTGTTTGATCTGTGTTTTCCTTAGTTTCCCCCTGAGTCTATGGCTTCTTCTTGGCTGGGATGGTCCCTCTCCTTTTTCTGTGGCAAATTTTCTGATAACCCTCTCTTCCTTAAGCTGTCTCTTAATCTGGGTCAACTTCTCAGAGATTATTTCTTCACTGCTATCTTGAATTTCTTTATCAGTTTCAGTTTTAGAGGCTCTCCATTTTCTGCTTCTCTTTGTACGCTGATGTTCAGGTGAAGGCTCTTTTGGTTCCTCAAAGTGATTTCTTACTAATAAATTATCCCAAGTATCTTTTGTTTTGGCTAAATGGTGTTGGATTAGAATCTTAGCCAAGCCATGATGGTATAGAGTTGTCTCTAGGAATTGGACTCTCCTTTGAACACTTGAAGCCATCTTTTTTTAACTTTGAAGCAAGAAATAGGGAAAATTAAGCTCTTCTTCCAGAAAATGCATTATCAACCTAATATGGTAAACATAAAAAGTACCATATCTACCTTCACAAGTGATAAATTTTTGTAGAATGAGCAATATGTTTCTCCATTTATTCCTTAATGCAGAGCTTGGAATTCCCTTTTTAAACACAGTGACATCCATACCTAGTGATTTGAGGATTTGCTTCCATGATTCATTATGAAATTCTCTGTTCTTAAACCATATTTCTCCATGTCTAAGAAATCATGTTGCTTCTGCAATAAAAACCTCTGTGACAGTGAATTTAATGTCTCCAACTTCAACCTCGGCTCCTTTGAATGACCTTGCAAACATTTTAGTAACTTCTTTGTGGAAGCCATTAAATTTCTCAAGGAATTGCAGCCATCCTACTTGTTGCAACATTTATCTACTTTGAGGGTATCCTTCCAGGTATTTTGTGCCCACTGGTTCATTTCTCATGATGAAACCCATAATTTCTTCTTCAATCTTCAGATTAGTACTCTTTCTGCTCACGGAGACAATGACTTCAACCTTCAAACTGATATACATCTGCTTCACGGTGACAGTGTTTCAATATTCAAACTGATATACCTCTTCTTCACAGTGACAGTGGCTTCAAATTTCAAACTGATATACCTCTGCTCACGGTGATAGTGGCTTCAAATTTCAATCTGATATACCTCTGCTCACGGTGATAGAGATACCTCTTTTTTGCAGAATGAAATGATGAAGGGCTGGCTACGGAATGGAGTAATAGGGAGTGGTTATGGAACGAGTTAATGGAGTGAGGTGAATAAAACAAATCAATGAGTGAAAATACTGTAGAGATTTTTTTACAATGGCTTCAAAAATCATCATTAAATGATTTGGCTGGGTGACGTGAGAAAATCAATCACTTCAGCATTTTAACCGCTTAGATGATGATCGGGTATAGGATTTGAAATGAAAGATTTTTATCCAAATTTTTGCAAAGGGTATATTTGGCATGATCAATAAAAATAATCAAAACAACTTTTCAAATGATTCATAACTAAAACTATACTAAATTTTATGACATGCCATTATAATCAAAACTTTTTACCTTTGCTTTTCATCTGCTTTTTGTGGTTTTTGTATACTTTGTTCTCCTCTGGACAGCATTACTTTGTGAGTCTTCATAATCCTTCTTGATTTTGCTTGTTCATGGATATACAGGATCATCTTGTTGCAATTAAAATGTCTTTTGATCAGTGCCTTCAGGATCTGTAGCTGCAGAATAACTGTCTGACTATGGAAAGTCTGATTAGCTGCAGAATGTACCTGTAGAGAATTTTTAATCATGGAATGAAGTGGTTTGGAATATACATGGAATATTATATGGAATGGGTGAAGATAGATGATGAAACATGGTATAATGGGATATGTATGAAGTGAATGATGGAATGGGATGGATTACAATTTATGAAATGGAGTGGAAGAATATAAGAAATGGCCTGCAATCCATGACATGTGTTATTCATTTGTAGAAAAACATCAAACTTTAAATTTTGATATGGAAATGAGGTGGATGAAGTATGGAATGAGATGAATGAAATATGGAATGAAGTGAAGTATGAATGAATGAATGAACTAGAGTATGGATGGATAAGTAAATGGAATGAAATGAGATGAGATGGATCATAAGTGCAATGGATCTGAACTTATGATTTTGTAACAGCTGTTTGCAGAAACAAAATGGAAAAGTTAGAGTGTCAGAAAGACTCTGATTTTGACCCTATCTTTTCTGTATAAACATGCCAATCAGTGATTGGTTTTCAAGTTTATACTTTATTATAATTATAATTATTTTATTTTATTATTATTATTTTTTTTAAAGAAATGACTTCATAAAATTTAATCAAGTTGATGAAGAAGAAAGATTCTGCTTCATTAACTTCACATCACTGTTTTCCTGGAACTTCTTGACAAATTCTTCTCTTGAGAGTGGTTTGTGATACAACTTCAATCTATGACCATTCACAAGAAAAGTGACCTCTTCTTCATCTATTGTCTCTATTTTTACTGCTCCATTGTCAAAAATTTCAACAATTTCATATGGCCCAAGCCAATGTGTTTGAAATTTACCTTGAAAATCCTTGAATTTTGAATCAAACAAGAGAGCCCAGTCACCTTCTTTAAACTTCTTCTCTTTGATGTACTTGTCATGCCATCTATTCCTTTGTTATTGGACTAGAATTTTTTTCTGAACTGCATCTTGTCTGATCTCATCCAATTCATTAATTTGCTCCAATCTATGCTTTTGTTCCTCCGTTAAATCAAGTCCTAGCTGAACTACCATTTTGAAAGTTTGAATCTGGAACTCTATGGGAAACAAAACTTGCTTTCCATAAACAAGTTCATAAGGAGTATGACCTGTTGTGTTTCTCCATGTAGTTCTATAGGCCCACAAGGCTTTAGGAAGCCTATCTACCCAATCTCTTCTATGTAAATGAACAGTCTTTGTTAGGATTCCTTCAATGATCTTATTAGTAGATTCCACTTGACCATTTGCTTGTGGATGATAAGGAGTAGATTTTCTATGCCTGATTTTGTACCTCTCCATCATTTGCTCCACTAGCCTTGATGTAAATTGAGCTCCTTGATCTGTAACAATTTCCCTTGGGACACCAAAGCGAGTAAAAATATCCTCAAAAAGAAAAGTAACTACAGATGCTTCATTAGAAAAAAGTAATGGCTTGGCTTCTACCCATTTGGTAACATAATCAGTGCAAACTAATATATATCTCTTTTGTCTTGATGGAGGACTAATAGGTCCTACAAAATCCAAAGCCCATTTTTCAAAAGGTTTAATATGTACCTGAGGTTGCAATGGCATCTCACCTGAAGGGGAAGGTTTCCCTACCCTTTGGCAACTGTCACACCTTTTGACATACTCTTTAGCATCTTTAAACAAGGATGGCCAATAATATCCTAAATTAAGGATCTTATAGGTTGTCCTCTTATCAGCAAATTTTTCGCCACAAGGTTCATCATGACATGCTTTGAAAATATCAGGCATCTCATCTTCCCGAACACATCTCCTAATGATCAAATCTGGACCTGTCTTGTACAACTCATTAGAAACCCATGAATATTTTGCACGGTCATGAATGATTTTTCTTTTATCTCTTGCATTAATTATTGAAGGAAATTTTCCTGAAACTAAATAATTAGCAATGTCAGCAAACCAAGGAGTTTGAGTAGAAATTGAAAAAAGATATTCATCAGGAAATTGATCTTCAACTGGAGTATCATCTTTGATGTTTTGGAGTCTAGATAGGAAATCAGCTACTGTCTTTTGTTTTCCAGACCTATCTAGAATGGTAATGTTGAATTCTTGTAAAAGAAATAACCATCTTATGACTCTGCCATTAGTAATTGATTTATTCATTAAGTATCTAATTGCAGAATGATCAGTGTGAACAAAAGTTTCATAGTCTGTTATATAGTGTCTAAATTTGTTTATGGCATGAACAACAACTAAAAACTCCTTTTCAGTTATAGTATAGTTTAACTCTGCAGGAGTCAAATTTTTACTGGTATAGTAGATGGCATAAGGAATCAGGTATTTTTGTCCCAATACTGCTCCTAGAGCTGTATCAGAGGCATCTGTTGAAATATGAAAAGGTAACTTCTAGTTAGGCCCCCTTAAAATATGTGCTTCAGAAATTTTTGTTTTTGGGGTCTCGAAGGCTAATTGGCAATCATAATTCCATTTGAATTCACAATCTTTGGTAAGTAATTTTAAGAGTGGAGATGCTAAATTGGTGAATTTTTCTATAAACCTCCGATAATATCCTGTAAATCCTAGAAAACGCCTAACATATTTTTGACAACTTGGAATAGATAAGTTAGAGATGACTTCAACTTTTGACTCATCAACTCTAATCCCATCCCCTAAAATATGATGCCCCAAAACAATACCTTTAGTAAACATCATGAAACATTTCTCATGACTAAGTGACAGATTTTCTTCTTGACATCTCTTTAAAACTTTTTCCAAGTTTTCTAAAGCTTCTTCAAATGTGTTTCCATAAACTGTGAAATCATCCATGTATACCTCTACACAATCATGTATTAGATCTGAAAAAATTCCTAATACTGCCCTTTGGAATGTTGCAGGTGCATTGCATAATCCAAATGGCAATACTTGGTAAGCATAGGTACCCCAAGGACAGGTAAATGTGGTTTTTTCTTGATCTTCAAGTGCTACTTGGATTTGGTTGTAACCACTAAACCCATCTAGGAATGAGAAGTACTTTTTGCCAGCTAATGTATCTAACACTTGATCTATGAAAGGTAAGGGAAAATGGTCTTTAAGAGTAGCTTTATTTAATTCTCGATAGTCAACACATACCCTCCATTTACCATTTTTCTTTGGCACAATTACCAAAGGAGAAACCCACTGACTATCTGAAATGGGATAGATGAAGTTGACATTTAACAATTTTTGCAATTCTTCTTTAACAATATCCCTAAGATTTGGATTCATCCGTCTTTGAGGTTGTCTGATTGGTTTACAATTTTCCTCTATATAGATGTGATGAGTGTAAGTCTTGGGGCTTATCCCTTTCATGTCAGTGTACTCCCATGCATATGCAGAAGAATGTCTTTGTAATATCTTGACTAACTCTTCTTGTTGAGATTTTTCTAGGTTCTTGTTTATATTCAAAGTTTTGCCTGGAAATATCTCACTTGTAGAGCTGACAAATTTATCCATAGAATGAAGAGACATTTGTCTTGATGACAAAAACTCAATGTTGGATCCCTCTTGAAATGGTTCATGTTTGTATTCTTAAGAGGATTCAAAGTTTTCTAGAGTATTCAGAATTTGATTATCTTCACTAATTTCTGAAATTGTGAAGAGAGGTTGTAAGTCTTCTTCATCCTCTATCCATTGAGTCTCATCTAAATCTATAATTTTCCTAGCTGGAGGATACAAAGTGAATTTCTTAGTTGAACTACCATCAGAGATGTACATATCGTCGGATCTACAACTAATGAAAGCATCAACTGTAGCCAACCAAGGTCTTCCTAATATAACAGGATGTCCTCCTAGATTATTCTTAGGAGTTAGGATCATGAAATCCACAGGGTACTCCCAAGAATCTAGAGACACTAAAATGTCTTCTATTACCCCATCAGGTTTGATCACAGATCTGTCTACTAATTGTAATAATGTGGGTGTAAAGAGAAGATTAGGAAGCTTCATTTTATCCATGATTTGTCTACTCATAATATTTATTGCTGCTCCTAAATCAATGAGTATATTTTGGATTTCAATTCCATTGATGTGAATTTTAACAACTATATTTCCTGGATCAAGATACTTTGGAATAACAATCTTACCCATCATAATGTCTGCTATTTTTCCTGCCAGTTGAATTTTCTTTGTCTCTCTTATTATTTTTCTTGTTTTCTTCATGCTCAACTCCTTTATTGTTTTGGCTAAGATTGGAATTTCCTTGATGGCTTGTAATAATGGAATCTTAATGAAAACATTTCTAAGCTCATCTAGGAAATCATAATTAGGCACCATAATTTGTTTTTCTACACCTCTATCAATTTGTAATATTTCTGGAAAGGGAGGTATAGAAGTAGATGTTAATGGTTGCTCTAATAGAGGAGTTGAAATTATTGATTCTTTTTGCTTTAATTTTTCAATGTTTTGGTCTTGAAAAGATATATCTTCTTCAAGACTTTTATTCACCTGTAGAGAATCTTCCTCAGAGTTATCTTGTTCTTGTATGATTATAGAAGGTTTCCTCTTTTCAAGTATTCTTCCAGACCTAAGTTGAACATCACTAAGGTCTAAAGGAGTAATTAAATAAGTTGGAAACTATTGGTCTTCTATCATGTATGTGTTCTGAGGATTTTTATTATTGGGGTTTGGTATGGGTTGAGCAGGAAATTGATTTTATTTTTGAGGAAATGGTAATAGAAGTGGTTGATTTTGATGTGATAAGTTCTGGTGATGTTGTTGAGGATTTTGTTGAAAATTTTGTTGAGGATTTTGAGGAGAAAAATGTGGATATGGTGGATAGGATGGTGGATACTGATAGTAATGGGAGTATATTCCATAGGGACTTTGTGCTCCTTGTGCCCAAGCTTGAGATTGATTTTGAAATTGAGGCCAAGGTTGCTGCCACGAATTCCAATTTGGTGGAGGTTGGTTATACATTTGATCATGGAATCCTTGGGTTTGAGGTCCTTGGCAAGGCCTTCTAGAGACAAAATTGAGATATTCTGTGGAATTTTTAAGAGTTTCCTCTTGAAAGACAGCTTTGAGACCAGGAAGGGAAGGAAAATTCTTGGTCTCATGTTTTTCAGAACAAATGACATAGGTCTCTACAACTTTTACATCCAAAGGGCACTCTCTCAAGGCATGTTTCTTTCTACATTTGAGACAAAAGATTGCTAAGGCATCAGATTCGGCTTTTTTCTTGTTTTTTAATTTAAGGGTGTCTATTTGTTCACTAAGACTCCCTAAGATGTAAGATTTGAAATCATCAAGCATATGTCCTATTTCTGACCTACTTACTGTCCCAGAAACAGACTTACTTGCCCTTGCAAGAGCAGGATCTCTTGGACCTTTTACAGTTTTAGATTTCCCTCTTGAAAGGTTGATACATAACTCAGATATTTCAGGTAATGTGAGCTATGATATATCCCCTTTTCCCATCATGTTAAGGACATACAACCATTCATCCTTAATTGTTTTCAACAAAATAGCTTTTAAGGTGTCTTGATCTAAGTTTTCCATTTTTTCTCTTTTGACGTTGTAATGAAATCTCTCCAACAAATCTTCCAAGTTTTCATCTTCTTTTTGTAACATCTTAAACACCTCTTCCTTATGATTGACCGGCATACAATAATCCAGATACCTCTCTAGAAATGCTTGTTTCATGTCTTCCCATGTCCTAATAGAACTGTTAATCAAACTCATAAACCACTTCAATGCTGCTCCTTTCAATGTTGAAGGAAATAGTTTAAGTTTTTGAGCATCTTGTAAGTAGTCATAATTTCTACACTGGACTTCAAATTCAAATAGGAAGGTTTCAGGATCTTCAGTTTTAAGCCCATAGAAGTTTGGAAGGATAGAGGGTGAAATTGTTTTCATGGTTGTATTAGTTTCTTCATCTACTATAGGAAACCCAAAAGAGCTTCCTATTTCTCTTCTACCTCTTCCTCTACCTCCTTCTCCTTCTACACCTCTACCTCCTTCTCCTCTACCTCTACCTCTACCCCGTCCAAATAATGTGTGTTCTCCATTAAAGACTCCTCCTCCTCCTTCTTCTGCCATGGTTAGTTCTTCTGTGGTAGTAGGAAAGTTTGTGTCCCTAATAGGAGTCCTTGAATCTTCTTCTAAGACAGATTCAGTGGATGAAGTGGAAGGCTTCTCTAATGGAATTTCTGATCTTAAGTCTTCTAGAAGTCTAGGATCAGTAAAGGATGGAATGTGGGTCTGAGTTGAAGGTGTACTAGCTCTTGGTCTAGGTGAAACAAGTGGTATTCTAGGAATCAAACTTCTGCTTCTGCTTCTTATAAATCTTCCCCTTGAATCTCTCTCTCTACATATATCATTATTTTTGGGAGTTAAGAAACAAAGGTTACCTAGTTTTCACTTCCCCGACAACAGTGCCAAAATTTTTGTGCTCAACCTAGTCTCCTAAATTGAGTTCATTTAATTGTCAACCAGGGTTGGTAAACTGCTGAAGTGAGGTGCACTGTATGTGCCTAGGTGTTTTTTTCTTACTGCGTTGTGTCTAGTGTTTTATGATGTTTTCGGTCTTTCTATGGTTTTATGTTCACAAGATAAAGAACTAAATGCTGGTGGAAAGAAGCTACTGGTTAAAACAGAGTGAAGCCTAAATTGTTGATGACAAATGAAAAATGCAAGTACTGAGACAAAACCAAACCCTAAACTACGACTTGGCAGAATACAAAGCTTGATAATGACTTCAAGAAAATAAATCACAACATGAACTTAACTTGTCCAATTCTTTCATTAAAGGTATTTTGGAAGAGCTTGAGAAATGGGCAGCTAAGTATAAAAATTCTCCTAACTTAAACAATTAAACAATCAGCTTATAATGATACAAAATCTCATCCATGATTAAAGGTTTGTTGAAACATATTGGGAAAAGAACATTGGTAACATCATAAGATCTCTACTCTAAAACTAGCTCCTAATTCTATTCTGCAACTTAGTTTAACACCACTAAACCTCACTCAAAAGTTACAGATTTCCTTTTAGAATAGTCTTTGAGGAAAGGCTTGTTTGTGACATGGTAAAAAGGTTGCAAAAGTACTCCAGGCCTTGGACTGATACTATCTTCTGTTCAGATGATTATGAGTCAATATATGTTTTAGAACAAAAGAAGTTTTGTAAATAATGTAGACCGTGGTATTTAAGTTTGAAAACTAATGCAATTTAATATTAAATGGATGGAAACTAATTATGGAATGTAAACACAGTGAGCTAAGCTAGAACTAAACTAGAGTGCTACTAGTTTATAATAAACAGTGCTAAACTAACAAGCCATTATCAAACTTGAAACAAAATAACAGAGCATGACTTGAATGCAATTTGACTTCGGAGTGCCCTAACTAAGTTATCATGCAATTAATCTATGGGATTCTACAGCCTATTTTGTCCATCATGAATGGTATTTTGGAAGAGCTTGTTAGAACAATCCTGGCTGTACAATTCAATGCAAATGCAAACATGAAAATTGAAAGCAATTACAATTAAAAACTAAGACATCACAGCTATTTCCTATCCATTGTTATGATATTTTGGAAGAGCTTTTTAAGAGTAAGATCAGCTATTCTACTTAGTGTAAACAAGAAACTGAAACCTTCAGTATCACAGTGATGCCTTAGCCATCATAGTGATTTTTTGGAAGAGTTTACTAGAATAAGTTCAACTGTGATAATGAACAAAAGAAATTGCAATTAAAATCTATAACACTACAGCCATTTCTCATTCACTATAATGATCTTTTGGAAGAGTTTCTTAGAACAAGTATAGCTATAGTGACTAATGAAATTAACTATGAACTCAAACTTCAAAAACTTGAAAACGAACTAAGATACTTATCTAGATTGCAAAAGTAAAGTCGTTCAGGAGGCAGGGGCCTTCTACCACCAGACAGAATCTAACTCAAGATCAAATCAACGCGTTCAAAGCAATGCTGTCTTCTTCATTAAAGGAAAATAACTTAAAATAGAGTATTCTCGGTCTTCAGAAATATAGCAGTCAATCCATGAAATATAATCCAAAATCTAGAGCTTGTCTCTCGATTTCCCGAGTACATTTATAACAAATCTTCGTAATAGAACTTGTAACAATACGGGGATCATTGTCTTTTCATATCAAAATCGTAATATAACTCTAAATATGGAAGCGTAAAGGGACAAAGGACATCTGGACTGTCCTTGTCCTATTAGGAGTCTGCCTCCTTGTGTGAGTTCCCATGTACAAAACCACGTCCAGAATTCCGTTCATTCTTCATGGTGAGCAACAAACATTGAGGACATGACGTGGAATATACCCATGTGTGGCTTTTCCTAAGAGGACACCTAGAACATGCTTGAACGTGAAGACAACTACAGAATTGGCATTTAGCTACGGAATGTCTACATTCTGTAGCTAGTTTCAGTTCAAAATGCATTACAATGAAAAAATCACAAAACTTAGCAAGTTAGCCATGATATTCATTCTCAAAGTAATTTTAACTAATTTCATTGATCATTTGAGCCTGGGATAGCAATGGAAAAAAGAAAATGGAGTGAATTATGATGAAAGAAAGAACAATCTTGGGGCTCAACATGATCCATGGGGCAAGTCATCTATGTCTAAGGATCTCTTTAAAGTTTGATTTATAGAATGAAATGGTACAACAAGAAGGGGAATTAAACAGATGAAGAACAAAGAGCAGCCCAGGATCTGGTAAGTACTTTTAAACTAGCTGGCCTTTGACACACACTTAAGAAAAACATAAAAGTAAACTAGGATCTGGTAAGTACTTGGAAACTAGCTAGTCTTTGATACACTTTCAATAGAAAACATTTTAAAACAAAGGGAAAACTTGAAGGCAACTGTTGGAGAAGAAACTAGTAGGCTGGGCTCACCACAAATCCTCTCCTAGCTCTACGCTACTTGGTAACTTTGAAGACAAACACAAAGATAACAAAGAATGGCCTAAGATCTGGTAAGTACTTTTAAACTAGCCAGCTTTTAACGCATTCCAAGGGAAACTTTCAGACAGTCTTTTGGGATAAAACTAGGACTAGGGCACACCATATCTTCCTTAGTTCATCTCTACTTAACATATACTGAAAATAACATTTAAGAATAACAACTAGCTCAGAAAATATGACGAGGGAGTGCCATCATTCCTATGCTTAAAATAAATTAATCATTCCTAAATAACACAATTTGGAAGAAAACATACAGATAAAGATTTTCAGTCAGAGAAGGGTACTGATATACAGTAGGTCCTAACTCTATGAATGTTGTTCTTTATAATAGAAGATGAAAAAAGTGAAAATAGAAGTAAAATAAGAATTCACAATAAGAAATAACATCACCATCGACATAAATCGGGATCCCTTAAATCAGCTTGTATTGATGCTCCAAACCAGTTACAGCTTTAAGGCCAATGCTTTAGTTTAGAAATCATCTACACTTCCCAGACTAACTTATCTATCACAAGCAGAGCTCCAAGAGCCAGTGAACACTATTTACAAGTAGAAGTCTCAAGCTCAAGTATATTTCAAAGTTCAACAACCAACATTTTATCATCTTATACAACAGTATTTATAGAAGGATGAGGAGGTGGGAGAGGATAAAATATCTCCCAAGATAATTGATACAGATTAATGACTTCTCGGCCTTTGAGGGGCTCGATGGAGATGTTTACAGGTGTTGGTCTGTATTAATGTTTTACATTTAAGATTCAAACTTGGTGAGAGCTCTTATTGACTTTTGAGGCTCTGTGTCACATTGGAGTAACTATGCATATATTTAGTCATTAAGTTCTTTGGCAGAATTAACTGTCTGGCTGCACTGAGGCAAATATATGATTTTGATCAATAACTTATGCCTTCGTTTGAATGCTTGTGGCTACAGGTGGCATTTGTGGTAGCTGAGAGGAATCAATTCGCCTATGTTGAGGTGGTGTAGGCCTTTTTGTCTGTTAACACTTATGATTTTCTTTAATTGTGTTTTAATTTGGAGGATTAGGCTTTTGATAATCAATCTTAGCCATAATCCCCCAAATTTTCTTCAATCTTATGCTCTACTGTGTTATGTCTTCGACACTGATACTCTTTTAATTTGATTTAAATATCATTGTGTCTTGTTGATGTGTAGGTCGCGTAGGGCTCATATGGCATCAATGCCCATGAAGCAATGATGAGACATGGAGTAGAGCCCCGTGAATGGTTCACTTTGGTAAATCAAAGGCATGGGAATCGTCATTCCTGGCCTTCGGGTTTCTCTTTAATATGAAGGAAAAAACCATTCAAACTTGAAAAATACGAAAAGAATTAAGAAATCCTGCATTTGTGGGTTTAGCTGCTATAGAGGGTGTGGGGAGAGAGCCTTGCCGTTGGATGGCATCATCCAACGGTGTAGATCAATTTGTGGAGGTTGAAAGGAGCGTATAGGGATAGAGTATGCTAGATCCATCGATCGCGCAGTGATCGACGGTCAGGAGCGATCCAGGACGTATAATAGAGAAATGGTGAAAATACAAAGGAATAAGGTAAAAAACCTTAGTTCGAAGGAAAATATGGTTTAAATTAATTTGGGGCTTTAAGATGATCGTGGGTTGTCAGATGAGATCGGCCCACAAGATCAACGGTGGAGAATAAATCGGGAATCGACGATTATATGGAGGAAAAGTAAAGTAATTAGATGCACCCGATGGAAAACTCTGATGTGATCACATGTGGACCGTCGATCTGCAGATTAGATCGACAGCAAGAAATGAATCGGGAGGAGTCAATCGGAGGTGGAGAAATATTTTAATGCGCCCGAGGAAAAAGTTGCGATGCGATAATGCGCGGGGAAGGCCGATGCAATTGCGTGATTGGACCATCGCAATCAGAGTTTTTTGTTTAACGCAAACAACAACGCTTTGTGATTTTCTCCAATGTGATAAGCGCTTGTGACCTTTAGCACTTGGTTCCAGCGATGGGGCACATGGACGGGAAGTGGTTTAAGACTTAGCCCAAGGGGGCTTAAGTCTTTATTCAAAAATATATATTTTTTATGATTTTTTCAATATTTTTCAATGGACTTGGGGGTTTCGACAGAGTTCAAAAAGGAGTTTTTAACTCTGTAAAGGAGATTTTATGAAAGGGGAAAATGGATCAAAGGGAAATCATGAAAAATAGAGGAATTTTATGGAGAAAAAGGGGAGAAAATGAAGGCTAGTTTTGAGTGGAGGAAGGGGGAAAATGATGATTTTGTAGTAGTATTTTCTCATGAAATCAGTAGAATTTCAGAGTGTGAAATGGAAACAACAGTGAATATTTTGACAGAGGCGTAAGGCCTGGAAGAGTCTTCAAGAGATAACACTTTTTAGCAGTAAAATTTGTTCCTTGAAGACTCCAAATAATGTTTTAGCCACCATTTTATATGACAAATTTTATAGGTGGCTAACAACTTTAACCTTAACCTTAACATTCCCATAACCATAACCTTAACCTTAACCTTGACCTTACCCTTAACCTAACCATAACCTTAACCTAACCTTAACCTTATCTTCACCTTAACGTAACCTTAACCTTAACTTTACCTTAACCTTCACTTTACCCTTAACCTAACCTTAACGTTAGGTTTAAGGTTAGGGGAAGGTTAATATTAAGGTTAGGGTTACCTTATAGTTAAGGTCAAGGTTAAGGTTAAGGGTAAGGTTATAGTTAGGTTAAAGTTAAGGTTAAGGTAAGGTTAAGGTCAAGATAAGGTTAAGGTTAGGTTAAGGTTAAGGTTTATGTTAGGTTAAGGTTAAGATTACGTTAAGGGTAAATTTAAGGTTAAAGTTAGGTTAAAGTTAAGGTTAGGTTAAGGTCAAGGTTAAATTTAAGCTTAAGGGTAAGGTTATTGGTAAGGTTAAGGTTAAGGTTACGGGTTTAGTCAGATTAAGGTTAAGGTTAACGGTAAGGGTAAGGGTAAGGGTAAGGTTAAGGTCAAGGTTAAGGTTACATTAAGGGTAAATTCAAGGTTAAGGTTAGGTTAAGTTTAGGGTTAGGTTATAGTTAAGGTCAAGGTTATGTTTAAGGTTAAGGGTAAGGTTAAGGTTAAAGTTAAGGTTATGTTAAGGTTAAGGTTAGGTCAAGGTTAAGATAAGGTTAAGGTTAAGGTTAAGGTTAGGTTAAGGGTAAAGTCAAGGTTCAGGTAAAGGTTAACCTTAATTTTAAGGGTAAGGTTAAGGTTAAGGTTAAGGTTACGTTAAGGGTAAAGTTAAGGTTAAGGTTATGTTAAGCATTTGGTCAAGGTTATGGCTTGGTTAAGGTTAGGTTTAGGTTATAGTTAAGGTCAAGGTTAAGGTTAAGGTTAAGATAAGGTTAAGGGTAAGGTTAAGGTTAAGGTTAGGTTAAGTTTAAGGTTAGGGTTAACCTTAAGGTTTTGGTCAAGGTTAGGGCTAGGTTAAGGTTAAGGGTGAAGGTTAAGGATAAGGTTAAGGTTAAGTTCAAGGTTAAGGTTAAGGTTACGATTAACCTAAACCTAACCTTACCCCTAACCTTTAACCTTAACCTTAACCTAATCTTACCCTTAACCTTATCTTAACTTTAACCTTAACCTTACCCATAACCGTAACCTTAACCTTAACTTTACCCATAACTTTGACCTTAACCTTAACCTTAACCTTCCCATATCCTTAACCTTAACCTTAACCTAAACTTAACCTTAAATTTACCTTAATCTTGATTTTACCCTTAATTTAACCTTAACCTTGACCTTAGCCTTAACCTTAACCTTAACCTGACTAAACCCCTAACCTTAACCTTAATCTTAACCTAACCTTACCCTTAACCGTCAATTTAAGTTTAATTTTAAGGGTTTGGTCAAGGTTAGCGTTAGGTTATAGTTAAGGTCAAGGTTAAGGTTAGGTTGAGGTTAAGGTTACAGGTTTATTCAGGTTAAGGTTAAGGTTACGATTAAGGTTAAAGTCAAATACAACGTTAATATTAGGGTTAGGTTAAGGTTAGGGTTAAGATTAAGGTTACCCTTAACATTAACCTTACCCTTAACCTTCACCTTAACCTTAACCTTGACTTTACCCTGAACCTAACCTTAACCTTAATTATAACTTAACCGTAACCTTGACCTTAACTTTACTCTTAACCTTGACCTTAACCTTAAACATGACCTTGACCTTAACCTAAGCTTAACCTCAACCTTAAGCTTATCCTTAACCTTATCTTACCCTTAACCTAACCTTAACCTTAACTATAACCTAATCCTCACCTTAGCTTAACCTTAACCTTAACCTAAGCTTACCTTAGCCTAACCTGAACATTAACCTAACCTTAACCTTCCCCTAACCTTAACCCTAACCTATACCCTAACCTTAACCTTAACTTTACCCTTAACCTAGCCTTAACCAAACCCTTAACCTTCACTTTAACCTTAACCGTAACCTTAACCTTAACCTGACTAAACTTGTAACCTTAACCTTAACCTTGAAAATATCCTAACCTAACCTTAACTTTAACCTTAACCTAACCCTAACCTTGAACAAACCCTTAACCTTAACAATAACCTAACCCTAGCCTTAACCTTAACCTAACCTTAACCTTAAATTTACCCTTAACCTAACCCTAACCTTGACCAAACCCTTAACATTGACCTTAACCGTAACTTTTACCTTACCTTAAGGGTTTGGTCAAGGTTAGGGTTAGGTTATAGTTAAGGTCAAGGTTAAGGTTAGGTTGAGGTGAAGGTTAAGGTTAAGGATAAGGTTAAGGTTAAGGAAAAGGTTAAGGTAAGCTTAAGGTTAAGTTAAGGGTAAAGTTAAGGTTAAGGTTAAGGTTAAGGTCAAGGTTAAGGTTAGGTTAACTAAACCTTAACCTTAATATTGACTAAGCCTTAACCCTAACCTCAATAAACCTGTAACCTTAACCTTAACCTTAACCTTACCCTTAAATTTATAGTTAGGTTAAGCATAAGGTTAAGTTCAAGGTTATGGTTATGGGAGGTTAAGGTTAAGATTAAGGTTAAGGGTGAGGCTAAGGGTAAGGTTAAGGTTAAGGGTTAGGTTAAGGTCAAGGTCAAGGTTAAGGTTAAGTTTAAGGGTAAAGTTAAGGTTAAGGTTAATGTTAAGGGTAAGGTTGATGTCAAGGTTAAGGTTACATTAAGGGTAATGTCAAGGTTAAGGTTATGTTAAGGTTAAGTTTAGGTTAAGGTTAAGGTTACGAGTTTAGTCAGGTTAAGGTTAAGGGTAAGGTTAAGATTAGGGAAAGGATAAAGTTAAGGTTAAGCTTATGGTTAAGGTTAAGGTTAAGGTTAAGTTTAAGATAAGGTTAAGGTTAGGTTAAGGTTAACCTTACCCTAGGGTTAAGGTTAGGGTTAAGTTTCAGGTTAAGGTTAAGGTTAAGAGTTTGGTTAAGGTTAAGGGAAAGGTTAAGGTTAAGGTTAGTTTAATGATTTGGTCAAGGTAAAGGTTAGGTTATAGTTAAGGTTAAGGTGAAAGTTAAGGGTAAAATTAAGGTTAAGGTTAAGGTTATGGGTTTAGTAATGTTAATGTTAAGGTTAATGGGTTTTGTTAAGGTTAGGGTTATGGTTAAGGTTAAGGTTAAATTTAGGTTAAATTAAGGTTAAGGTTAAAGGTTTAGTCAGGTTAAGGTTAAGCTTAAGGTTAAGCTTAAGTTCAAGGTTAAGGTTATGTTAAGGGTAAAGTCAAAGTTAAGGTTAAGATTTGGCTAAGGGTAAAGCCAAGGTTAAGGTTATGAATAAGGTTACTCGTTTAGTAAGGTTAAGGTTAGGGTTAGATTAAGGTTAACCTAGAATCTTGACTTTAACCTTAAGTATAACCTAACCCCAACCTTGACCAAACCCTTAACCTTAACCTTAACCTAACCTTAACCAAACCCTTAACCTTAACCTTAAACTTAACCATAACCATAACATTTACCTCCCCATAACCATAACCTTAACCTTAACCTTGACATTAACTATAATCTTAAACTTAACCTTAACCTTAACCTTAACCATAATGTTAACCTTGACCTTACCTATAACCTAACACTAACCTTACCCTTAACCTTAACCTTAACCTTAACCTTCCCATAATAATAACCTTAACCTTAACCTTGAACTTACCCATAACCTTAACCTTATCTTAACCTTAACGTTAAACTTAACCTTGACCTTAACTATAACCTAACCCTAACCTTAACCAAACTCTTAACCTTAACTTTAACCTTAAGCATAACCATAACCTTAACCTTCCCATAACCATAACCTTAACCTTAACCTTGACCTTACCCTTAACCTTAACCTTACCCCCTTAACCTTAACCTTAACCTTACCCTTAACCTTAACCTAATTAAACCCTTAACCTTAACCAACCTTAACCTTAACCTTAACATAACCTTAACCTTAACTTTACCCTTAACCTAACCTTAACCATAACCTTAACCTTAACATAACCTTAACCTTACCCTTAACCTGAACTATACCCTTAAACTAACCTTAACCTTGGCTTTACCCTTAACGTAACCTTAACCTTAACCTTATCCCTAACCTTAACCTTATCTTAACCTTAACCTTAACCTTAAATTTAAACTTAACCTTGACCTTGACTATAACCTAACCCTAACCTTAACCAAACCCTTAAACTTTACATTAACCTTAGCCATAACCTTACCCTTAGCCTTCCCATAACCATAATCTTAACCTTAACCTTGCCTTACCCTTAACCTTAACCTTAACCTTACCCCCTTAACCTTAACCTTAACCTTAACCTGACTAAACATGTAACCCATACCTTACCCTTACCATTAACGATAACTTTACCCTTAAACTTAACCTTGAATTTACCCTTACCCTTACCCTTAACCTTCCCATAACCATAACTTTAATCCTTAACCTAACCCTAACCTTTACCAAACCCTTAACCTTGACTTTAACCTTAACCATAACCTTAACCTTAACCTTCACTATAACCTAACCCTAACCATGACCAAACCCTTAACCTTAACCTTAACCTTACTGAAACCGTAACCTTAACCTTAACCTTAACTATAAACTAACCCTGACCTTCGCCAAACCCTTAACCTTAACCTTGACCAAACCCATAACCTTAACCTTAACCTAAATATGCATGTAACCTTAACCTTAACCTTAACTATAACCTAACCCTAATCTTTACCAAACCCTTAAACTTAACCTTAACCTTAACCTTCCCCTAACCTTAACCCTAACCGTAACCTTAACCTTATCTTAACCTTAACCTTAAACTTAACCTTAACCTTAACTATAACCTAACCCTAACCTTAACCAAACCCTTAACTTTAACCTTAACCACAAACTTAACCTTAACCTTCCCATAACCATAACCTTTACCTTAATCTTGACCCTACCCTTAATCTTAACCTTAACCTTAACCTTACCCCATTAACCTTAACCTTAACCTTAACCTTAGCCTTAACCTGACTAAACCCGTAACCTTAACCTTAAACTTAACCTTGACCTTAACTATAACCTAATATAACCTTAACCCTAACCTTGAACTTAACCTTAACCTTAACCTTAATCTAACCTTAACCTTGACCTTGACTTTAACCTTAATCTTACTTTAACCTAACATTAACCTTAACCTTCCCATAACATTAACCTTTACCAAACCTTCCCATAAACATAACCTTAACCTTAGCCTTAACCTTACCTTAATTTTAACCTTAACCTTACCCTTAACCTTCATCTTAACCTTAACCTTGACTTTAACCTTAACCTAACCTTAACCTTAACTATAACGTAACCCTAACCCTAACCTCAACCAAACCCTTAACCTTAACTTTACCCTGACTAAACGTAAACCTTAACCTTAACCTTAAATTTACCCTTAACTTAATCTTAACCTTAACCTTGACTTTACCTTTAACGTAACCTTAACCTTGACCTTAACCTTAACCTTAACCTCACCTTAACATTAACTATAATCTAACCTTAACCTTGACTTTAACTATAACCTAAACCTTACATTGAACAAACCCTTAACCTTAACCTAACCTTACACTTAACCTTCACCCTTAACCTTAACATTAACCTTCACTATAACCTAATGTCAACCTTAACCTTAACCTTAACCATAACCATAAGGTTAACCTAACTAAACACGTAACCTTAACCTTAACCTTACCCTTAACCTTAACCTGACTAAGCCCATAACCTTTACCTAACTTAACCTTAACCTTGACCTTGACCCTAACCTTAACCTTAACCTTCCCCTAGCTTTAACCCTAGTATTAACTTAACCTTAACCTTAACCTTGCTCTTACCTTGACCTAACTTTAACCTTAACCTTCCCCTTATCTTAAACCTAACCTTAACCTGAATAAACCCGTAACCTTAACCTTACTAAACTTGTAACCTTACGCTTAACTTTAACCTAAACCTTTACCCTTAACCTTAATATTAACCTTAACTTTAACCTTACCCCCTTAACCTTAACCTTAACTAAAACCTATCTCTAACCTTAACCAAATCCTTAACCTTAACCTTAACCTAACCTTAACCTTGACTTTACCCATAACCTAACCTTAACCTTAACTTTACCTTAACCTTGACTTTACCCTTAACCTAACCTTAACGCTAACCTTGACCTTAACCTTGACCTAACCTTAACCTTAACCTTACCCTTACCCTGAAACTTAACTTTTCCCTTACGCTAACCTTACCCTTGACCTTAACCTTCACTATAACCTAACCTTAATCTTGACCTTAACCTTAACCTTAACCTTAACCTTACTAACCTTAACCTGACTAAACCATTAAGATTATGGTAATGTTAAAGTTAAGGTTAAGGTCAAGGTCAAGGTTAAGATTAAGTTAGGTTAAGGTAAGGCTATAGTTAGGTTAAGGTTGAGGTTAAGGTTAGGTTAAGGTTAATATAAGATTAAGGTTAACGTTAAGGTTAGGTTAAGGGTAAATTCAAGGCTAAGGTAAAGTTAAGGTTAAGGTAAGGAACCTTACGTTAAGGGTAAAGTCAAGGATATGGTTAAGGGTTTGGTTAAGGTTAGGGTTAGGTTTTAGTTAAGGTTAAGGTTAGGTTAAAGTTAAGGTTAAGAGGGGTAAGGTTAAGGTTAAGGTTAATGTTCATGTTAAGGGTAAAGGTTACAGTTAAGGTTAGGAGAAGATTAAGGTTAAGGTTAAGGTCAAGGTTAAGGTTACGGTTAAGGTTAGGTTATGTTAAGGTTAAGTTTAAGACCTGTAACCTTAACTTTCACCCTTAACCTTAACCTAACTAAACTCATAATTTTAACCTTAACCTTACCTTTAACCTTCACCTTAACCTTAACCTTAACCTAACCTTAACCTTGACATTAACTTTAAACTTATTTTACCCTTAACTTAACCTTAACCTTAACTATAACCTAATGCTAACCTTGACCAAACCTTAACCTTAACCTTCACTTAACCTTACCCTTAACCTTATAACCTTACCCTAACCTTTACCTTAACCTTACCCTTACCTTGACCTTAACAATAACCTAACCCTAACCTTGACCAAACCCTTAAGGTTAAGGTTACGTTAAGGTTGTGGGAAGGTTAAGGTTAAGGTTAAAGGTGAAGGATAAGGTTAGGTTAAGGTTAAGGTAAGATTAAGGTTAAGGTTAAGGTTAATGTTAAGGTTAAGGTTATGATTAGGGAAATGTTACGGTTAGGTTATAGTTAAGGTTAAGATTAAGGTTAAGGTTAAGGGTAAAGTTAAGGACAAAGTTAAGGTTATGCTTAAGGTTAAGGTTAATGTTAAGGTTAAGGTTAAGGTTATGTTAAGGTTAAAGTTAATGTTAAGGTTAAGGTTAAGGTTATGATGGAAGTTAAGGTTAATGTTAAGGTTAAGGTCAAGGTTAAGGTTATGATTAGGGTAAGGTTAGGGTTAAGTTTTAGTTAAGGTTAAGGTTAAGGGTAAAGTTAAGAACAAGGTCAAGGTTAGGTTATAGTTAAGGTCAAGGTCAAGTTTTAGGTTAAGGTTAGGTTAATGTCAGGTTAAGTTTTGTGTAACCAGCTCCAAAAAATAGAAGAAAAGAGATATCAATGCCTTACAAATAAGCCACTTCGAGGGGGCGACCTCCAATACATTACATAAATGAAAAATTATTGAATGATACAATTCACAAAACCTCCTTTCTATATATAGGAGTCCATGTGGCCATAATGTAATCCTAGTGGGCCACAATGTAATCCTAGCTGACCTAACAATAATAATTTAAGGGAACAATAATAACAAAATCAGGGTTACAAGGTGTTGTGACCAGCAACAACCCCCATTTTTATTTAATATTAGTAATAATACTAAATAAATGGGGATCCTTAGTTAAAAAATCCAAAAAAATCAATTAGGATTTGTTTTCCTTTTCAAATAAAACTTTATATCATAAACTTAGGGAAATTCCTTAGAAAAACCTTAAGAAACACTTAATTTTATGATAGATTACAATAAAAATTTTCTTTAAACGAAATAGCGCATCTATCACAAATAGTAGATATCTTTTGTAAAACTGAAATTGTGATTTTGCCATATTGTGATAACGCGATCCCAAAAAGCCTATACCGGTCGCAAATCGCAGATCGCAGAAATGTGTTAAATGACTACTTTTTTATTTGTGATATTTGAGATATGCGATATTTGTGATATGTGATATTTGCAATGGTTACGTTTTGAGAAAATTGTGATATTGCGATATTGCGATATTGCGCGGAAAATCGCAGATCACAATGTCGTAGATTCATAAAAGCGCGTTGTTCAAAGAAAATCCTTCCATAAATCAATATTCGTTTTGCACTTTAATGATTGGATTAAATGAATGTATTGTTAATTAATGGTAAATGGGATTTTGTTTTGATTGAAAGGTCGTTTCACGTTAAAATAATACATTTTATCCGCCTTTTCATTTAAAACTATCTCATCACCTTTATCATGCCATTACTCTCACTTAACTCGTAAAACCGCAGGCGCAAAGGAGAAAACGACTATAAAAAGCGTTCACAAAACATTATGGGTAAGAAAGAGAAGACTTCAAATCCTGAAAATAGAGAAATGGCTTCACTATATACAGACACTGCTTGCAATAAGGATGCCGGTATAACCACCTCGGAAGGAATGTATAATTTTCTCGAAGAAGAAAATCCCATGGTGATGCAAGTTGCGGCTACAGCAGGTTCCAGTAATTCATCTGAGGCAACCCTTAAAGAACTGGCTTGTTGATTTCTGCATAGGATAGCGGCAAGGCCAAGAATTATTCCGTATACAGACATGGTGAAATGGGTGCTGGACAACACCGATATTTCAGACAGGCAATTTAGAACTCCAACTCAAGAGCTAATCGGGTCGTTCACTACGGAAGATTTGAGGCTGATGTATCATTTGCCGAAACCTCAGGTGACTTATAGTAAGAAATTTATGGAGAATTTTTCCAAAGAACATGCAAATTTGTTGGAATGCACACAAGAGTGGACCAAAATAGATGAACCGTTGAAAAAAAACAAACACGGTATGTACAGTACTGGTTCACTTACCTCTCCATATTGTTTTGTTGCTTCCATGGTATGCAGGCTTTTTGGAAAGCCTGACATAAATATGATCTTGCCTGAATGGCTCCCTTTGTTAAATGCTGCTGTTAATTCTACAATTGTAGACTGGGCCAAAATCTTATCTGATAATTTGACCACTGCTATTTTTCACTACCGGTCTAAACGGACTGTTTCTCAGCGGAATTATCCGCCTTTTTATTTATCTGCCTATGTAATGGACGCTATCTGTTTTGTTTCTAAATTCCGTTTGATGGGTTGGCAATGGAAAATCCACGATCCTTTTCCTATTCATGTGTATCACAAGGAACTGTGGGAATCTAAGTTTGTCCCCCATTTTTACAAAATTTTCCATGGTATAATGCTGCCATTGTACAAAACATTGCATAATAAGGATGCCCCAAGGTTATCCCCAGAAACAGAGGTCGACATTCTCCCTGTCGCGATATGGTTTGGAGAAGAGTTGTTCACTTATGTTAGGGTTTTTGGAAGTTCTGCTTCCCCCCATGTTTTACCCCTATATGTTCCGGATAAACTTGTAGCTCGGGAGATTTCTTATCAAAGTTGTGGTCAAGGAGGGTTGACAAAGGAATTAAAAGAGAAGAAGAAAGGCATTTGGCCATAATTTCCCATAACCTGTGGAACATTTTCATTGTTTGATGTTGGTCACGCATTCAAAGAGGTAGGCAACATTACATGCTTACAACTGTTCAAGTTTTCGAGAAGGTTATTTGACCCAAGTAATGTTGTTAAAATTTTTACCAATGCAATCAGAGTAAGGGAATTTTCCGGGGAACAGGATCTTTTTGATGATATGTTCCAAACAAAAGGTTCACTTAAAGAAGTTTTGAATTCAGCTCAAATGCAGTTATCTCCAAAGGAATTCCAGGAATTTAAACTTTACAGAGAAAGAAGACTAACTACTATTCATTTGGAAAATCTACGCTTGGAACCCGCAAGGGAAAAAACTCCTAGTGTTAGTCTTAACGACAGTTTGAGTACAGATAAATCTAAGTCAAAATCTGAAAGAGAGACTTCTGAACGTTCCAATAAATCTAATGAAAAGGAAGATAAAATTGAAGAATCAGTGAAAGATTCTGCTCAATCGAAAGAACTTCCTCAACAGCAAATTTTTACTTCTCAACAAATAAATCCTCCTCCTACCAATGTACAGCAACAGTCAGTCACCATTGAATTAGACAAAGAATGGGAAAGCTTTAATCAATTGATTAATGTAGAAGGACAGAATGTACAGACCCTTGTACAGACAACCAAAGTTTTGAGCACAGGAATAAGTAGCACAGTCACAGAAACTGAGCACATACCTATCACACCCTCCTCTGAAATTGTACTTAATGTAGAGGACATTACTCCTCTAGATGTATTCTACAGCTCAAAATACAAATCAGTAGTGAAGAAACAAAGGAAAAAGAGAAAGTTAGAAGGTGCAATTGCTACTGAAGCAGAACAACTAGATGTCTTGTGGAAGGATCCTGCCACAGAGCCTACTGATAATCTTGCTAAGTTATCTCAAATTACAGGAGCTTATGCTTCTACAACTATTGACAAATCATTTGAGATAAAACTCTTATTAAATGAAAAAGAAGAACAGATAAAAGTTCTGCAACAGCAATTGCAACAGGTATAGGCCAATAATGAAGCACAGATGAAACTTGAAAAGTTACAACAACAACTTCAAGAAATGCAAATTGGACATCAAAAAAGTTTGGCTGATAAAGAGGAAAAAATACAGATTATCCAAGATCAGCACAAAGATGATCCTAAGCTTCCAGAGTTTATTTCAGAAACTATCTCTTTAAACAATCAACTACTACAACAAGAAGAAGTATTATGCCAAAAAATCTTGCAATGGAATTCTTTTTTCCAAGAGAGTGATAAGATCACTAATCATGTCGTAGATTTACGAAATTATTATGATTTAATTAATGAAAAGATTACTGATTATTTGGTATGGAAAAAAACAGAAGAAGGAAGAAAATCTGGTGCACCAATTATTAATGAAAACTATAAAGAATTACTTTTCAATAACTGGGATGCACAAATCAGAAGGGCAGAGAAAGCAGCAGAGGAAGCGGCTACAACAGCAAACAGTCTTACTGATTGTGTAAATGATAATTTGCACAAAGCTAATTTGATTTCAGAAACGGTTCCAGGATATCTCCCACAGGCACATCAACTACAAATAAAATGGAGGCAAAAGGCAGAAGAAAGAGCAAAATCAATCCAAGGGTTGACAAGATTAAACTGGGATTCTTACTGGACATACTTAGTGAAACCACATAGTCAGCACAGTGCACTTAATTGTATCATCAATTCTGCTGAGAAAATTGCACCTACACTCGCCGATTCTGTCTTTTCAGGACAGTTGAAATCTGAAGTCGGTCAACCACATCTTCTCAAAACAATGCTAGATGCCTGCAAGTTTAAAGATCAAGTTCATAAGTAGTTAGTTAATAGTCTTTATTTTTAGATTTAGTTTTAGTTTTACTGTATTTTTTCCTTGGAAAAGGACGGTCATTTAAACCGAATCCTTAATTTTGTAATAGACTATTTTTAGATTTAGCTAAGTAGTATTTAAACCCTTCTCATGCATTTAGAGAAGGGTCCTGGATTTTAATATTTTTGACTTGGAGATTACATTTCTGTACTCCACTGGCTTATATATTTTTTAAAAGGATCACATATGGTGATTTTATGCGGAATTATCTTTAAAGTGTTGCATCTCTGTACCTTGGATTTGATTTTTGCATCAGAATTACTGGATTAGAGTATCAGATTTCATTTGAAAGCTTTCAAGATGGACAAGGTATTTCTATCTGTTCACTATTGATTTCTTTTGTCTTATGATATTCGCTTTAAAATTTGCTATCATTTACAGATATTTTTTTTCATAACGTTTCTCTATATATCATTTTTGAGTATAAATGAAATGTTATCTTTCATAAGTATATGTAGATGATATACAATGATGAATACAATATGCTAATACAACTCTGTTTAATTTCTTAAACAGAGTTATCTTTATTTGTTTCTGCACATTTCGATTTAAATGATAATACATTTTTATGGTTATTGTTCAAAAGAAATAATCTGAAGTTGTATTCACATATGATTGCCCGGGTTAGTTTTAGAATTTCTTTATCAGTCTTTAGTTTAAATTAGATAGTTTTATTTCAGTCAATTTAGTCCCACTTTCACTCATTCAAATCAACCCATCACCAACCCATTAGTTATAAGGAAACTGGTCCTTTCAATCCAGTCGGAGCTACCATACCAAACGGAAAAGGAGATGTCCTAAGGTCCCGACCGGGTGGTTTTCCCCAATGTTTGAAGCAGAGATTTTCTAGGCTTCAACATTTTTGGCGCTAGAAGGAGGGCATGAGCTATGAATGGCAAGAAAATATTTACCCACAAGCCATTCTGAGAGCAAAACACCCTCATTAAATTCCTCAATTTCTTCTGAAATTCAAAATCCTAGTGAAGGAATTGAGAAGAATATTCAGACACCCACTACCAAAATCTCAAAACAATCATACAATCAAAATCCTGAGTCTCCTGAAGTACAAGATTTAATACATAAATTAAAAGGATTCTCATTATCTCTAGATGAGTCTGAAATATCTGAGGGTAGTGTAACTTCAAAATTTGTTCCTTCAAAACCTCTTACTAGGCTTCAAAGTGAAAAACTTGGTATTTCTCCGAAAGAATTCCCTTTACCTAGTAGAGTCAAGACAAGAAAAACTCAATCGGAATCAGTAAGTGATATAACTTATTCATCTCATATTCAATTACCTGTTTCCGAAACCCCAACTCAGAAAAGTACAGTTGTTTCCACATCATCTGCTCAATCATCATCTGCTCAATCATCATCAATCTCAACATCATCTATTCCAACAACCTTTATTCAGACACCACCAGCCTCTACTACTCCTCCAATAGTTGTTACAATAATGGCTAGACCATGGGCTACTCCAAGGGCTGTCAACATGCCTACACCTTTACATGATTTACCTAACAATCCTCGAAAATGGCTTCCAAATTTTAGTCCAGAGCTTAATATTCAAGCTGAAGAACACATTAATAACTTTATGTTGGCTGTAAATTTGAATGGATTCGTAGAAGAAGATGTTGTAGTCAGAATATTTCCTTATACTCTTCAAGGGGTAGTAGGATCCTGGTATTTTTCATTGCCTTCAGGATCCATAACAAGTTGGGCCATTTTTGCAGATCATTTTTTAACCAAATTTGGAGATGACAAATCAATAGCTACTTTAATCAACGATCTCTCAAATTTGAAAACAGAACCAAAGGAGCCCATTAAAGATTTCAATGCTAGATTCAACAAACTCTTGAACAAAATACACGTAGATTCAAGGCCTAGTGGACAAGTCAGAAGTGAATAGTACATAACTGCCTTACCCTCAAACATAGCAATTTTTGTAGATAGAGCTGCAAAACCTACGTTGGCCGAGAATATGAAAGAGGCTATTGCAGTAGAGAAACGAACTATTTCTCTAGAAAAGAAAAATGCTATTGAGGAAAGGAAATCCAAGAAGGTTAGCTTCAAATATGATTCAAAGAGAAAGGCCAAATACCCATACGACATGGAAGGTTTACAGAAAGTTCTTAAAACCATGTCAAATGAAATGGTTGAAATAAAAAAACAAGTAGCTGAAACTTCTACCAAAAAACCATTCCGAAATTTTAAAAGAAACCAAGTTGAATCTAAACCTCCTAATTCAATTTCTAATGTAGAATCAGAAGAAGAGGAAGAAGAAGAAGATACATCTTTAGTATCAGAAGAGGAAGATGAGAATGAAGAAATAGTCGAATTGCATGGAATGTGGGATTTTATTCTCCCTAATTCTGATAGTGAGGTACAACAAGAAGCCATGCCTGTAAGTACTAGGAGTAAATTTACATCGGAGCCTGTACAAACAGTTCCTAAAAAAAAATTACAACTCCAAGTATCAAAGACAAATCCCCTGCAAAGAAAACTTCTCTGTTACCTACTCAGAATCAGCCATCTTCTTCTAATCCTCCTTCATCAACAACAAAGACTTTAGTAGTGTCAGATCCTATGAAGTATAACATTGTTGAAGACATGAAAAATATTAAAGCCAACATTTCCTTACATGAACTCAGCAAACTAAAACACCAGCAGAAGTTGCTATTAAAAGAATTAAACGCTACACCAATTGCTCCTTTACCAAGTGGTGTAGTTGCAAAAGCAGCTAAAGGAGCTGGTAAGCCACCAGATAAGGTAGATGCTACTGATACCGTACTCATTGGAGAAAAATCGAATTCTCAGACTCCTCCTTTTCTTTTGACTTATGAAATATACAATAAAAATCTGCATAATTGTTTAATCGATTCTAAAGCATCCTCTAATATAATGCCTACTTCTGTTTGTGCCAAATTGAATATTGAACCACAGAAATCAGCAGTTCATATTTTTCAATTGGATCGCTCTAAAGTTCAAGTTGTAGGAGAAATCAATTCAGTTACTATCAGATTAGCTTCCGATCCTAGGATTGTCCAAAGAATTGATATTTTGATTGCAGATATTCCTGAATTCTATGGATTAATCTTAACCAGGGACTGGTCTGCGAAAATTAATGGTTATATCGCAACTGATTATTCACATATGTGGCTTCCCTACAAAGGGAAACCAAATCAAATCAAATTTGAACGAGAAAAACATATGACACACACTGTCATTGAATTTGAACAACCTAATGAGCCTGTGGCATTCAACAACAATATTCTTGGAGGTTATTCCGCTGAGTCATTTCTTGGAAACTTCAAAGCACCTCAATCACCTTTTTCTGTAAATACTTTTGTTTCTTAAATAGAAAATTTTTCACAATCTGATTCTTCCAGAATTGTAAATATTTCTGATGTAATTGTAGATAAGCCAATAGATAAATCTTTATTTTTGTCGTTATATTTTGATGGATCAAAATCTAGTGATGGAGCTGGAGCAGGATGCATCTTAATTGATCCAGATGGAGAGAAAACCATGCTATCATGTAGGTTAGAATTTGAGTGTACGAACAATACCGCAGAATATGAAGCCTTGATTCAAGGACTTTATAAAGCTATAGGGTTAGATGTTAAATACTTGAAAGTCTTTGGTGATTCCAAAATTTTCATAAAACAAGTTAGGAATACTATCCATTGCCTTTCAGGACATCTTAAACACTATCAAACCCTAGTGCAAGATCTTACTACTCACTTTTTAGCATTCAATATTTCTCCTATTCCTAGGAATCAAAATGCATCAGCTGATTTGTTAGCAAATGTTGCATCCAAACTCCTTCCAGCTGAAGATTGCAGTCCTGATAGATTTTCAGTAGAATTGATTTTTCAACCATCTATCCCAGATAATGTCACAAATTGGAGAGTATTCTATCATGATCAAGATATTTTAAATTTTATGACTTCAGAGAAATCATATGATGAGCAAATTATTGATGAGAATGATCATGATTTACAAATTGCCTCAAAAGGTAATGAAAATCCCATTCCAAAATCTGTTGTTAAATTAGAGAATTTGTATGATATTAAAGACAAATTCAAGAAAGTCACTAATGCTAAACTTCAAAGTTCCACTTTGAATTTTGAATTAGTAAATCTTGGTTCTGATTCTAAACCTCAAAACGTTAATTTAGGATTCAATTTAACACCATAGGAAAGGAATGCTTTCATTAAACTTCTGAACAAATATAAAAACGTTTTTGCTTGGAATTATGATGATTTAAAAACGTATGATACTTCGGTTATTCAACACACAATTCCAATGCTTCCTGATATTAAACATGTTCAACAAAAGTTAAGGAAGGTTCATCCAAATCTCGAAGGAAAAATCAAATCAGAACTTAATAAACTTTTAAAAGCCAAAATCATTTTTCCTGTAAGGCACTCCAATTGGGTTTCCAATATGGTACCTATAAGGAAGAAAAATGGTGACATAAGAATATGTATTGATTTTAGAAATTTAAATAAGGCATGTTTAAAAGACAATTTCCCATTGCCAACCATGGAACAGATACTTCAAAAGGTAGCTGGTTCTAAACTCATGTCCTTTCTTGATGGATTTTTAGGCTATAATCAAGTTTTAGTTCATCCAGATGACAGATTGAAAACAACTTTCAGAACAAAATGGGGAACTTATGCTTATCAGAAAATGCCTTTTGCTCTAATAAATGCAGGAGCAACTTTCCAAAGAGCCATGGACATAGCATTTAAACGTCTGATCAATAAATCAGTTGTTGTTTATCTTGATGACATAACAATATTTTCAAAAAAGAAAGCCAATCATCTACATGATTTAAAGAAAATATTTGAAAGATGTAGAAGGTTTGGTATTTCCTTAAATCCAAAGAAATATTTCTTTGATTTAGATGAAGGAAAACTCTTAGGATTTATTGTGTCAAAAGATGGTATATATATTGATCCAGATAGAGTGAAAGAAATTTCTGATATTTCTTTACCTCATAATAAAAAATCCATGCAATCATTTCTTGGGCAAATCAATTTTGTAAAAATATTCATTCCTGATTTTTCTTTAATTGTTTTACCTATGCAAAATATGATCAAGAAGAATTCAGTATTCAAATGGGGGCATAAAGAGAAAGAAGCCTTTGAGGCAATCAAACAAGCGATTATTAATGCACCAGCATTGAGTACCCCAGATTTTTCTAAATATTTTACTTTGTATACTTTGGCCACCCAAACATCCTATGCAGTTGTTTTAACACAGCTCAATGATCAGAAAATTGAAGCACCAATTTCTTTCTTTAGCTCAAATATGCAAGGGGCTGAGCTTAATTATTCCTATTTTTAAAAAAAAGCCTTTGTCGTGTTTAAATCAATCAAAAATTTCATACCTTTTCTCTTGAAAACACATACAAAAATCATTGTCCCATTTTCTGCAGTGAGACAATTATTAATTCAAAAAGAAGTAGGAGAAAAGAGAGCTAACTGGGTTACAGATTTACAAGAATATGACATTGATATTAAACCTGCTAAGATTGTTAGAGGACAAGGTTTTTGCAGATTATTGGCAGGAGCTCATAACATACCAAAAAATCAAGACTCAAATAACGATATTCAAGTAAGTCAGATAAGTGTTACAGACTCTAAATCTCAGTATGCTGATCTTATCTATTACTTGAAAAATGGGTATGCTCCTTCTAATCTCAGCTATAAGAGCAAACGTGCTTTAAGGTTAAAGGCTATTAAATATGAGATCATTGATAGTATGTTATTCAGAAAAAATTATGATTCAATCTTATTAAGATGTCTTGAAAAGGCTAAAGCTGAAAAGGTTTTGCAGGAATTGCATGATGGACCAGCAGGAGGTCATTTTGGAGGTGATACCACAGCTCACAAAATAATTCGTGCTGGTTATTACTGGCCTACCCTTTTTAAAGATACACATGATTACGTAAGGAAGTGCAGAATTTGTCAAACTGCAAGTGGAAGACAAAGGAAACCAGCTTTTCCTTTGCAACCAGTGAATATTGAGCAACCATTCGAACAATGGGGGCTTAACATTATTGGTGAGATAGTACCTCATTCTTCCAAACAGCACAAGTACATCCTTACTGCAACTGATTACTTTACAAAATGGGTAGAAGCAATCCCGTTGAAGGTAGCCAATTCTGATGCAATTATTGATTTCATAGATCAATTCATCATAACTAGGTTTGGTGCACCTAACGCTCTTGTCTTTGATAATGCATCTTACTTTTCTGGAAATAGTTTAATAGAATTTGCAGTCAAAAGAGGTTTTAAATTAAAATATTCAGCAAATTATTATCCACAAGGTAATGGTTTGGCTGAATCCACTAACAAAAATCTTATCAAAATCATTAAAAGGATCATTGATCAAAATCAAAAGAATTGGCACAAGTCTTTAATCTTTGCATTATGGGCTGATCGTATCACTGAAAAAGCTTCAATAGGAACTTCACCTTTCAATTTAGTTTATGGAAAATAAGTTGTGATACCATCAAATTTAGCTCTTCCATCACTAGCCCTAGTGCAATTTATTGAAGAAAATCCTTCTTCATCCATTCAATTGAGATATGATCAAATCCTTAAACTAGAAGAAGATAGAGATAAAGCAAAAATTATTCATGAAAAACATCAATAGCTTGTAAAATATTCTTTTGATGCAAGTTCTACTGGCTCAAAAATTTTGTCAATTGGTGATCTTGTTCTGAAATGGGATAAAGCACATGAAGAAAAAGGTAAACATACCAAGTTTCAGAAAATGTGGCTTCGACCATTTCAGATCGTTGAAAATATAGGCTCAAATACATTCATACTCCAAGATCTAACATGTAAGAGAGAATCTCTTCCTGTAAATGGGCTTATCTTGAAGAAATTCTTTTCATAAGGAGGTAACCCCTTCTTAAATTGTACATATTCCTTTCTGCAAAGTTTTTAATTGTTTTTGCAAATAAAGGTTGTTAATAAGTCTCTAATTGACTGTTTATTATTTAGAAAAATTTCTTAGGAAAAATATTATAGATATTTATTTTGTGTAAATAAGAATTTTTAAAGAGATGATCACAGTTTTTGGATAGTTTAAAATAAGATGTTAAAATTTGAAAGATTATTCCAATCATTTGCATGATCTTTTGAAAACTTGAGGAGAATGTAAATCATTATAAGTTTATTGAGCAGAGAAAGGTTATCTATAAAAGTAAAGATTTTTCAAAGTCTTGGTACTCAATAAACTCTGAAAATTGTCATCAATTGATTCTTAAGGATAAAACTATTTCACCCCATCCATTTAAGTTGTGATTTTTTAGAATGTAATTCTAAGAAATTATATGAAAATTTAAGAGATAAGAGGTCTCATTATGAGCCGACTTACCATGTTCATAAGAAGTAATGAAACTGACATTACCAATACTGCATACCAAAATAGGGTAATGGCTTATAAATATAAGACAAGGGGTCTCATCACGAGCCAGCTTGTTCAGTTTAATTACAACTAGTGAATGGCATTGTTATTAACTGGCTACCAAACTATAACAATGGCTCTTAAAAATAAAAAATAAGTAAAAGACAAAAACATAAGATAATAGGTCTTATGAATTTATCTTTTAAAAAATCATAATTTTAGTTGGATGGGACAATGAATGGTTAATGGTTTAAAGGTAACCCTGTCGAGACTATGAAAGTTTGTAGGCAGCAGAGGCAATACCTATGACAATAGAGTATATTATAAAACCAAACTTATAGAAACTCACTTACTTCATTATTAACACCTATCAAAGCTTGAGATAACCCAAAAGTGTTTTCATTCTTAAAGAATTAGAAATAAATTGTGAATGATTTTTATTTCTTTTTCATAAGTTAGATTTTATTTGAAATATCCTAAGATAGTTTTCATTATCTTTAAAAATCTTTATTTACTAGAAATATAGTGTTCATTTTATTTTTCGAATATTGTTTCTTTCGGTGGACGATTTTGTGACCGACAACAACCCCCTTTTTATTTAATATTAGTAATAATACTAAATAAATACAGGGAGTCTGGATAAAAATCCAAAAAATCAATTAGGATTTGTTTTTCCTTTTCAAAATAAAACTTTCTATCGTAAACTTAGGGAAATCCCTTAGAAAGAACCTTAAGAAACACTTAAGTTTATGATATATTACAATAAAATTGTTCTTTAAACAAAATAGCGCATCCATCGCAAAATAGTAGATATCTTTTGTAAAACTGAAATTGCGATATTGCGATATTGCGATAACGCGATCCCAAAAAGCCTATACCGGTCGCAAATCGCAGATCGCAGAAATGTGTTAAATGAATACTGATTTACGATGACAGCGATATCGCTATTTGCAATATCACGATATTTGCGATGGTTACGTTTGAAAAATTGTGATGATGCGATATTCGATGTTAGCGATAAATCGCGGTCATAATGTAGCAATTCATAAAAAGCGCGTTGTTCAATCCTTCCATAAATCAATATCCGTTTTGCGCTTTAATGATTGGATTAAATGAATGGATTGTCAAGTAATGGTAAATGGGATTTTGTTTTGATTGAAAGGTCATTTCATGTTAAATTAATATATTTCATCCGCCTTTGCATTTAAAACTATCTCATCACCTTTCTCATTCCATTACTCTCATTTAACTCGTAAAACCGCAGGTGCGAAGGAGCAAACGACTATACAAAGCGTTCACAAAAAATTATGGGTAAGAAAGAGAAGACTTCAAATCCTGAAAAAAGAGAAATTGCTTCACTGTATACAGACACTGCTTGCAATAAGGATGCCGGTATAACCACCTGGGAAGGAATGTATAATTTACTTGAAGAAGAAAATCCTGTGGTGATGCAAGTTGCGGCTACAACAGGCTCCAATAATTCATCTGAGGCAACCCTTAAAGAACTGGCTTGTTCATTTCTGCATAGGATAGCGGCAAGGCCAAGAATTCTCCTGTACACAGACATGGTAAAATGGGTGCTGGACAGCACCGATATTTCAAAAGGCAATTTATAACTCTAGATCAAGAGCTAATTGGGTCGTTCACTACGAAAGATTTGAGGCTGATGTATCATTTGCCAGAACCTCACGCAACTTATAATAAGCAATTTATAGAGAATTTTGCCAAAGAACATGCAAATTTTTTGGAATGCACACAGGAGTGGACCAAAAGAGATGAACCGTTGAAGAAAAACAAACACGGTATGTACAGTACTGGTTTACTTACCTCTCCATATTGTTTTGTTGTTGCCATGTTATGCAGGCTTTTTCGAAAGCCTGACATAAATATGATCTTGCCTTAATGGCTCCCTTTGTTAAATGCTGCTGTTAATTCTACAATTATAGACTGGGCCAAAATCTTATCAGATAATTTGACCACTACTATTTTTCACTACCGGTCTAAACGGACTGTTTCTCAATGGATTTATCCGCCTTTTTATTTATCTGCCTATGTCATGGACGCTATCTGTTTTGTTTCTAAATTCCCTTTGATGGGTTGGCAATGGACAATCCACGATCCTTTGCCTATTCATGTGTATCACAAGGAACTATGGGAATCTAAGTTTGTCCCCCATTTTTACAAAATTTGCTATGGTATAATGCTGCCATTGTACAAAACATTGCATAATAAGGATGCCCCAAGGTTATCCCCAGAAACAGAGGTCGACATTCTCCCTGTCGCAAGATGGTTTGGAGAAGATTTTTTCACTTATGTTAGGGTTTTTGGAAGTTCTGCTTCCCCCTATGTTTTACCCCTATATGTTCCAGATAAACTTGTAGCTCGGGAGATTGCTTATCAAAGTTGTGGTCAAGGAGGGTTGACAAAGGAATTAAAAGAGAAGAAGAAAGGCATTTGGCCACAATTTCCCATAACTTGTGGAACATTTTCACTATTTGATGTTGGTCACGCATTCAAAGAGGTAAGCAACATTACATGCTTACAACTGTTCAAGTTTTCGAGAAGGTTATTTGACCCAAATAATGTTGTTAAAATTTTTACCAATGCAATCAGAGTAAGGGAATTTTTTGGGGAACAGGACATTTTTGATGATATGTTCCAAAAAAAAGGTTCATTTAAAGAAGTTTTGAATTCAGCTCAAATGCAGTTATCTCCAAAGGAATTCCAGGAATTTAAACTTTACAGAGAAAGAAGACTAACTACTATTCCTTTGGAAAATCTACGCTTGGAACCCGCAAGGGAACAAACTCCTAGTGTTAGTCTTAATGACAGTTCGAGTACAGATAAATCTAAGTCAAAATATGAAAGAGATACTTCTGAACGTTCCAATAAGTCTAATGAAAAGGAAGATAAAATTGAAGAATCAGTGAAAGATTCTGCTCAATCGAAAGAAATTCCTAAACAACAAATTTTGATTTCTCAATAGATAAATCCTCCTCCTACCAATGTACAGCAACAGTCAGTCACCATTGAATTAGACAAAGAATGGGAAAGCTTTAATCAATTGATTAATGTAGAAGGACAGAATGTACAGACCCCTGTCCAGACAACCAAAGTTTTGAGCACAGGAATAAGTAACATAGTCATAGTGACTGAGCACATACCTATCACACCCTCCTCTGAAATTGTACTTAATGTGGAGGAAATTCCTCCTCTAGATGTATTTTACAGCCCAAAATACAAAGCAGTCGTGAAGAAACAAAGAAAAAAGAGAAAGTTAAAAGGTGCAATTGCTACTGAAGCAGAACAACTAGATGTCTTGTGGAAGGATCCTACCACAGAGCCTACTGACAATCTTGTTAAGTTATCTCAAATTTCAGGGGTTTGTGCTTCTGCCACTATTGACAAGGCATTTGAGATACAACTCTTATTAAATGAAAAAGAAGAACAGATAAAAGTTCTGCAACAGCAATTGCAACAGGTACAGGCCAATAATGAAGCACAGATGAAACTTGAAAAGTTACAGCAACAACTTCAAGAAATGAAAATTGGACATCAAAAAAGTTTGGCTGATAAAGAGAAACAAATACAGATTATCCAAGATTAGCACAAAGATGATCCTAAGCTTCCAGAGTTTATTTCAGAAAATATTTCTTTAAACAATCAACTACTGCAACAAGAAGAAGTATTATGCCAAAAAATCTTGCAATGGAATTCTTTTTGCCAAGAGAGTGATAAGATCACTAATCATGTCATAGATTTATGAAATTATTATGATTTAATTAATGAAAAGATTACTGATTATTTGGTATGGAAAAAAACAGAAGAAGGAAGAAAAGCTAGTGCACTAATTATTAATGAAAACCATAAAGAAATACTTTTCAATAACTGGGATGCACAAAACAAAAGGGCAGAGAAAGCAGCAGAGAAGGCGGCTACAACAGCAAATAGTCTTACTGATTGTGTAAATGATAATTTGCACAAAGCTAATTTGATTTCAGAAACGGTTCCAGGATATCTCCCACAGGCACATCAACTACAAACAGAATGGAGGCAAAAGGCAGAAGAAAGAGCAAAATCAATCCAAGGGTTGACAAGATTAAACTGGGATTCTTACTGGACATACTTAGTGAAACCACACAGTCAGCACAATGCACTTAATTGTATCATCAATTCTGCTGAGAAAATTGCGCCTACACTCGCCGATTCTGTCTTTTCAAGATAGTTGAAATCTGAAGTCGGTCAACCACATCTTCTCAAAACAATGCTAGATGCCTGCAAGTTTAAAGATCAAGTTCATAAGTAGTTAGTTAATATTCTTTATTTTTAGATTTAGTTTTAGTTTCACTGTATTTTTGCCTAGGAAAAGGACGGTCATTTAAACCGAATCCTTAATTTTTGTAATAGACTATTTTTAGATTTAGCTAAGTAGTATTTAAACCCTTCTCATGCATTTAGAGAAGGGTCCTGGATTTTAATATTTTTGACTTGGAGATTACATTTCTGTACTCCACTGGCTTATATATTTTTTAAAAGGATCACATCTGGTGATTTTATGCGGAATTATCTTTAAAGTGTTGCATTTCTGTACCTTGGATTTGATTTTTGCATCAGAATTACTGGATTAGAGTATCATATTTCATTTGAAAGATTTCAAGATGGACAAGGTATTTCTATCTGTTCACTAATGATTTCTTTCTTCTTATGATATTCGCTTTAAAATTTGCTATCATTTACAGATATTTGTTTTCATAACGTTTCTCTATATATCATTTTTGAGTATAAATGAAATGTTATCTTTCATAAGTATATGTAGATGATATACAATGATGAATACAATATGCTAATACAACTCTGTTTAATTTCTTAAAAAGAGTTATCTTTAATCAGCTGCACATTCCATCGAATGAATACATTTCCCCATGGCGTTTATTAGATTGCTAATCTGTCATATTCAATAATCACCTATGTTAAATTAGAATTTCTTTGTTTATTTAATTATTTTGATAGTTTATTTTTCTGTTAATTTAGTCCCATTTTCACCCATTCAATTCAATCCACTTAGTTATAAGGAAACTGGTCCTTTAAATCCAGTCGGAGCCACCATCCCAAACGGAAAAGGAGCTGTCTTAAGGTCCCGACCGGGTGGTTTTCCCCCAATGTTTGAAGCAGAGATTTTCTAGGCTTCAACAGACCACGTTTCATCAATTTTCGCACCGGATCCAACAACTTCTTTAGAACACAACTTGAGGTGCCATGTTTCATCATATTTTCAGACCGGACCCACTCCATACATTTGAGCTCAATCATACATCATCAACAAATAGCAGTAACACAGCAGAACAGATCAGACATTTGATACTTCATACTTCAGCAAACCCTAATCTTCATACGCGCTTTCCTTTCACTGATCCTGCGTATATACGCGCCTTCGACCATACAAACCCGCGTATACTTATGTACATATTACAGAGCTAATTTTACTGCCCATACGTGCTTTCTCTTCAGCAAACCCGTGTATATACGCTCTTACTCTGCGGTGAACTAGCGTATAGTTCTTCAGACATTTAGGTCATTGCAATTCTTCAAAACAGATACATCACTCAGATTTTACCCTTTACTTCAGACAGATGTTTGCCTCATCTCAGATCTAATCATTCCATAAACAGATCTAGCAGATACAAATACATTCCAGATCTAGATTCCCTTCTTCATGATTTCTTCATTGGTGCATCATACATTCAGATCTTTCATTCAACTGTAACCCTTTCCATTCAGATATGCTTCACAGAGAAGTATTCATTCAAGCTCAGACTTCTTGCACACCTTTGCATAATGAATTTCTTCTCCTTATATAGGTTTACCCTTTATCAATACCATGAGCCAAAACCACATTACTTTCGATGGTATTCCTGGACGGGGTCACATAGACGAATCATTACTCAATACAATGGGTCAATACCATGGTGGTTACCCCTAGTTTTACATATTTAGAGCGCTTTTTCCCATACGCGACTTGGCACGTTATTTCCCGCGTGCATACGCTACTTTGTCTAGACAAATCCGCGTATGCCTTGAGACATACTCTTTTCATCATGTTCTAGCACATACTGACATTCATTCCATCATTACCTTCTGTACTCATTGTATATACATCAGATTTACATCATTTAACAAGTTCATCAAGACATATTCCATCAGGGACAACTTCATCAAGTAGGTTGCCATCATCTTCATCAAGTGGGTTGCCATCAAGGACAACACTCAGCATCATATTGCCAACATTTCGCTAACTTTCTTGATGTTTCATCATTTTTCACAATCTTTCATCATCTTTTGTCATTTTTTGTGATCTTTCTTGATCTTTCGTGATCATTTGTAATTTTTTGTCATATTTCGCATTGTTTCTTCATCTTTCCTGATATTTTAGGATGTTTTGTTGTCTTTTTTTTATATTTCGCGATATTTTTTATATTTTAGGATGTTTTTCAATTTTTGTTATTTTTTTTCATCTTTCATGATCTTTCGTGATCTTTCACATTATTTTGTGATTTTTCTTCATATTTCATGATTTTTTGCGATATTTTGTGATTTTTCATCATCGCTCGTTATTTCCCATCATCTTTTGTCATATTTCATCATCTTTTAGGATGTTTTGCGATCTTTCATGATTCTTCGTGATTCATTATCTTTCATGACATTTCATCATCTTTTAGGATGTTTTGTGATCTTTCGTGATTTTTCAAGATCTTTTGTGGTCTTTCATGATCTTTCGTGATTTTTCATCATTTTAGCGATGTTTCTTCATCTTTAAATATCTTTCATAATATTTTAGAATGTTTTGCTGACTTTCTTGATGTTTAATCATCTTTCACAATATTTCATCATATTTCATCATTTTTTTACGATCTTTCTCTATATTTTGTGATCTTTCACAGTATATTGCTAAATTTTAGGATGTTTTGTGGTTTTTGTTATTGTTTCATCATCTTTCAGGATCTTTCATGATCTTTCTTTATCTTTCATGTTTTTTTGCATTCTTTTATGATTTTTCATCATTTTTCGTGATTTTCTATCATCTTTTGTCATATTTCGTGATTTTTCAGGATATTTTGTGATCTTTCATGATCTTTCACGATATTTCGTGGTATTTCGTGATACTTTCATGACATTTCATCATTTTTCAAGATCTTTCACCATCTTTTAGGATGTTTTGCAGTCTTTCGTGATCTTTTGTGATTTTCATCATTTTTGCGATGTTTCATCATCTTTCAAGATCTTTCGTCATATTTTAGGATGTTTTGCTGACTTTCTTGATGTTTCATCATATTTCACAATTTTTTGTCATCTTTCATCACTTTTTACGATCCTTCTCCATCTTTTGTGTTTTTTCATCATATTTTGCATTTGTTAATCATATATCATGATATTTTAGGATGTTTTGCGATCTTTTATTATATTTCACGATTTTTTGTTATATTTTAGGATGTTTTGCAATTTTTTTTATTGTTTCGTCATATTTCATGATCTTTCCCAATTTTTTGTGATCTGTTTTCATCTTTCTTGCTTATTTGTGGTCTTTTCATCTTTCATCTTATTTCATCATATTTCAGGATGTTTTGCAATCTTTCATGATATTTCACGATCTTTCGTGGTATTTTGTGATCCTTCATGATTTTTCATTATATTTCGTGACATTTCATCATTTTTCAAGATCTTTCATCATCTTTTAGTATGTTTTGCGATTTTTCATGATTTTTCACGATCTTTCGTGGTCTTTCATGATCTTTCGTGATTTTTCATCATCTTTTGCGATGTTTCGTCATATTTCAAGATCTTTCATCATATTTTAAGATGTTTCACTGATTTTTTTGATGTTTCATCATCTTTCGCAATTGTTCATCTTCTTTCATCATTTTTTACGACCTTCCTCGATTTTTCGTTATCTTTTGTGATTTTTCATCATATTTTGCATTCTTTTGTCATATTTCATTATATTTTAGGATGTTTTGGGGTCTTTTTTTATATTTCATGGTTTTTTGTTACATTTTAAGATGTTTTGTTGTTTTTTTTTATTTTTTCGCTATCTTTCATGATCTTTTGTGATATTTCACAATTTTTTGTGATCTTTCTTCATCTTGTTAGGAACAATACTGAGACGGGGGGTGAATCAGTATTTAGAGCTAACTAAAAACTTTTTATCAGAAATATTTTTATGCATTTAATTCTTTACATAAATTATTGCATCATTCATTCATCAAAATATTAGTAGGTTGTAAGCATGTGTAGTAATAACAGAATGAACCATCACACATAAGCAACACACATGAACACTAGTATTTAAGGTGGAAACACAATTTGGGAGAAAACCACCGCTACTGTCGTCTCTGTTTTCAATATTTATTATAAAGAAAACTTCTTACAATTTTAGTGCTGGTGCAGACTTATACCAGCACGCAGGCACCCACCTACAGAAGGCTACAACCTTCTCTCATTCTCCAGTCACTGCTGGAAGGGAGCTCCAACCCCCTGATTTTAACACCTGCTTATACTGGTAGAAAGCTTCCACTTCAATCCTCAGATCCACCACATTTTTTCAATTTCTTCATCAGACTTGTGTCAGGTCTTCATTATTTCCTTGCAGATCTTCCTAGAGATTCATCATTTTCTCAATCTAGAGGTCTTGAACCTTCATCAACTCCATAGGTGCATCATAGATTCAGCTTTTTCAAAAAACAGAGTTCAATCATGCAGATATCTCTTAAAGAGATTTATTCATTAACAACCCTTATGCGTGCACTATTGGGAAAAATACTGAGAGGGGGGGGGGGGGGGGGGTGAATCAGTATTTAGGGCATACTCAAAACTTTATAATTTTTCTTCCTTTAAAACTCATACGCTACTTTCCTGAAACCAACTCGCGTATACACGTGGATATCCTTCATAAAACTCGCATATATACAGAGATCTTATTATGCATTAAATTCTTTACTTAGATCTATGCATCATTTATTCATAAAATGTTTAGTTAGTAGTAAGCATGTGCAGTAATAACAGAATAAACCATCACACATAAGCAACACACATGAACACCAGGATTTAAGGTGGAAACCCAAGTCGGGAGAAAACCACCGCTGCTGTCGTCTCTGTCTTCAATATTTTATTATAAAGAAAACATCTTACAACAATGTACTGGCGTAGACTCATACTAGCACGCAAGCACCCACCTGCAGAAGGCTACAACCTTCTCTCATTTACCAGCCTCTCCTGGAAGGGAGCTACAACCCCCTGCTCTCGTTTACCAGCCTCTCCTGGAAGGGAGCTAAGACCCGCTGCTCTCATTTACCAGCCTCTCCTGGAAGGGAGCCACTACCCCCTGTTCTCGTTTACCAGCTACCACTGGAAGGGAGCTACAACCCCCTCACTGAAGGCTTCAACCTTCAGCACCTCTGCGGACCAAGTTTCATCAATTTTCATACTGGATCCAACAGCTTCCATACAACACATCTTGTAGGCCACTTTTCATCATATTTTCAGACTGGACCCACTCCACACATTTAAGCTCAACATTCATCAAACTAAAACTTATAACTCCATCAATTCATTCATTGAATCATCAACCAATAAACCAACAACTTGATCTTTAATTAATATAATCAGCAGCATATTGATCATTCAAACAACCCTATTTTGTATGAATACATCATTGACAGATAACAGTAGAACAGCAAAACAGATCAGGCATTTCATTCCACTTACTTCAACAAACCCTAGATTCCATACGCACTTTTACTTCACTGAACCTGCGTATGTACGCGCTTTCATGCAGACCAACCCGCGTATACCTCTATGCATTCTTCAGAAAACCCTATCTTCCTATACGCGCTTTTCCTTAAGCAGACCCGCGTATACACGCGCTTTTACTGAAGCGAACCTGTGTATACATCTGTAACTTTTCAGGACTGTGCAGCTCTTCAGATCAGATAAACAACTCAAATTTCATCCTTTACTTCAAAAATTATTTCGCCTCATCTCGGATCTAAAAATTCCATAAATAGATCTAGAAAATACATATACATTTCAGATCTAGAGAACCCTCTTCATCATTTTCTTCATAGGTGCATCATAGATTCATATCTAACAATCAAGAACAGAGTTCATCCATGCAGATATTCCTTAGAGAGATTTATTCATTCACAACCTTTACTCATGCACACACTTGCACAATGATCTTCTTCTCCTTATATAGGTTTAGCCTTTATCAATACCATGAGCCAAAACCACACCACTTTTGATGGTATTCCTGGACGGGATCAAATAAATAATCCAGCGCTCAATACAATGGGTCAATACCATGGTAACACCCCTTGATATTCTAAATTTGGAGCGCAAAAGGGCATACGCGACTTGGCACGTACTTTTCCACGTGCATACGCTACTTCGCCTTAACAAACCCGCATATTCTTTGTAGCATAAGTTATTTATCATTATTCTAACACTTTCTGAAATTCCTTTCTTTTGTTGCTTCTGAGCTGATCTGTAGATACATTATCCTTCCTTTTAACACATAGATACATCATCAATAACTCATAGGTTGCTTATCATAGGCAACTCATCAAGTAGGTTTCCATCAAGAACAACTTCATCAAATAGGTTCCATCAAAGTCAATACATTGTATCACATTGCCAACAATCTCCCCCTTAACTCATCAAGTAGGTTGTCATCAACGTTATCAAGTAGGTTTCCATCAAGGACAACACTCTGCATCATATTGCCAACAATCTTATTTTATCAAGTAGGTTTCCATCAAGGACAACACATGCCAACAATCTCCCCCTTTGGACTTGATGGCAACCATGATGGTGTTTGATCACCACAACATATAGATACATTGATTATAACCATTTGATACTCTCCCCTTATTCAAACACCATGCTACTCTCCCCCTTTGACATCAAGGGCAAAGGGCAGATCAAAGCCAAGACAATTTTTTTCTCCACATGTAGAAAGAAGAGCTCTGTAGATCTGATGTGCATTGAAGTTACCATGCTCCCCCTGAGTTCATGCTGAATCTTCAACATAATATTCAATGAAGTACATGACTCTATGACCTTTCCTATCACCAAGGACTCATAATTACATTAAGGATCCAACCAAGTGGATTTACATATATGACTCAAGTACCCAACCAAGTGGGTTTACACATTTTGACTCAACTACCCAACCAAGTGGGTTTACAAATTTGAACAAGCCCTTTACATGACTGAATATTACAATTTACAGCATAGGTATCATCATGACCTTTTCATCAAATTACAAGTATGAATTTTTATAATCAAGACCAAGAAATCTCAAACATGAGATCAGATCACAGCAAATCAAGAGAATGCCAACAATGCACCCTTTCCACAAGACCAATGCTCCCCCTGAAACTGTGCATCAATGCATCCTTTCCATATAGCCAAAACTCCTCCTTATCTTGTGCAACCTGAACACTTTCAACAGCCAATCATAAAGGCATCTTCACCCAATATCAGAGAATGAAACAAAAATATAAGAGCTGAAACATCATCAGAGATACCAAACAGTACTGCAGCTATGCTAAAAGAATGCTGACCCAGAAGAATTTTGTCAGCAAATACCCATACACGGTTTTATGTGTATGAACTCGCGTATATACGCGACTGTCTTTCAGGAAACCCGCGTATCCAAATTAATCTTCTGAGTTTAAACAGATCTACTCTTATTCATGGCATAGACTACTTCGAGCTTGTCTGAGAGACTTTTTCAGATAGATATTCTTCTATTGCTTCATTGGGTTCATCTTCTATATTGTTGCTTTTTGATGTAGAAGGACATATGTCACCATTGTCTTCATTTGTTGTTGGTGTTTCCTCATAACTGCAGATGTACCCATCAGCACCAATCCTTGTCTGTCAATAAAGTTCAGTATCATCAACCTGTGACCGGGTCTATGGATCGAGCATCATAGTATCTTTCTATAGAAACCAATGATCATATCAATATCTTGTCTTTATAACGGTGAAATTTCCATTTCCCCCTTTTTTGTAGAGACATATGTGGGATATCGAGTAGAGTGGCACAATGTATCCATGTTTTCAAGTGTCATTCAATAGTTGTAGCATAAGTACATCAGTAACCAAGCCTTCAGACTTTTTGCAGCATTAACAAATTCTTCAAAGGAATTATCATATAAGAACAACTTCTTCAACAGACAATATGTGTCAAACAATCATCCATGTGATCTAATATCACCAAGATCTTCAAGATTCATCATGATGTAATATGTGTAGGAAAAAGGTTTCAACCGTGACAAAAATCCTCATTAACAAAATCTGCATGATCTATCCTTATTTCTGAATCATAAGACTTCCATCTTATCCGTGCGTGAAAACAACAGATACTCTTCATCAAGAGTAAACAGGGCTCATCCATAAACTCATCATAAGAAACCAAGTATCATGTCATCATCATTTGAGCAAGAAAACTAAGGAATAAGCAGATACAATGCCAACAATGCAATCATTAGTTGTTAGACTGATGCTCCCCCTGAACCTGTACTCCTGTTCTTGAGCTTAATCATTGTTTTCCTTAACATAAAATCATACGCTTCTTTCTCCAAAGGAACTCGCATTTATACGCGGCTTTTGTTCACGAAACCCACGTATGGAAAGTGAAATACTAAAAATTTCACATCTTCATCTCCCCCTAAATTTGTACCACCTGTACCTGTCTTCTTCACATCAGATGCACTGTCAGAAATAAACATAACCAGAATTACCAAACCAACCATGGGAATCATCATACATTGCTCCCCTTGTGATGATACATGTCTAATCCATATAATGTATCTCACATCATCCCTACAGTCATTATGAGAAGTAAGCTTTAGAAGCGGATGGCTGCAGTAGAGTCAATATTCCCTACGTTTTTGACCGGTCCTCCACCTTTTTCCAGCTTTTCTTGAACTTTCTTTTTGTGTGTTGGAAATTATCCAATTTCTCAGATACATTCATCCTGCATTCTTTTTCTACATGTCCATACTTGTTACAAGCATAACATCTTATGTGACCAGAGAAGTAAGCATAAGGATCATAATGAATCTTTCTTCTATTACAATCAGCTGCTTTATGACCATACTTGCTGCATGAAAAACAATATCCTTTAAAGAAACCAGAGTACCTTTCTGAGTAGAATTTGTTTGTTTGTGACTGGAATGATCTGCTTCTGCAATTGGCTGCAACATGCCCATAATTATGACATTTAAAGCATTCAACATTATTGATGCTTCTATAGTTAGGAGGGAATGATTTCTTTTGAGAGTTCATGATAGTCGGTTGACCTTTTGTTTCTTTCAACACATCAGGTTTTGCATTATCCTTTGAATCTTTAGCACTTCCTTGTGAACTAGATTCTCCTTTAACAGTTTCATGAAAACTGAGACCAAATTTAACAGAAGGGGACCTTTGAATACTAATAATGTTATCCAGAATCTTAGTACTATCTTGAAACCTCAAGAGTTTATCCTTTTCTTCTAATTTACCTTTTAGAATGTTTACCTCAACCTCTAATTTTTGGCATTGCTGCTTCATACTTTCTTCTTTCCTTCTTCCTTCTTCTACTTGATCATTTAGATTTAAAATCTCTTCTTTCAACCCGTTTTCTTGTTCTTCAAAAATTTGTAGAAGTTCTTCATTCTTCTTATTTGATTTTTCCAGATCTGTTTTGAGTGAGATGATTTCTGCTTCATGTCCTTCTTTTTCAAATGATTGTAGAAGTTCTTCATTCTTCTTATTTGATGCTTCAAGATCTGCTTTTAGAGAGATGATTTCTGCTTCAAGTTCCTCATTCTTCTTATTTGATTTTTCCAGATCTTCATTTAGATCGATGATTTCTATTTCAAGTCTTTTATTTCGATTGGTTGTATAATTGTACAACCTTTGATACTTGTCTATTTGTCCATTCAATATTTCTATCTGTCCTTGCGTTTGGGAGATCATCTCATTGTAGATAACTTCTCTCTCTTTAACCGATATTTGTTGATCTTCAACTTTAATCTTGAGAGCTTCTTCTAGATCCATAACACTACTTTTACTATCTTCACCACTGCATGCACAAGAAGGTGAATCACAAGAACAACAATCAGTACCTGTTTTATCTTCTTCATTTTCTGCTGCACATGTTTTCTGAGATATCTCCTTTTGAGTAGCCTTCTTCTTTTGCTTCCTTCCCATTGCGACGGATCTCCTTCAAGCAATCAAGATTCTACAGAAGAACCGGCTCTGATTCCAATTGTTGGGAAAAATACTGAGAGGGGGGGGGGGGGGTGAATCAGTATTTAGGGCATACTCAAAACTTTATACGTTTTCTTCCTTTAAAACCCATACACTACTTTCCTGAAACCAACTCGCATATACACGTGGATATCCTTCATAAAACTCGCGTATATACAGAGATTTTATTATGCATTAAATTCCTTACTTAGATCTATGCATCATTTATTCATCATATGTTTAGTTAGCAGTAAGCATGTGCGGTAATAACAGAATAAACCATCACACATAAGCAACACACATGAACACCAGGATTTAAGGTGGAAACCCAAGTCGGGAGAAAACCACCGTTGCCGTCGTCTCTGTCTTCAATATTTTATTATAAAGAAAACATCTTACAACAATGTACTGGCGCAGACTCATACCAGCACGCAGGCACCCACCTGCATAAGGCTACAACCTTCTCTCATTTACCAGCCTCTCCTGGAAGGGAGCTACAACCCCCTGCTCTCGTTTACTAGCCTCTCCTGGAAGGGAGCTACGACCCCCTACTCTCGTTTACCAGCCTCTCCTGGAAGGGAGCCACTACCCCCTGCTCTCGTTTACCAGCTACCACTAGAAGGGAGCTACAACCCCCTCACTGAAGGCTTCAACCTTCAGCACCTCTGCGGACCACGTTTCATCAATTTTCATACTGGATCCAACAACTTCCATACAACACATCTTGTAGGCCACTTTTCATCATATTTTCAGACTGGACCCACTCCACACATTTAAGTTCAACATTCATCAAACTGAAACTTATAACTCCATCAATTCATTCATTGAATCATCAACCAATCAACCAACGACTTGATCTTTAATTAATATAATCAGCAGCATATTGATCATTCAAACAACTCAGTTCTGTATGAATACATCATTGACAGATAACAGTAGAACAACAAAACAGATCAGGCATTTCATTCCACTTACTTCAGCAAACCCTAGATTCCATACGCGCTTTTACTTCACTGAACCTGCGTATGTACGCGCTTTCATGTAGACCAACCCGCGTATACTTCTGTGCATTCTTCAGAAAACCCTATCTTCCTATACGCGCTTTTCCTTAAGCAGACCCGCGTATACACACGCTTTTACTGAAGCAAACCTGTGTATACATCTGTAACTTTTCAGGGTTGTGCAGCTCTTCAGATCAGATAAACAACTCGGATTTCATCCTTTACTTCAGAAAGTATTTCGCCTCATCTCAGATCTAAACATTCCATAAACAGATCTAGAAAATACATATACATTTCAGATCTATAGAACCCTCTTCATCATTTTCTTCATAGGTGCATCATAGATTCAGATCTATCAATCAAGAACAAAGTTCATCCATGCAGATATTCCTTAGAGAGATTTATTCATTCACAACCTTTACTCATGCACACGCTTGCACAATGATCTTCTTCTCCTTATATAGGTTTAGCCTTTATCAATACCATGAGCCAAAACCACACCACTTTCGATGGTATTCCTGGACGGGATCAAATAAATAATCCAGCGCTCAATACAATGGGTCAATACCATGGTAACACCCCTTGGTATTCTAAATTTGGAGTGCAAAAGGGCATACGCGACTTGGCACGTACTTTTCCGCGTGCATACGCTACTTTGCCTTAACAAACCCGCGTATGCTTTGTAGCATAACTTATTTATCATTATTCTGGCACTTTCTGAAATTCCTTTCTTCTATTGCTTCTAAGCTGATCTGTAGATACATCATCCTTCCTTTTAACACATAGATACATCATCAATAACTCATAGGTTGCTTATCATAGGCAACTCATCAAGTAGGTTTCCATCAAGAACAACTTCATCAAACAGGTTCCATCAAAGCCAATACATTGTATCACATTGCCAACAATCTCCCCCTTAACTCATCAAGTAGGTTGTCATCAACGTTATCAAGTAGGTTGCCATCAAGGACAACACTCTGCATCATATTGCCAACAATCTTATTTCATCAAGTAGGTTGCCATCAAGGACAACACATGCCAACATGCACACCATGAACCATAATGCACTTCTCCTTATATAGTTTTGCCTTTATTAATACCATGAGTCAATACCACCCAACCACTGATGGTATTCCTGGACAGGATCAATTAGATAATCCAGCGGGGTCTACCCAAGCCCCCAAACAATTTCTCATTGTTTTATTTCCTTGATTTTGGCAATTAGATAATTAATCTAAGGCTTTTTAATATCTCAATCTAAGATTGAGATATTAATCCAAATTTCTCCTTTAGTAATGAAAAACCCTCAGCATACTTCATAGACCATCATATGTCGACCCCCAGGTTTATACGTTCCACCAACTTTGGAGTAAAAATGATGGCCCAATCGCTTTTCGTCATAATTTATATTTAATTTAAACAACCTTGGTTAAACTCGCAAATATTAATTTGAAAAGGCCCAATTAATATAATTTAAACTGGGCCCACATATATGATCAGCGACCCAATCAAATTCCCGCTCCGTACTTTGGTTAATCTTTGCACATCTTCATCAAGCGATCACCGTTCGATGACTCCTTCCTAGATCAACGGCACTCAACAATTTCGTTGGGCATCCTGGGTCGAACAATAACGCGCGATGGCGCGTAGTGACAAGCGGTTTTGTGGAGTCGTATAGGGACGTGTGTCGCCCGTTCTATGGAATCACTCCCCAACTCGAAGAAACCACTTATCTCCGAAAGGCGGTGCGATATGGGCAATCCGGCTTTGTAAACCCGCTCGCGGTTTCAGAACAATGTTCTATCGGAATTCAACCATATTTCAAATATAGTTCATTGATCCATCGGTTCCGGATTTTCCTTGCAATCGCAAGTCTTTTAATAAACACTCCGCTGCACAATTTTTTCTCTGATGCGATTAAAACTGGAACTCAAACACTTATTAATCCTGGTTTATATGCCCATCGGGTCCGGGCTTCAATCGCACTCGCATCCTCTTGTTAACTTGTTCTGCTGGCCTTATATGCTCCGATGCGATAAGGGTCTCTGGCCTGGGTTACGATTCCCGGAATGTACTTATTTAGTGTATCACCCAGCTGGGGTAGTAAACCTCGGAATAACGCCTCAGCCTCTACCTCTGCTGCTCGATGCAATTCCTTCTATGCTGCCTTGCTACCTCTCTTTACTGCCTCTGTGCCTCTACTACAATACATTGCTTCCTCTGCGCCTTGATTGATGCGATAGTTGCCATCAAGGACAATCAATTCAATATGATAGGATTTAAGAGACATATTGCTAACAATCTCCCCCTTTGGACTTGATGGCAACCATGACCATAAATACATTTAGATAACAACACATCTTTCATGATTTTTTGTGGTCTTTTATGACTTTTCATCATCTTTCGTGACTTTCCATCACCTTTCGTCATATTTCACCATCTTTCATAATGTTTTGCTATCTTTCATGATCTTTTGTGATCTTTCGTTGTCTTTCATGATCCTTCATTACTTTTTGTTATCTTTTATGACATTTCATCATTTTTAAAAATATTTCATCATCTTTTAGTATGTTTTGCGATTTTTCGCAATCTTTCGTCGTCTTTCATTATCTTTCATGATTTTTCATTATATTTTGCGATGTATCATCAGCTTTCAAGATATTTCATCATCTTTTACGATCTTTTGTTGACTTTGTTGATGTTTCATCATCTTTCACAATCTTTCGTCATCTTTCATCATTTTTTACGATATTTCTCGATCTTTCGTGATCTTTTTGTGATTTTTGGTCATATTTCACATTGTTTCATCATCTTTCCTGATATTTTATGATGTTTTGTGGTCTTTTGTTATATTTTAGGTTGTTTACAGTTTTTGTTATTGTTTCATCATCTTTCCTGATATTTCATGATGTTTTGCAAATTTTAGTGATATTTCTTCGTCTTTCATGATTTTTTTGCGGTCCCTTATGATTTTCATCATCCTTCATGATTTTCCTTCATCTTTTGTTATATTTCATTATCTTTCAGGATATTTTTCGATCTCTCATGATATTTCACGATATTTCATGGTATTTCGTGATACTTCATGATTTTTCGTTATCTTTCATGACATTTCATCATTCTTCAAGATCTTTCATCATATTTTTGGATGTTTTGCGATCTTTCATGATTTTTCACCATCCTTCGTGTTGTTTCATGATCTTTCATGATTTTTCATCCTCTTTTTTGATGTTTCGTCATCTTTCAATATTTTCGTCATCTTTTAGAATGTTTCGTTGCCTTTCTTGTTGTTTCATCATATTTTGCAATATTTCGTCATCTTTCATCATTTTTTACGATCTTCCTCGATCTTTCGTGATATTTTGTGATTTTTCATCATATTTCGCATTGTTTCGTCATCTTTCGTGATTTTTTAGGATGTTTTGACGTTTTTGTTATTGTTTCGTCATCTTTCATGATATTTCATGACCTTTCCAATTTTTTGTGATATTTCTTCATCTTTCATGAATTTTTGCTGACTTTTGTGATGTTTTATCATCTTTCATAATCTTTCGTCATCTTTCATCAATTTTTACGACCTTTCTCAATCTTTTGTAATATTTTGTGATTTTTCTTCAGATTTCACAATTTTTCGTCATCTTTCATGATATTTTAGGATGTTTTTGCAATTTTTGCTATTTTTTCATCATATTTCATGATCTTTCACAATTTTTTGTGATCTTTCTTCATCTTTCATGATTTTTTGTGGTCTTTTATGATATTTCATCATCTTTTGACATATTTCATCATCTTTTAGGATGTTTTGCGACCTTTCATGATCTTTTGTGGTATTTCGTGATCCTTCGTGATTTTTCATTATCTTTCGTGACATTTCATCATTTTTCAAGATATTTCATCATCTTTTAGGATGTTTTGCGATCATTCGTGATTTTTCATGATCTTTCGTGGTATTTCATAATATTTCATGATTTTTCATTATTTTTCGCAATTTTTGTCATGTTTCAAGATATTTCATCATCTTTTAGGATGTTTCACTAACTTTCTTGATGTTTCATCATCTTTCTTCAATTTTTATGATCTTTCTCGATCTTTCTCGATCTTTTGTGATTTTTCTTCATTTTTCGCATTGTTTCGCCATCTTTCATGATATTTTAGGATGTTTGCGGTGTTTTTTTATATTTCGCAGTTCTTTGTTGAATTTTAGGATGTTTTGCATTTTTTGTTATTGTTTCATCATCTTTCTTGATATTTTCTGATGTTTTGAATTGTTTTGTGATCTTTCTTCATCTTTCATTATTTATTGCGGTGTTTTATGATTTTTCATCATTTTTCGTGATTTTCCATCATCTTTCGTCATATTTCATCCTCTTTCAGGATGTTTTGCGATCTTTCATGATATTTCGTGAGTTTTCATGGTATTTCGTGATACTTCATGATTTTTCATTACCTTTCTTTATCTTTCATGACACTTTATCATTTTTCAAGATTTTTCAGCATCTTTTAGGATGTTTTGCGGTCTTTTGTGATTTTTTGTTATCGTTCGTGGTCTTTCATGATCTTTTGTGATTTTTCTTCATTTTCACGATGCTTCGTCATCTTTTAGGATGTTTCACTGACTTTGTTGATGTTTCATCTTTCACAAATTTTTGTCATCTTTTATCACTTTTTATGATCCTTCTTGATCTTTTGTGATTTTTTGTCATATTTTGCATTTTTTTGTCATCTTTCATCATATTTTATGATGTTTTGCGATCTTTTTTTATATTTTGTTGTCTTTAGTTATATTTTAGGATGTTTTGCAATTTTTTTATTGTTTCATCATCTTTCATGATATTTTGTGATCTTTCACAATTTTTTGTGATCTTTCTTCACCTTTCATGGTTTTTTGCTGTATTTTCATCTTTCGTCACATTTCATCATTTTTCAAGATGTTTTGCGATATTTCATGATCTTTCATGATCCTTCATGGTATTTTGTGATCCTTCATGATTTTTCGTTATCTTTCATGACATTTCATCATTTTTCAAGATCTTTCATTATTTTTTAGTATGTTTTGCGATTTTTCATGATTTTTCGCAATCTTCCATGGTCTTTCATGACCTTTTGTGATCTTTCGTTATCTCTTGTGATTTTTCGTCATATTTCGCGTTGTTTTGTCATCTCTCGTGATATTTTAGGATGTTTTTCATTCTTTTGTTATATTTTGTGGTCGTTTGTTAGATTTTAGGGTTTTTTTTTTTTTACTGTTTCATTATCATTCATGATCTTTCGTGATATTTCACAATTTTTTGTGATCTTTCTTCATCTTTCATGGTTTTTTGCGGTCTTTTCATCTTTCATCCTATTTCATCATATTTCAAGATATTTTGCGATATTTCATGATCTTTTATGATCTTTTGTGGAATTTTGTGATCCTTCGTGATTTTTCGTTATCTTTCGTGACATTTCATAATTTTAAATATATTTCATCATTTTTTAGGATGTTTTTCAATCTTTCATGATTTTTCACGATCTTTCATGGTATTTCATGATCTTTAGTGATTTTTCATCCAATTTTGCGACGTTTCATCATCTTTCATCATTTTTTACAATCTTTCTCAATATTCATGATATTTTGTGATTTTTCGTCATATTTCGCATTGTTTCGCCATATTTCGTGATATTTTAGGATGTTTTGCGGTATTTTATTATATTTAGTGGTCTTTTGTTATGTTTCAAGATGTTTAACGGTTTTTGTTATTGTTTCGTTATCTTTCATGATATTCCGTGATATTTCACATTTTTTGTGATCTTTCTTCATCTTTCATGATTGTTTTGTAGTCTTTTATGATTTTTCATCATCTTTCATGATTTCCCATCATCTTTCGTTATATTTCATCATATTTCATGATATTTTGTTCTCTTTCATGAATTTCCATCATTTTTTAAGATCATTCATCATCTTTTAGAATGTTTTGTGATCTTTAGTGATTTTTTTAGATCTTTGGTTGAGTTTCATGATATTTCGTGATTTTTTATCATTTTCGCGATGTTTCATCATCTTTCGTCATCTTTTTTAATATTTTAGGAAGTTTCACTGACTTTCTTGATGTTTCATCATCTTTCGCAATATTTCGTCATCTTTCATTATTTTTTATGATCTTTCTTGATATTTCGTGATCTTTTGTGATTTTTCGTATATTTTGCACTGTTTCGTCATCTTTCATGATATTTTAGGATGCTTTGTAGTTTTTGTTATTTTTTAGTTATCTTTCATTATTTTTTGTGGTATTTTCATCTTTTGTCATATTTCAACATCTTTTAGGATGTTTTGCGATCTTTCATGATTTTTCACTGTCTTTCATGGTATTTCATGATCCTTCCTAATTTTTCGTTATATTTAATAACATTTCATCATTTTTCAAGATCTTTCATCATCTTTTAGGATGTTTTACAATATTTGGTGTTTTTTTCCCGATCTTACGTGGTCTTTCATGATCTTTTCTTATTTTTCACCATCTTTTGCAATGTTTCATCATCTTTCATCATTGTTTAGGATGGTTCGCTGACTTTGTTGATCTTTCATCATATTTCATCATTTTTTAGGGTTTTTTCTCAATATTTCGTGATCTTTTGTGATTTTTCGTCATATTTTGCATTGTTTCGTCATCTTTTATGATATTTTAGGATGTTTTGTGGTGTTTTGTCATATTTCACGGTCACTTGTTATATTTTAGGATGCTTTGTGGTATTTGTTATTGTTTCGTCATTTTTCATGATCTTTTGTGATCTTTCACAATTTTATGTGACCTTTCATCATCTTTCATGACTTTTTCTGGTGATTTATGATTTTTCATCATCTTTCGTGATTTTCCTTCATTTTTCGTCATATTTCATGATCTTTCACGATATTTTGGGGTATTTCGTGATCCTTCATGATTTTTCTTTATCTTTTGTGCCATTTCATTATTTTTAAAGACCTTTCATCCTCTTTTAGGATGTTTCGCTGACTTTGTTGATGTTTCGTTACCTTTCACAATCTTTTGTCATCTTTCATCGTTTTTTATGATCTTTGTCAATCTTTCATCATCTTTTGTGATTTTTCGTCATATTTCGCATTGTTTCGTCATCTTTTGTGATATTTTAGGATGTTTTGTGGTATTTTGTTATGTTTTGTGGTTTTTTGTTATATTTTAGGATGTTTGTAATTTTGTTATTGTTTCGTCATCTTTCATGATATTTCATGATCTTTCGAAATTATTAGTGATCTTTCTTCATATTTCATGGCTTTTTGTGGTCTTTTGTAATTTTTCAACATCTTTCATGATTTTCCATCATATTTCATCATATTTCATTATCTTCCAAGATGTTTTATGATATTTCATGATATTTCGCGATCTTTTGTGGCATTTCGTGATCCTTCATGATTTTTTCGTTATCTTTCGTAAAAATTTCATCATTTTTCAAGATCTTCATCATCTTTTAGGATGTTTTGCAATATTTCATGATTTTTTGCAATCTTGCGTGGTGTTTCATGGTCTTTCGTGCTTTTTCATCATCTTGTAGGATGTTTTGCAATCTTTCGTGCTTTTTCATCGGCGTTCGCGATGTTTCGTCACCTTTCAAGATCTTTCATCATCTTTTAGGATGTTTCATTTTCTTTCTTGATGTTTCATACACTTACGTAATATTTCGTCATCTTTCATCATTTTTTACAATCTTTCATGATATTTGTGATTTTTCATTTTATTGCGCATTGTTTCGTCATCTTTCATGATATTTTAGGATGTTTTGCGATCTTTTGTTATATTCCACAGGCTTTTGTTATATTTTAGGATATTTTGCAGTTTTTGTTATTATTTCGTCAGCTTTCATAATATTCCGTGATCTTTCTCAATTTTTTGTAATCTTTCTTCACCTTTCATAATTTTTTGCGGTTTTTTATGGTTTTTCATCATCTTTCATCATATTTCATCATCTTTCAGGATGTTTTATGATCTTTCATGATCTTTCACGATATTTCAGGGTATTTCATGATCCTTCATGAGTTTTCGTTATCTTTCATGACATTTCATCATATTTCAAGATCTTCCATCATCTTATAGGATGTTTTGCGATCTTTCATGATATTTCATCATTTTTCACCATCTTTCGCAAAGTTTCTTCATCTTTCAAGATATTCAATCATATTTTAGGATGTTTCATTGACTTTCTTGATGTTTCATCATCTTTCACAATATTTCGTCATCTTTCATAATTTTTTACTATCTTTCTCGATCTTTCGTTATCTTTTGTGATTTTTTGTCATACTTCAGAATGTTTCATCATTGGTCGTGATATTTTAGGATGTTTTGCGGTCTTTTTTTATATTTCGCGGTTGTTTGTTATATTTTAGGATATTTTGCGGTTTTTGTGATTGTTTCATCATCTTTCATGATCTTTCACAAATTTTTATGATCTTTCTTCATCGTTCATGATTTTTTGCGGTCTTTTATGATTTTTCATCATATTTCATGATTTTCCATCGTCTTTCGACATATTTCATCATCTTTCAGGATGTTTTGAAATCTTTCATGACCTTTTGCGATCTTTCGTCGTATTTCATGATTTTTCGTTATCTTTCGTGACATTTCATTATTTTTCAAGATCTTTCATAATCTTTTAGGATTTTTTGCAATCATTTGTGATTTTTCATGTTCTTTCATGGTATTTCATGATCTTTCATGATTTTTCATTATCTTTCATGATGCTTCGTCATCTTTCAAGATCTTTCATCATCTTTTAGGATGTTTCGTTGACTTTCTTGATATTTCATCATCTTTCACAATATTTTGTCATCTTTCATCAATTTTTATGATCTTTCTTGATATTTCGTGATCTTTTGTGAATTTTCGTCATATTTCTAATTGTTTAGTCATCTATCGTGATATTTTAGAATGTTTTGTGGTATTTTGTTATATTTTGTGGTCTTTTCCTAAATTTTGGGATATTTTTGCGGTTTTTGTTATTGTTTCGTCATCTTTCATGATCTTTCACAATTTTTTGTGATCTTTCTTCATCTTTCATGATTTTTTGCGGCCTTTTATGATTTTTCACCATCTTTCGTAATTTTCCATCATCTTTCGTCATATTTCATCATCTTTCAGGATGTTTTGCAATCTTTCATGATCTTTCATGGTATTTAGTGATCCTTCATTATTGTCCGTTATCTTTCGTTATCTTTCATGATATTTCATTATTTTTCATCATTTTCACGATGTTTCGTCGTCTTTCAAGATCTCTCATCATATTTTAGGATGTTTCATTGACTTTCTTGATGTTTCATCATCTTTTGCAAATTTTTGTCATCTTTCTTCACTTTTTACGATCTTTCTTGATCTTTCATGATATTTTGTGATTTTTTGTCATATTTTGTTTTGTTTCGTCATCTTTCAAGATATTTTAGGATGTTTTGCAGTCTTTTGTTATATTTCACGATATTTTGTTATATTTTATGATGTTTTACAATATTTTTTATTGTTTCACCATCTATCATGATCTTTCGTGATCTTTTGATTTTTTTATTGTCTTTCTTCATCTTTCATGTTTTTTTTTGCGGTGTTTTTATCTTTTGTCATATTTCATCCTATTTTAGGATGTCTTGTGATCTTTCATGATCTTTCGCGATCTTTCATGGTATTTCGTGATCCTTCGTTATTTTTCGTTATCTTTCATGACATTTCATCATTTTTCAAGATCTTTCGTCATCTTTTAGGATCTTTTATGATCTTTCATGATTTTTTGCAATCTTTTGTGGTCTTTCATGATCTTTCATGATTTTTCATCATATTTCGAAATGTTTTGTCATCTTTCATGATCTTGCATGATATTTTGGGATTGTTTCGTCTTCTTTCATGAAATTCCGTGATCTTTCGCAATTCTTTGTGATCTTTCTTCATCTTTCATGATTTTTTGCGATCTTGAATGATTTTTCATCATCTTTCATTGTTTTTCGTCATCTCTCGTCATATTTCTTCATCTTTCAGAATTTTTTGCAATCTTTCATAATCTTTCACAATATTTCATTATATATCGTGATCCTTTGTGATTTTTCATTATCTTTTGTGACATTTCATCAATTTTCAAGATCTTTCATCATCTTTTACAATTTTTTGTGATCTTTCGTGTTTTTTCACGATATTTCGTGGCCTTTCATGATCTTCTATGATTTTTCATCATCTTTCGTGACGTTTCACCATCTTTCAAGATATTTCATCATCTTTTAGGATGTTTCGCTGAACTTCTTAATGTTTTAACATATTCTGCAATCTTTGGTCATCTTTCATCATTTTTTATGATCTTTCTTTGCCTTTTGTGATCTTCTGTGATTTTTTGTCATATCTCGCATTGTTTGTTCATCCTTCGTGATATTTTAGGATGTTTTATGGTGTTTTGTTATATTTCGCGGCCTTTTGCTATATTTTATGTTTTTTTGTGATTTTGTTAATTTTTTTTCATTTTTCATGATTGTTCGCAATTTTTTATGGTCTTTCTTCATCTTACATGATTTTTTGTGGTATTTTATGATTTTTCATCATCTTTCGTACTTTTCCATCATCTTTCCTCATATTTCATCATTTTCAGGATTTTTTGTGACCTTTCATGATCTTTCGCTATATTTCAAGGTATTTCGTGATCCTTCATGATTTGTCATTATGTTTCTTGACATTTCATCATTTTTCAAGATATTTCATCATCTTTTAGGATGTTTTGCGATCTTTCCTGATTTTTTGCAATCTTTCGTGGTCTTTCATGATCTTTCGTGATTTTTCATCGTCTTTCACGATGTTTCATCATCTTTCAAGTTATTTCATCATATTTTAGGACGTTTCACTAACTTTCTTGATGTTTCATCATCTTTCGCAATATTTCGTCATATTTCATCATTTTTTACGATCTTTCTCAATCTTTCGTGATCTTTTTCAATTTTTCGTCATATCTCACATTGTTTCTTCATCTTTCGTGATATTTTAGGATGTTTTGCAGTGTTTTGTTATATTTCACGGTCGTTTGTTATATTTTAGGATGTTTTGTGGTTTTTGTTATTGTTTCGTCATATTTCATGATATTTCATGATCTTTCGCAATTGTTTGTGGTCTTTCTTCATATTTCATGATTTTTTGCTGTCTTTTATGATTTTTTGCAGTCTTTTATGATCTTTCAATGATATTTCACAATCTTTCACCATTTTTTACGATATTTCTCGATCTTTCGTGATCTTTTGTGATTTTCCTCCATATCTCACATTGTTTCGTCATCTTTCGTGATATTTTAGGATGTTTTACGGTCTTTTGTTATATTTCGTGGTATTTTTCTATATTTTAGGATTTTTTACAGTTTTTTTAATTGTTTCATCATCTTTCATGAGATTTTGTGATCTTTCTTCTTCTTTCATGTTTTTTTTGCGGTCTTTTATGATTTTTCATCTTGTTTCGTGATTTTCCATCATCTTTCATCATATTTCATCATATTTCGTAATGTTTTGCAATCTTTCATGATCTTTCGTGATTTTTCGTGGTATTTCGTGATCCTTCGTGCTTTTTCGTTATCTTTCGTGACATTTCATCATTTTTCAAGATCTTCATGATCTCTTAGGATGTTCTACGTTCTTTCGTGATTTTTCATGATCATTCGTGGTCTATCATGATATTTCGTGATTTTTCATCATTTTTGTGATGTTTCTTTATATTTTATGATGTTTCACTGACTTTCTTGACGTTTCATAATATTTCGCAATATTTTGTTATCATTCATCATTTTTTATGATCTTTCTCGATCTTTCGTGATCTTTTGTTATTTTTTCTCTTATTTTGCATTGTTTCGTCATTTTTAGTTATATTTTAGGATGTTTTGCGGTCCTTTGTTATATATCACAGTCTTTTGTTATATTTAAGGATGTTTTTCAATTTTTGTTATTGTTTCATCATCTTTCATGATATTTCGTGATCTCTAGAAATTTTTTGTGATATTTCTTCATCTTTCATGATTTTTTGTGGTATTTTCATATTTCCTCATCTTTCATGATGTTTTGTGATCTTTCATGATCTTTCATGATATTTGTGGTATTTCGTGATCCTTCATGATTTTTCATTATCTGTCGTGGCATTGCATCATTTTTCAAGATCTTTCATCATATTTTAGGATGTTTTGCGATCTTTCGTGATTTTTTGCAATCTTTCGCGGTCTTTCATAATATTTCGTGATTTTTCATCATCTTTCGCGATGTTTCGTCGTCTTTCAAGATATTTCATCATCTTTTAGGATGTTTCGCTGACTTTCTTGATGTTTCATCATCTTTCGCCATATTTTGTCATCTTTCATCATTTTTTACGATCTTTGATGATATTTCATGATCTTTTGTGATTTTGCATCATATTTTGCATTGTTTCATCATCTTTCGTGATATTTTAGGATGTTTTGCGGTCTTTCATTATATTTCGCATTCGTTTGTTATATTTTAGGAATTTTTGTGGTTTTGTTATTTTTTCATCATATTTCGTGATCTTTTGCAATTTTTAGGGATCTTTCTTCATATTTCATGATTTTTTGGGGTCTTTTATGCTTTTTCATCATCTCTCATGCTTTTCCACCATCTTTCGTCATATTTCATGATATTTCATAATTTTTTTCAATATTTCATTACCTTTCGTGATCTTTCGTGGTATTATGTGTTATGAAACCAGCTCCCAAAATAGAATAAAATGGAGATCAACAGCTTATAAATAAGCGACTTCGAGGGGGAAACCTCCTTTACATTACATAAATGAACAATTATTGGATGAAACAAATGAAAAAAACTCTTTTCTATATATAGGAGTCCATGAGGTCACAATATAATCCTAGTCGACCTGACAATAATAATGTAAGGGCACAAAAATAACAATAGTGGGCTATTATGGGGCACAATAATAACAATATGGGGACTACATGGGTACAAAAATAACAATAAGGGGGCTACACTAACAATAATAAGGGACTACACTAGTAATATAGGGCCCTAACATGCCCCTCTCCTTCAAAAAAGTGTTTTCCTCAATGTTTGAGTAGTTCTTGATGGTTTTGTATAAAATTATCATCCTCCCATGTGGAATATTTAGTGGTAAGTTCATCCACTTGATGAGATACTTTGAAATTGATCGATTTCGTAGCTATCAAGTTCTTAGTTCTGTGACTGCTTCAGGTTCCAATATGATTTTTCCTTCCTCTTTAAGTTATGGCAATATTGTTTGAACCATAATTTTGTCACCTATAACCTTCATTAATTATGAAACATGGAAAACTGGGTGCACTCGGGAAGATGCAGGAAGCTCCAATGTGTATGCCATAGTACCAATATTTTGAAACACCTTGTAAGGACCATAGTAATTTGGCGATAATTTATTATCCTTCTTAGTTTTCTTGAGGGACATTTTTTTGTATGGTTGTAGTCATAAAAATAACCAGTTGCCTACATCAAAAATTCTCTCACTGTGATGTTGATATGCCAGTTGTTTCATTCGATTTTGTGCCAAATTTAGGTTATCCTTTAAGAGTTGGAGAACTTGTTGTTGATGCTCTATCTGATATTCCACTTCTTGAACCTTAGAATTTTCTCTTAAATATGATGTGATGGATGGAAGATGATATCCATAAAGTGCCATAAAAGGGGTCATTTTTGTTGCAGTGTGGAAGGACGTGTTATACCACCATTCAACCAGAGGTAACCAATTGACCCATTGCTATTTTTTATTAGATACAAAGCAACGAATATATCATTCCAAGAATTTGTTCACTATTTTGGTTTTCCCATCTAATTGAGGATTATAAGATGATCTAAGAGCTAGTTGAGTACCCAAATAAGAAAATAATTTCATCCAAAAATTTCCAGTGAAAATGGGAGCTCTATCGCTTATAATAATCTTGGGGTGTTAGGATATTTCGACACGTAGGAAATAGGCTCCTTTTGTGTCACCTTTGTAAATCCTTCAATCCTATCCCAAGTTGTTCTTAAGGGGGGATGTTAGGATATTCCGACACATAGGAAATAGTTAAGAATAACTTAGTCTAGTGTAGATTCAGGTAAAGTGTGTTTCTTTACCATGTACATTTGTAACTTATAATCATACGGTCACGATTTGTAGTGATCCGATGGCTATCTCTCACCTTGGTATTAATGACACTTGATCTGTGGCTTAATACTTGATTGGTCCATGATCTCTATTTAAAGAGCATGGAGGGTCCTTTGTTCGGTAACCGTTTATGAGAGAAACATATGTAACTTTTCTTTTTATATTAATAAATTGCCTGAAGTGGCCGCGTTGGCTCAGGTCGTCGATTGTTTCCTTCTTTGAGGGTTTTAACCACGTGATTATACTGGTGTACTGATTTGTGATCTTTTTGTGAGCGGTGACCTTTGGTACTTGATCTACGAAAATTACCCTGTAAATTCCTACATGGTATCAGAGCTATGGTATGGTATCTATGGTATGGGATAAAGTGCAGATTTAAAAAAAAAAAAACCCTTTTCCTGTTTCTGGTTTGCCGAGATCGCACATAGCGCACAAAAAAGAGCATACACAGAGAAGGGGGTATAGATACGGCAAATAAATAAAACCTAAAAACCGAAAATAAAAAAGGGAACCGAAATAAGCAGAACTATTAACAAATACAACTGCAAAATAGATGATTTATACCTCCAGATCTAAACTGTCATAACTTGGGTAGCCGAAAACCTTTTCGCATGAAACGAAAGGTGTTCCTCACTATAAAAGACGCTCCAGACACAACCGAGCAGTCCTCCAAACCTAGAAATGTTCAAAAATAGTATATATACAAAACGACATTCGCATGCAGTCAAACCAGCTTTGGATTTTAATCAACAATGGACGCGGCCCTCAAAATAGCTCTGATACCACGTAGGAATTTACAGGGTAAGTTCCATAGATCAAGAACCAAAGGTCACCACTCACAAATAGATCAAAAATTAGTACACTAGTATAATCATGTGGTTAAAACCCTGAAAGAGGGAAACAGTCCACAGCCTAAGCCAACGCGGCCAGTTCAGGCAATTTCTTAATATAAAAAGTAAAGTTACATATGTTTCTCTCATAAACGGTTAACATAAAAATGACCCTCCATGCTCTTTAAATAGAAATCATGGACCAATTGGGTGTTAAGCCACATATCAAGTGTCATTAATACCAAGGTGAGAGAAAACCGTCGAATCACTACAAATCGTGACTGTCGGATTATAAGTTACAAATGTACATGGTAAAGAAACACACTTTACCTAACTCTACACTAGACTAATTTATTCTTAACTATTTCCTATGTGTCAGAATATCCTAACATTGGGTTTCCATTTAGCTTTTGAATTGTTTCCATAAATGTATTAGCAACTTTACTCACTTTAAATGGATGAGATAACACACAAAAGTGTGCATACTTGGTAAGTATATCAACTACCACCATGATGACACTCTTTCATTAGGACTTAGGTAAAGCTGTGATAAAATCCATTGAAACCTCCTCCCAATGTCGATTTGGAATGGATAAATTTTGTAGATGGATAAAGGGTATTAATTGTCTCAACTTTATTTTTCTAGAAAACCAAACATTCCATCACAAAATTTTGAATATCAGATTTAAGGCCATCCCCAAAAAAATATTTCTTCACCCTGTGGTAAGTTTTTAAAAATCTCGAGTGTCCTCCTAAGGGAGAGGTGTGCAATTCCAAAAGAATATTTTGTTTTAGCTGGGAATTATTACAAAGATATAAGTGATCTTTGTACCATAAGGAATACTTTTCCAACTAAACATATCATATGTACTGGGATGTTGTTGCAACTTTTGAATGATTTTCTGTACTTCGTCTTCATTCTTCCTTTCCACCCTTGCTTTGGTTTTCCAATTGGGTTGAATAATAGAAATGGCACAAAGAAATTCTTCCACATCCTCAACCTTTCTTGAGAGTGCATCTGCAACAACATTTGGCTTCCCTTTTTTGTAGATGATTTCAAAGTCATAACCCAACATCTTTGTGACCCACTTTTGCTGCTCTTTTGAAGATAGTCTTTGTTCCAAAAAGTATTTAAGACTATCATGATCAGTTTTTACCTTGAATATTAGGATATTCTGACACATAAGAAATAGTTAAGAATAACTTAGTCTAGTGTAGAGTTAGTTAAAGTGTGTTTCTTTTCCATGTGCATTTGCAACTTATAATCCAACGTTCACGATTTGTAGTGATCCGACGATTATCTCTCACCTCGGTATTAACAACACTTGATCCATGGCTTACCACCCGATTGGTCCATGATCTCTATTTAAAGAGCATGGAGGGTCATTTTTCTGGTAACCGTTTATGAGAGAAACATATGTAACTTTTATTTTTATATTAATAAATTCCCTGAAGTGGCCGCGTTGGCTCAGGGCATGGACTCTTTCCCTCTTTGAGGGTTTTAACCACATGATTATACTGGTGTACTGATTTGTGATCTATTTGTGAGTGGTGACCTTTGGTTCTTGATCTATGGAACTTACCCTGTAAATTCCTACATGGTATCAGAGCTATTTTGAGGGTCGTGTCCGTTGTTGATCAAAATCCAAAGCCAATTTGACTGCATGTGAATTCCATTTTGTAGATCTACTATTTATGAACATTTTTGGGATTGGAGAACTACTTGGTTGTGTCCAGAGCATCTGTTACAGTGAGGAACACCTTTTATTTATTTTCCGGATCTGTACCCTCTTCTCAGTGTATGCTCTTTGTTGTGCGCTTCATGCGATCTTGGCAAATCAAAAATAGAAAAAAGGGATTTTTTTTGCTACGTATGTTCTTTCCCCGCATCTTTATGCAATCTCGGGAAATCAGAAATAGTGAAAAAAATGATAATTGCCAGTAAGGCTAACCGAGAATCTAACATTCTGCCGTAAGGCTTTGCATTTTATTTATTTTTGCTCTTCTTTTGTGCAGGAAAAGGCACGCACACAGAAGAAGAAGAAGAAGAAGAAGAAGAAGAAGAAGAAGAAGAAGAAGAATAATAATAATAATAATAATAATAATAATAATAATAATAATAATAATAATAATAATAATAATAATAATAATAATAATAATAATAATAATAATAATAATAATCCCCCCTTCGTCCTTTCTAAAATAACATTATCCTTTTACTATCTCACTTGGTGAGGGGTTAGTTTATGAGAATAGAGGTCTTGGGTTCAAGTCTCCTTCTCAAGCTTCTTTTGTAAAATGTTTTTGTTCAAAGGGGCGGAATTTGTTTTTTAAAAAGTCGCACTTCATCCCGTTCTCGTAACTATTCGGCATCTACAACTCAGATTTTTCAAAACGTGTAACTTCTTCATCCGAAAGCCGTTTTTCGAGCCATTTTTTTTGAAACGGTCGAATTTTTCGAGATCTTTCCATTGGAGCAGTTATTTTCAGCTTTTCTCAGCTTCATTTAAAAAAAAAAAAAAATGGAAAGTGCATGCCCGGTTATTCTTAACAACACCAATTATTTTCAATGGCTACCTTACATGGTAGGTATACTCAGAAGTAAAGGGCTTTATAGAATAGCCACAGGACAAGAAACTAAACCTTCTGATAATGATAAAGTTCCTAAATGGGAAAATAGACAAGATCAAGCACGAGGGTTGATAGGAATGTCCATTGCTCAAGATCTTCGATTTCACATCCTTGACATTGACACCCCTGATAAAGCCCTAGAAAAGCTAAATAATATTTTTGGCATTCAAAATCAAATCAGGGCCCGCCAGCTTGAAAATGAGTTGCCTACTTTGGACCCTAATAATTTCTCCTCTATTGAAGACTTTTTGTCCAAATTCAAGACCCTTAGACTTCTTTTAGAAGGGTGTAAGGTCAAAAAGGAAGATGGTAGCCTCATCTATTACATTCTTGCTAAGCTTGGCCCTGCATACTCTGTATTTTTTTCCGCCTTCACCAGATAAGCCATAATTTCTTCAGGAACCACCTACAATAATCCCTCTTTTGATGCCTCTTGTGATTCTTTGATAAGAGAACAAGAAAAAATTTTACACCTTGGTCTTATCACTATCAGAAATGCTTCTAAGAAAGACTTAGCAGCCCAACACCAACCATATCAAAAGAATCTGAAGAAGCAATATCCTAAAAAATATGGTCCTAAACCAAACAAGGGCCCTAAGAAATTTCAGCTGCAAACTGAAAAATCAAATCACCAAAATAATAAGGCAAATCAAAACAAAGGGAAGAAGACAGACAGACATTGCAAATTTTGCAATCGGGATGGCCATATAGGGTCTAAATGTTTTAAGAATATGGAAGCCTTATAACTGACATGAAGAAGCACAACATCAATTTGGAGCATTCTTCACCTTCATCTTCAAGCATGGCACTTTCTGCTTGTGGTTGTCAAGCATCAAGATCTGGTTATGCATTAAATGTATCTTCTTCTTCTCCTTATCATGAGTGGCTCATTGATTTTGGAGCTTCTTACCACATGGCTAAAAATAAATCCATGTTTTCTTCTTTAAATGATTGTAACACCAAATATATTTATGTTGGTGATGATAGATCTCTTAGTGTTGTAGGATCTGGAACCATTCATCTAGATAATGGTCAGTTTAATGATGTACTATGTGTTCCTACCTTGTCATGCAACCTTCTACTTTTTTATCAGATAACTCATTTAGGTGAAGGGAAAATAGTAGAATTCTCACCTCATGATGTTTTAATCAAGGACCTCAAATATCCTAAACATATTTTAGCTACTGGCATTGCTGATGATTCCACAAGGTTGTATAAGTTTGAAAACTTTAGGTCATCATATCTTCCCTCTATTTTTTTTGCTCATAATGATGATGTGAGCAAACTTTGGCATGAGCGATTTGGTCACTAAAACTATCACTCTCTTAAAACTCTATGTAAGGAAAATATGGTGACCAGCCTTCCTATGGTATCTTGCCGGGATGGTGTTTGCTTCGGATGTGTACTCAGAAAACATCATCGGGATAGTTTTGACAAATGTGCCTCTTGGCACACTTCAACCCCTTTGCAGCTTGTGCACAGTGATTTATGTGGTCCACTTCTTGTTTTTTCTTTCTCTGGTTGCAAGTACTTCTTAACTTTCATTGATGATTTTTCCAAACGCACTTGGGTATATTTTTTAAAACTGAAGAGTGAAGTTTTTAACATGTTCTTGGCCTTTAAGGCCTTTGTTGAGAAACAATCTGGACATCAAATTCTTAAGTTAAGATTAGAAAATGACGTAGAATATGTTAACAACAAATTTATCAACTTCTACACTGAGCATGGCATTCAATTGCAACATATTGTTCCATATACTCCACAACAAAATGGTGTAGTTGAAAGGAAGAATCGTACCTTAAAAGAAATGGTTAATTGTATGCTTCAATCTAAAGGACTTGGTCTCAATTTTTGGGCAGAAGCCATTAACTGTGCAAATTGCATAGTAAATTGCACTCCTACTAAGGTTTTAAAGAATATAAATCTAGAAGAAGCTTGGAGCTCAGTCAAACCAGATGTAAGTCACTTTCATGTTTTTGGAAGTGATGCTTGGGCCCATATTCAAGATGCGAAACATAAAGCCTTAGAACCTAAGAGTGAAAAATTTATTTTTGTTGGATATTCTGAAGATGTAAAAGGATATAGACTTCTTCAACCCAAATCCAAAGATATAATCATTAGAAGAGATGTAAATTTTGATGAAAATATATCAGCCTGTGAGCCTAGTTCGTCAGGTGTGCCACCTTTGGCCTGCGAGCCTGATTCGGAATATGTGCCACCTCTCTCTCTCTCTTCTATTTTTAATAGCATTCCTTCTAGTTTAGATGATGACAGCAAGGATGAAAATCCTCCTCCAGCTTGTGAAATTGTTCCTTATACTCCACCGCTTCCAATATGGGTCTACTCTACTCAGGATGCAACAGGTTCTCTTGCAGGTGACCCTGCCGATCGACGACGTACATGTTCTCAGTTCAAAAGAGCTTCTTCCTTATTGGCTCAAGTTCCAGAAAAACTTGATCTAGAAACCTTTGAAGAAGCCTCCGGTCATCCAGATTGGGATGAAGATATGAATGAAGAGTATCATTCCTTATTGGCAAACAATACTTGGGATCTTGTTCCTCTTCCAAAAGGAAGAAAACTTGTCAGATGCAAATGGGTTTACAAAACAAAGTTTGGACCAGATGGAAAAGTGGATAGACATAAAGCTCGTCTTGTCGCTAAAGGTTTTTCACAAGTTGAAGGCATTGACTATACTAAAACCTTCTTCCCTGTTGCCAAAATGAATTCTATCCGCCTTTTTCTTTCTCTTGTTGCCTCCTTTAAATGGGAATTCCATGAGATGGATGCTAAATCCGCCTTCTTACATGGAGATTTGCATGAAGAAATCTACATGGAACAACCCCCTGGCTTTATCCAAAAATACTTCAGCCTTGTTTTTCACCTTAGGAAGTCTCTCTATGGTCTCAAACAAGCTCCTCGGGCTTGGTATGCCAAAATGGATAGATTTCTCTTAGATAATGGCTTTTCTAGGTGTCATTCTGGCAACACTATCTACACCAAGAAAGTGGGTAATTCCTTCACCATCCTTGTTCTTTATGTTGATGATCTTATCCTTACTGGTAGTGATCCAAACCATATAAACCATGTGAAGTCTAGCCTCAAAAAGAATTTTGAAATGACAGACTTAGGACACTTGCATTATTTCCTTGGTCTTCAAGTCTTGCAATCCAAGGAAGGCATTACCCTCTCTCAGTCCAAGTATGCCTGTGATCTTCTACACCACTTTCACATGGAAGATTGTAAGCCAAACCCTTCTCCCTTTCAATCTAGAGTCAAGCTTTCAGTCACTTATACTACCCCTAAAGTTGATGCTACCTTATATCGTCAACTTGTTGGTAAACTTTTGTATCTAACCCATACCCATCCTGACCTTTCCTTTGTCGTTGGTCTTTTCACTCGGTTTATGCACCAACCTCATGAAAGTCACTGGAAAGCAGCTAAGAGAATACTTCGATATATTCGATGTACAGTTCAGTTCGGGATTCATTACAGTGCAATAGCATCTCCCTTGTTGATTGGTTTCACTGATTCTGATTGGGCTAGTGACCTTGATGATCGGAAGTCCACTGTAGGATATGTATTCACTCTTGGTTCAGGACCTATTACTCGGTATTGTAAGAAACAAAGTGCCATCTCCCTTTCTTCAGCAGAAGTAGAGTATCGTGGTGCAGTTGAAGCCAGAAAGGAAGCCATGTGGCTTTGTCAGATCCTGTCTGAATTTGGTCCCCATCAGCAGCATCCAACTACACTTTGGTGTGATAATCAGAGTGCCATTCAGCTATGTAAAGATCTAGTTCAACATCAACGTATCAAACACATTGAACTCCACATACACTTCATCAGAAAGTTCATTCATGATCGTGTTATTTAAGTGCAATATTGTCCAACCAATGATCATATAGCCGATATCTTTACAAAGGATCTCACAGAAGTGAAGTTTACCAAACTTCGATCCATGCTAGGAGTTCAGGATAGTTTTCATTAAGGGGGGATAGGCTCTAATGCCTCCTTCCTTCTCCTATTGTGTCACTTTTGTAAATCCTTCAATCCTATCCCAATTTTTTCTTAAGGGGGGATATTAGGATATTTCGACACATAGGAAATAGACTCCTTTTGTGTCACCTTTGTAAATCCTTCAATCCTATCCCAAGTTGTTCTTAAAGGGGGATGTTAGAATATTCCGACACATAGGAAATAGTTAAGAATAACTTAGTCTAGTGTAGAGTTAGGTAAAGTGTGTTTATTTACCATGTACATTTGTAACTTATAATCTAATGGTCACGATTTGTAGTGATCTGACAGTCATCTCTCACCTCAGTATTAACGACACTTGATCTGTGGCTTAACACCCGATTGGCCCATGATCTCTATTTAGAGAGCATGGAGGTAATTTTTCGGGTAACCATTGATGAGAGAAACATATGTAACTTTTCTTTTTATATTAATAAATTCCCTGAAGTGGCCGCGTTGGCTCATGGCATGGACTGTTTCCCTCTTTAAGGGTTTTAACCACGTGATTATACTAGTGTACTGATTTTTGATCTATTTGTGAGCGGTGACCTTTGGTTCTTGATCTACGGAACTTACCCTGTAAATTCCTACATTGAAGTGTCTTCCCATTAGGTAAGGTCGCCATTTATTTAGTGCGTGTATTATTGCCAACATTTCATTCTCATAAATAGCTTTCTGTAAATACTTTCCTTTGACTAGACGACTTTCAACAACAATGGGTTTTCCTTCTTGAATTAAAACAACACCAATTCCATTTCCTGAGACATCGCATTCCACAGTAAAGGTTTTTGTGAAGTCTAGAATAGCTAAGACCAATGCTTGGCACATTTCCTCTTTAAGATGCTCAAAGGTCTTAGTTTCTTCAGGAGTCCATAAAAATGCATCTTTCTTCAATAATGTTGTTAAAGGTGCTACTATTCTCCCATAATTCTTAACAAACTCGCGATAATACCCTGTTAACCCAAGAAATCCTCGCAACTGCTTTATGGCCATGGGGACTTTCCATTCCTTAATGGCTTTAATTTTGTAAGGGTGCACCTTAACACCCTCCTAAGATATAATATGACCCATATATTCCACCTCTTGTAATCCAAAGAAACATTTGGAGGTTTTTTCATAAAATTGTTTCTCCTCCAATAGTTTGAGCACCTTGTCAACATGCTGAACATGGTCCTTTCAAAACCTGTTGTAGATTATTATATCATCAAAAACATAAATTTTCTAAGGAAGGGTTTGAAAATGGAATTCATCAACCTTGAAATGTAGAAGGTGCATTGGTAAGGAAAAAATGCATGAATAAAAATTCATAATGACCCTCATGAGTTCAAAATGTTGTTTTCAGAATGTCTTCAGTCTGCATTCTAATTTGATGGTATCCTGAATGGACATTCAACTTGGTGAAATAAATTGCTCCATGTAATTCATCCAATAATTAATCAATCACAGGAATGGGAAATTTAACTTTAGCATTTATGCAATCATAAATTATATTTCTTTATTTTGGACGTAAGGATATCTGTAAGGCCTGATGTTTGGAGGAAAATTTTCTGGAATAAAATTAATAGCATGATCATGAATCATGATCAGGAATAGGTGGGAGTCCTTTGGGAGTTTCAAACACCTTGGAATGATTGTCCAAGAATTTTTGGAGATATGGGGAAATAGATGATTTTGATGTTGAAACTTTTAGTGAGAATAATTGTGCATGATGCCTCATTGTACTTTCTTTAGAAGATTTTTCATGACATTAGAGATTATTATCTTTCCCGACTTCCCTGCGATACCGCGTAATTCAACTTCCTTTCCTTCTGAAAAAAATTTCACGGAAATTTCTTGAAACTTAAAAGCTACCATCCCCAAAGATTGTAACCATCGTAATCCTAATACAACGTCAACACCACCCATTGGAATGGAAAGAATTGGAATATTCAATACATATTCCCCCATGGTTAGCTTGATATTATGGCACTTTCCAGAGAAATTGTTAGTTCCTCCATTTTCCACCATCACTTGACACTCTAACGTTGGGTATATGAAGCAATTCAATTCCTTGGCTACCTTACAATGAATAAAATTATGGGTTCTACCCGAATCAATAAGCAATATTACATTTTTATTCTTGATATGTCCTTTTATATTGAGAGTTTGAGGAGTGGTAATTCTTGCGAATGCATTATAGGATATGTTCGGATTCATTTCTTCTTCCTCTAGGGTTGGTTCCTGGTGTATATCCTCTTCTTTTGAAGTTTCTTGTTCCTTTTATTCCTCCTCTTCATAGTCTATGTAAAATAATTTCTTCTCAGCACACTTATGCCCTTTAGTGTATTTTCTATCACAACTATTGCAAAGCCATTTTGATATTTTTTCTTCCAATTGTTGTGGTGTCAACCTTGTTGGTTGTGGAAGTCTAGGAGTAGCAACACTTCCATCTTGATAGTTGTGAGTGGTAGGCTTCCTTGTCGCCATAATTTTGCTTTCAATTTTTCTTGCCAACCTGAATTCCTTCTCCAATGTATCAGGTTCCCAAAGGTGAACCTCATGTTGGATTTTATCCTTTATAGCCCCTACGAATACATCAATCATATGTTCCTTTGGAATGTTATTTACACTTATATTCAATTTTTGGAAGTCGTCAATGTGCTCCATCATTGAACCATTTTGTTTGAGATTTATCATTTGGATAAAGAAGGTGTTTATGTTTGTATCTTCATAATGTGATATCATTTCCTCTGTAGAAATTGACCAAGTAACTAGATTTTTACAAGAAAAAAGCCATCGATACCATACAAACTGATTTTGTTCTAATTATAAAGTTGCAATGTGTACCTTTTTTGTGTTTTGCGTTTTATGGAGATCAAAGTATTACTCTATTTGTAGTATCCAAGTTATAGGATCTTTTCCATCAAACTTCCTCATATATATCTTTGGAATATGGTGGGTCTTAAATACAACATTAGAGTCTATGAAATCATGATTAAAATTTCTTTTGTTCTCATCGTGAGTTTCCTCTATTACTTTTTCGTCATTAGGAAGTTTTTCTTGAAGCAACTTTTCCAAACCTTCCTTCAAACCTTCCATGTCTTTCTTCAAATATTCTATGTTGCCTTATATACCATCCATATTAGCTTCTATGCCATTCTTCAAACCATCCATCTTAGCTTCCATGCCTTTCTTCAAACCATCCATCTTCGCTTCCATGTTACCATATATACCATCCATCTTAGCTTTCACGCCATCCATCTTAGCATCCATGCCATTCTTTAAACCAGCCATCTTATCTTCCACACCTTTCTTCAAACTATTCATCTTAGCTTCCATGCCTTTCATCAAACCATCCATATTAACTTCCATTTCATTTTTTGTTACTCTTTGCGAGAGCAAAATTTGTTGCACTTGTTCTTGTAATTTTGATATATCATGTTGCACTTATTCCTCTTCATGAGTCATAGTAGAGCCTTCTGAGGGCTTAATGGGTGTAAAATTATTTTTAGGGGCTATTTTAGAACCCAACACTGATATCTATGCTTCAATATGCCCTTGGAATCCCTTCAAACTAATTTTTCAAACAAGACCTATTCAATTTTAAAACAAATACACACATTTTTCTTGCTTTTGAGGAGCTCGATATTGAATCTGATGTATCTCTGTGATTTAAGATCCCCAAGTTTTTATCTTTGGTAATTTATTATCCATCTGGATATTCTTTTCAATGCCATAGGTATTACTTGATTTGGATTCTTCAAGGCAAAGTTATTCCCAATCTCCCACAATGACCTAATTATGGACTGATTTAGTAGAGCGAACTTGTACAGCATGCCAAGTTTCATTGTTTCCTCCTTCAGCTTTGAAATCAATACACAGGAGACTATAGTCCATGTCATTTCGGCCACATTTTACAGAATTCCAATCTGATGTTTACAGAGAGAGTTATGACTATTTTCCCAAGGTCACCTATTTGAGATGAAATTCGGGAGCCTGTAAAAACCCTGATTTCCAAAGATCATATCTCTGAAATATTGAAAACCAAGATCTTAAATTTTTACACGAAGTTCCTCAGGAGTTCTTCGCAAATAGGATTTTTTTTAGCATCTAAACCTTCGTAGAAAAAAGGTTATAGCAAAAATGTGACGATGGCTTGTTTGAAGCAACAAAACCCTAGAATCCAAAGCTCTGATACCAAATGTTATGAAACCAACTCCCAAAATAGAAGAAAAGAGAGATCAACATCTTAGAAATAAGCCCTTTCGAGGGGGAAAACTCCTTTACATGTGAAGTGAACAAAGTTCCTTCTCAAGTTAAATACTCCAGAACACTTGGAATATGAAAATATCCATAAGGATACAAATATTATATTAGATAGATGATGAATGAGATGAGATTAGATGATTTAATGTTACAAGTGAGGCCCGCTTATATACCTACGCAGGTGCCTCTTCACGAAAGGTCATGTCTTATCAGACATGGCCTTTCAACCTAATTACTAATTAACTAATTTAATCACTAATTAACTATTTTATTCATTACATTTCCTTCCCCTAAAAAATCTTTGTCCTCATAGCTTGTCGACGAAAGGCCTCGATTTCTTTTCCTGCTACGAACATCTTCTCATCTCAGGGCAATCATCCTTGTCGATACAAGTTGATATGATCCTCTAAGTGACAAACAAAAGTGTCGCACTGAGAATGGATTGGACCATCCTAAATCAATCTTCTGTGGAACCTTACGATGACTGGCAACTTGTGATGATTCATTAGTATTCGTCGGAATATTAGCTTGTTTCTGTTTTGAATACATAGCTTGGTTGAGCTGTCTGCTCTCGTGATTTGGATGTCTATAGGGAACTTTTTTGGTTTGACTTTGATTTTCTTTTAGCAGGGATGTTATTGAGTAAGTGACAAGACCTTCACTTAGCATGTTCTTCGTCTAAACTGCAACATCGATGTTTGTTACTTCTGCAACTTTCTTGTCGTCCTCTTCAGTTGAGACATTTATTGGATCAACGTTCGATTTTTCTTCAACTTGAACTTCTATATTTGAATATTTCAATGCTTCATTTTTGACAAGTTGTTGCACCTTGTTTTCCAACGACTTCTTGTCTTTCTTTAGTTTCTTAATTTGCGTTAGCAATTTTTCATTGTGGTCCTTAAGGTGAGAAACTTCTTCATTCTTGTTAGTGGTGATTTTGATAAATTCTCTTTGCAAATATTGTATTGATTTTATCTAATATTGAACTACTCTTGTGATATCTAATATGTCTTCTGGTGTTAGTGAGTTCGGCTTCACCATGAGATCTTGTAATGTTATGTTTTTCTTTTTGTAATAAAATGTCAAAAAGAAATTCCGTATTAAGGATGAATGACCCTAGTGAGTCCATCCAAAGAGAACCCAGAATTATATCACTATCGTTACAAAATAAAGTTTTAACAGTAAATTGCGAGACCAAGGAATACTCGCCAATACTTAGGTGTAAATTCCCTATGTCGTATTGTTTTTCATTTGCGTGAAATGAATTTGTTTCCGTTATATTTGATTCGGGGATCACCAATTCGTTAGCACATTTAGTACTAACATAATTATTCTCTTGATTAAGATCGATAGATATAAGAACTTCCTTTCCTGCAAGTGACCCTTTGATTCTAATTAGCGCACGGACAAACATACTATAATTTTCAGGAAATCTTCCTTCTTTCCTTTCTGAATTAGATTCAATTTCCTTTTCATCAATGATTGATTCCATTTTTTCTGTTGAATTGAGTTTTTTGGGTTTTTAAGGTAACCCTTCCTAACTTTATCTTCTTCTTTTTAATGAAGTTATTATTCCTTCAATTTTATTTATTTTTAATAATTTAATTAATTAAATAATTATATATATATATATTCTTTTAACAATTGATTGATTTTTTTTTTTTTTCAATCTAGGATAATCGGTAACTGGTGAGAGTTATCCTGAACAAGGCCCAAGATCAAATCCTACTGGCTGCCACTATAAACCTAGGCTACGTGCAACAACCTGCAAGCCACACAATAGCAATTAACTTATGCCTCAACAGGAGCCGAGACGTCCACTATGGGATCGGCTACTCTTCTAGCCAAGACATAACAGGCCATATACTCAATGAGATTTGAACCTCCATCTCGTGGGTTTCACCCAGCGAAACTTACCGTTAAACAATTGATTTTTTTTAACTCTTTTTTTTGTTGAAAGGTTACAATCCTAGTGAAAACATGGCTAGTTACATATATTCACCTATAAAATATATTTCCACTTATGTGTATTTGACTCGATTAATGTTCTCTACGTAAAAGCAAACTTACCATTCACACAGAGATTTTTTATTCCTTTACTTCTTATTTTACCTTGCAAATACCATGGGAAATTAGCTCGAGCTTCCAAAACCACGAGCTTGTAAACCACTGAAAGAATAATCCAAATAACCTTACCTACTCTTCCTTATTTCTTTTTCTTTTTTAATTTTAAATTGTCTTGGTATGTACGTACATGTACTTCTTTATATATATCTCTTTTTTTCTTTTTGTTTTTTTTTGTTTTTTGTTTATATATATATATTTCTTTTTATATTAATAATTTTTTTTTATCTTTCTTCTTCTTTTTAAACTTTTTTTTGTTTTCCTCTTCTTTTAATTTTAGTGACCAAAGGCCTCTGACGAAATCAGTGATGGATAAACTCCATATTGTAGCGAAATGCTTTGACTATGACGACAACAACGTTGACGAATTTCAATGGCCAAGGGCCTAGACCTAGGAGCGTAGCTCTGTGCAGCGATGAGTGGCTAGAAGATCGACTCCTCTGATACCAAATGAAGCGAACAAAGTTTCTTCTCAAGTTAAATACTCCAGAACACTTGGAATATGAAAATATCCATGAAGATACAAATATTATATTAGATAGATGATCAATGAGATGAGATTAGATGATTCAATGTTACAATTGAGGCTCGCCTATATACCTACGCAGGTGCTTCTTCACAAAAGGTCATGTCTTATCAGACATGGCCTTTCAACCTAATTACTAATTAACTAATTTAATCACTAATTAACTATTTTATTCATTAAAAAATGACATAAATGAACAATTCTTGGATGACACAAATGACAAAACCTCCTTTCTATATATAGGAGTCCACGAGGTCACAATATAATCCTAGCTGACCTAACAATAATAATGTAAGGGCACAACAATAACAATAGTGGGCTATTATGGAGCACAATAATAACAATATGGGGCCTACATGGGTACAACAATAACTATAAGGGGGCTACATTAACAACAATAAGGGACTACACTAGTAATATAGGGCCCTAGCATTTCGTGATCCTTCATGATTTTTCGTTATCTTTCATGACATTTCATCATTTTTCAAGATCTTTCATCATTTTTAGGATGTTTTGCGATCTTTCGTGATTTTTCGCAATCTTTCGTGGTTTTTCATGATCTTTCGTGATTTTTTTATCATTTTCGAGATGTTTCGTCATCTTTCAAGATCTTTCGTCGTCTTTTAGGATATTTCACTAACTTTCTTTATGTTTCATCATCTTTCACAATCTATCATCTTCTTCATCATTTTTTACGATATTTCCGATATTTCGTGATCTTTTGTGATTATTCGTCATATTTTGCATTGTTTTGTCATATTTCATGATATTTTAGGATGTTTTTCAGTCCTTTGTTATATTTCGTGGTCTTTTGTTATATTTTAGGATGTTTTGCAGTTTTTTTTATTGTTTCATCATCTTTCATGATCTTTCGTGATGTTTCGCAATTTTTTTGTGATCTTTCTTCATATCTCATGATTTTTTACGGTATTTTCATCTTTCATCATATTTCATCATCTTTAAGGATATTTTGCGATCTTTCATGATCTTTCACGATCTTTCAAGATATTTCATCATCTTTTAGGATTTTTTTCCTCCTTTCTTGATATTTCATCATCTTTTGCAATCTTTCATCATCTTTCATAATTTTTTATGATCTTTCTCGATTTTTCATGATCTTTTGTGATTTTTTGTCATATTTCATATTGTTTGTCATATTTCGTGATATTTAGGATGTTTTGCGATATTTTGTTATATTTCATGCTCGTTTGTTATATTTTAGGATGTTTTGTGGTTTTTGTTATTGTTTCGTCATCTTTCATGACCTTTGGTGATATTTCACAATTTTTTGTGATCTCTCTTCATCTTTCACAATTTTTTGCGGTCTTTTATGTTTTTTCATCATATTTCATGATTTTCCATGATCCTTCATCATATTTCATCATCTTTCAAGATGTTTTGCGATACTTCATGATATTTCGTGGTATTTCGTGATTTTTAATTATCTTTCATGACATTTCATCATTTTTCGTGATCTTTCATGGTCTTTCACGATCTTTCACGATTTTTCATTAACTCTTGCGATGTTTCAACATCTTTCAAGATCTTTCATCATTTTTTACGATATTTCACTGACTTTCTTGATGTTTCATCATATTTCGCAATCTTTCGTCATATTTCATCATTTTTTACAATCTTTCTCAATGTTTTGTGATTTTCGTCATATTTCGCATTTTTTTGTCATCTTTCGTGATATTTTAGGATGTTTTGTGGCCTTTTGTTATATTTCGCGGTCATTGGTTTATTTTTAAGATGTTTTATGGTTTTTGTTATTGTTTCGTCGTCTTTCATGATCTTTCACAATTTTTTGTGATCTTTTTTCATCTTTCATGATTTGTTGCAGTCTTTTCTGATTTTTCATCATATTTCGTGATTTTCCATCATCTATCATCATATTTCATCATCTTTCAAGATGTTTTGCAATCTTTCATGATCTTTTGCAATCTTTCGTGGTATTTCGTGATCCTTCATGTTTTTTCGTTATCTTTCATTATCTTTCGTGACATTTCATCATTTTTCAAGATCTTTCATCATATTTTAGGATGTTTTGGGATATTTCATGATTTTTTGTGATCTTTTATGGTCTTTCATGATGTTTAGTGATCTTTCATCATTTTCGTGATATTTTGTCATTTTTCAAGATCTTTCATCGTCTGTTAGGATTTTTCGGTGACATTCTTAATGTTTCATCATCTTTCGCAATCTTTCGTCATCTTTCACCATTTTTTACAATCTTTCTCGAACTTTTGTGATCTTTTGTGATTTTTCATAATCTTTCGTGATATTTAAGGATGTTTTGTGGTCATTTGTTCTAGTTCACGGTATTTTGTTATATTTTAGGATGTTTTGCAATTTTTTTTATTGTTTCCTCATCTTTCACGATCTTTTTTGATCTTTCGCAATTTTTTGTGATCTTTCTTCATCCTTCATGATTTTTTTGCAGCCTTTTCATCTTTCATCATATTTCATCATCTTTTAGGATGTTTTGTGATATTTCATGATCTTTCGCAATATTTCGTGGTATTTCGTGATTTTTCGTGATTTTTTATTATCTTTCCTGACATTTCATCATTTTTCAAGATCTTTCATCATGTTTTAGGATATTTTGTGATCTTTCGTCATTTTTCACGATTTTTTGTGGTATTTCATGATTTTTTGTGATTTTTCATCATCTTTCGTGATTTTTGGTAATCTTTCAAGATCTTTCATCATCTTTTAGGATGTTTCACTGACTTTCTTGATGTTTCATCATATTTCGCAAAAAATTTTCATCTTTCATCATTTTTTAGGATCTTTCTCGATCTTTTGTGATCTTTCATCATATTTCCCATTGTTTCGTCATCTTTCATGACATTTTAGGATGTTTTGAGGTCTTTTGTTATATTTCGTGGTCGTTTGTTATATTTTAGGATGTTTTTTTTTTGTTATTGCTTTATCATCATTCATGATCTTTTGTAATTTTTTGTGATATTTCTTCATCTTTCATGACTTTTTACTTTTTTTATGATTTATCGTCATCTTTCATGATTTTCCATCATCTTTTGTCATATTTCATCATCTTTCAAGATGTTTTGTGATCTTTCATGATCTTTTGCAATCTTTCGTGTTATTTCATGATCCTTCGTGATTTTTCGTTATCTTTCGTGACATTTCATCATTTTTCAATATCTTTCATCATCGTTTATGATGTTTTGCGATCTTTCGGGATTTTTCGCGATCTTTCATTATCTTTCATGATCTTTCTTGATTTTTCATCATTTTCACGATGTTTCATCATCTTTAAAGATATTTCGTCAACATTTAGGACGTTTTGCTGACTTTCTAGATGTTTCATCATCTTTCGCAATCTTTCGTCATCTGTCATCATTTTTTACGATCTTTCTCGATCTTTCTTGTTCTTTTGTGATTTTTCTTCATACTTTGCATTGTTTTGTCATGTTTTTTAATATTTTAGGATGTTTTGCGGTCTTTTGTTATATTTCATGGTTATTTTTTATATTTTAAGATGTTTTGGGGTTTTTTTATTGTTTCATCATCTTTCATAAACTTTCATGATCTTTCACAACTTTTTGTGATCTTTCTTCGTCTTTCATGTTTTTTTGCGCTATTTTCATTTTTCGTGATATTTCATCATCTTTCAGGATGTTTTGCTATCTTTCATAATCTTTTACGATATTTCATGGTATTTCGTGATCCTTTGTGATTTTTCATTATCTTTTGGTGACATTTCATCATTTTTTAAGATATTTGGTGGTCTTTCATGATCTTTCGTGATTTTTCATCATCATTCGTGATGTTTCGTCATCTTTCAAGATCTTTCATCATCTTTTAGGATGTTTCACTAACTTTCTTGATGTTTCATAATATTTCGCAATATTTCGTCATATTTCATCATTTTTTATGATATTTCTCGATCTTTCATGATCTTTTGTGGTTTTTCATCATATTTTTCATTGTTTCATCATCTTTCATGATATTTTAGGATGTTTTGCGGTCCTTTGTTATATTTCATGGTCTTTTGTTATATTTTAGGATGTTTTGCAGTTTTTGTTATTGTTTCGTTATATTTCATTATCTTTCGTGATATTTTGCAATTTTTTTTTTATCTTTCTCCATCTTTCATGATTTTTTGCGATCTTTTCGTCTTTCATCATATTTCATCATCTTTAACGATGTTTTGCGATATTTCATGATCTTTCACGATATTTTGTGGTATTTCGTGATCCTTCATGAGTTTCTGTTATCTTTCATGACATTTCATCATTTTTCAACATCTTTCATCATATTTTTGGATGTTTTACGATCTTTCGTGATTTTCCGCAATCTTTCATGGTCTTTCATGATATTTCATGATTTTTCATCATCTTTTGTGATGTTTCCTCATCTTTCAAGATCTTTCATAATCTTTTATGATGTTTCACTGAATTTCTTGATGTTTCATCATATTTCACAATCTTTCCTCATCTTTCATCATTTTTTACGATTTTTCTCGATCTTTCGTGATCTTTTGTGAGTTTTCATCATATCTGGCATTGTTTCATCATCTTTCATGATATTTTAAGATGTTTTGCAGTTTTTGTTATTGTTTCATCATATTTCATGATATTCCATGAACTTTCATAATTTTTTGTGATATTTCTTCTTCTTTCACGATTGTTTGCAGTCTTTTATGATTTTTCATCTATTTTCGTGATTTTCCATCATCTTTCATCATATTTCATCATCTTTCAGAATGTTTTGCAATATTTCATGACCTTTCGTGATCTTTCGTGATATTTTGTGATCCTTCATGAATTTTCGTTATCTTTTGTAACATTTCATCATTTTTCTATTAGCCTCCCTCACAAAACAATAATAAATCCAAAAATAAATAAATAAATTAAATATTACAAGTTAAGAATTTATGCCTAACTCTTTAGTTTGGGTTGTTCCTCTAAGATAGGAGTTAGTTTAGGTAGCTCTTATATTGGTGTGTGTTTGGTTGAGAAATTATCTCAACCATGGTGTTCCAGATAGCACTCACTATCTTGAGACACTCTTTCCTCATCTATTTAATTGTAACACTACATTCTTTTAATAAAGAGAAAATATGTGAGGAAGCCGTGAGGCTGAAGCCTTTTCTGCCATTATTTGGTGTCTGGTTTATTGTGTGTGTTTTAAGTATTTTATTAGTTGATTTGATTTTCAATATGTGGTATCGAAGCTTGTAAGATGCCCATTTTAAATATGCAAGTTTGCATATATATTTTGTGTGCAACCGTGAGTGCAAGAGACTGCCGCCAGAATGAAGGATCACAATCATAGCAAGAGCGAATTGAAGAATACACTCTGTGCTAGCGAAAGAGTGCGGTTATGGCCGTAGTTGAAGCCACAGGCCAATGTATATGTATTATCTTGCCGTGGATTGGAGGAATGTGGTGGTAGATCTAGCTAGAGTCACCAGAAAACATATATCGGTTACCAAATGTTGAATGAGATCGCAGGATTGACATATGAGTCAAGAGCATGGCATTAAAGTTGCTGTCATGTTGTATTTACAAACTGCGACTATAAATGAGTGAAGACAAACTTAACTTTGTGTTTGAATTGGGGTCGACTTCCAATGTGGAAGCGTTGCTATCGCTTCAACGTTGAACGTCCAATGCCACACTGGCCATGCCGTGGGCTTTACGCATGGTATGGTTTGATATGTTGGCATTGCATTATATATGGTAAGGTCTGAGATGTAATTACATTTGCATTATATATGGTGTGGTCTGATATATATATATATATATATATATATATATATATATATATATATATATATATATATATGCATTTACATTCCGTATGGTATGATTGAGATACAGTTTGTATAAGCATTATGCATATGCTGTGAGTTTGTATTATATTTGTGTGGAGGCACTGCCATTCCACCTCTTTCATGTTGTTAATACATAGTGAAAATGTGGTATTAACAAGCCGCGTGACTTTTTCGTGAGTATCACATATATCACATGGTTATGACATTAATGTTGAAGTGTTAACGTTGAGATCTGGAGTAAATTAAATGTGGTTTAAGCAAAGATTATAATGGTGAAAGGTATGAAGGTTGGGCAACCCATATGGCTTTTATTTATATCATTCAATCATTTCAACGAATTTCACTTGCTAATGATATAGTTAAAGTGGGATCTTAAAAACCATTTGAAAAAAAAAACTTGTATGTTGTTTTGAGACACTTATATCATTTGTGTTGGAAATTAAGTGGGCATTCTACGTTGATTAACGTAGTGGTAATTTGGCATATTTAGACCAACAAGAGGCAAACTAATTTCATCAAGAAGAAAAGTCTGGGCCTTAGTAAAATTACACATTTTACTACAATGAATTGATTAGTAGGAATTGTGTGTTGTTTTCCTACATTATTTGGTATGGTGCATGAAAGTATAGGTGAGAGATGGAACAAGATCACACAGAGATCTTGAAGGTGAGCTGATATGTTTTATTTTAACTCTGGTTTTGAAGCTAATATTTGCAAAATACATATTGCAGACAGTTGAAGGAAATCTCAGCAAACAAAGATCACAATTTTAACAGTACTGATGAAAGAGACTAGTAATAGTTTCTGAATGAAAGAAAAGTGTGGAGCAGAACCCTGAATAATTCCAACAGAGATTGGATAAAAAAGACATTTGTGTTCTTAAAGAGTGTAGGTGAGCTGAAGCCTAGAAAGAGCAGATAAGGATGCTCAAGATGTTCTAGAGAATGAGAACTAGTGCTGCCAAAAGATCAAGTCTAGAAAACCAGTGCTCACTTGATGCTGATTTTAAAACATTATTTTATTTTTTTAAGTGACGTAAGCAAATTGAAAAGAGAGTGCTCATATTATATGTTTTTCATGATTTCCATGGAACTATGTTTTGAGATTGGGGATGAATTTATGACATGGATATAAATGTAAGTTTCCAAAACTTCTGAGCAAAGAAAAAGGAAATGCGCGCCAAGGTAAGTTTTGACTCATTATTTGGGTATCTTCACTTCTAAGCCATCAAGTCTTTAGAAGACAAGGGCATTGGATAGAAGAATATTTTTTTTTTTTCATAAGGGTGAAGATTGTAGTAAGTTGTAACTTGGAGAAATAAGGTGAAATTATTGTTTTTGTAATTTTAGAGCAATAAGTGATTTTGTGGAGTGATAAGGATTCACCTTTTTTGTAAATTTGGAGTGATCAAAAGAAATCTCATTGTTGTAGGAGCTTGAGTCAGTTTTTGAAGAAATTTCTCTTCTAAGAAGTTCTGGAACTTTGATTCCATGAATATGTTATGAAGCTGCAAGATTATGTACTCCAAATTTTAATAAAGCATATATTTTTTGTGGTGATTGTGTCCTAGAGCCACCCGAAATTGAATAAGGGGATATTAGGTACACGAAGAGTGTGTTGATGATGGCGCATGCTTCATGTTTTTGTTTTTGATTTGTGTATGTTTTTGACACATAAATGATTTCATTTAACACATACATAAAGTTCAATACAAATAAGCACAACATCTATAACAAAGTAGCTGCAAGGAAGGATAATTAAACTCAACACATGCATTTGCGTCACTACAACAAATAATCAAAGTAGTCAACATCAGCATTCTACATCAGAATTCTACCTCAACCAGAAAATTCACTTAATACAATCAATTTCATGTACCTACAAACTCCAGCATTTCAAAGCAAAGTCTACATAACTACAATCAAGTTAATGAATCTGCAAACTCCAACATTTCAGAGCACAGTCTACATCAAAATTATTGAACTTGTAATTAAACTCAAATTGCATTGAATTGTAAGGGTGTGTTCTCATTTGAAACCGACACCCAAGTTTTGAATTGAGTCAAATTAAGTCAAATTGAATTCATTGTAGTGAGTCATTAAAATCATTTAGCGTTTTTGGGTGCATTTTCGATAGTGTTCGACACCCTTCCTTTAATAATAATCAAGTGAATGCACGAGTTTTAACTCTAAAGAAAACAAGCAACAAGTTCACATCTCTTATAAGCGAGCGTGAGTTCCAGTAAACTTGAAACAAGAGAAACAAGTTTCACCAAGCAAGAGATCCAACAAATTCTGAAGCAAGCGAGCGTGAGTATTCATTCAAGTGAGCGTGAAGTAATCAAGCAATTAAAGTAAGCGTTCAAAGCAAAGCGATCGTCATCAAGTGAGCGTGAATTCAAGAGTTCAAGCAAGAAAATTCTACAACTCTAGTAAGTGTTCCAAGCAAGCGCAATAAGCAACAAATCAAGCGAGCATGCTATTCAAGTCACATAGCAAGCAAGCATGTCATTCAAATAACAAAATAAAGTGAAACAGTTCAAAGCACGACATCTATGACAAGAGAGCCTAAATTCAAGAGAGAGAGTTTAGATGGCGCAACACATCCAATTGTTAAAAAATCTTCAAAATTTGATCCTCTCAAGTGATGAAGACATGGTGCAAATCAACAAAGAAACTCTTGTTGATCTTTCACAGCATCTACAACAAACAAATGAAACCATTGATTTTCTTCAACTAGACTCGCAACTACAAAGAAATGAGTTGCAAGAAAAGAGTGATACTTTCAAGTTTTTGAACCATCTAGATTATAAGTCATTCATCCAAATAGCTTCAAGTGTCGAAGTTGTTCCAGTTCAAAATTCTTCCAAGCCAATCATCAAGCCATGGGAAGAAATTCAAAATAACAAAAATCAACGAGGCCTAGGATATGTCCAAGATGATGCCAACTTGCATATCCCAGATTATTCCAAGCCAATTAAGTTCGTTAGTGCAGGATTTCTTGAACAAATCACCTCAGCAAGTTCTAATAAAGTCGCAGACAAATAGAAATGCACGCAACCTGAAGTTGCAGTTAAACTGAAATGTCCTCATTGTCAAAGAACCGGTCATATGGAAGATCATTGTTTTGATCTCCATCCTTGTCGCCATTGTGGAAAGTCAAATCATTCATCAGAGAAATGTCGCAACCAACAACAATCAGCCAGATTGAAGATACATTATGAATGGATTGATCCTTGGGAATGGTCATCCACAGTCAAAATATTGTCTCAGTTCTACAACCGAATACAATCACATAGTGCAGCCGACAGTGAAATGAAGATGGTACTCTCATGCAGTTGAACGGGGGAGTACACCAGTGTAACACTCCTACACCTGAAGGGGGGGAGTTTAGGAATACTTTCCAGAGAATTGTCTCTCCTTTTAGCTAACAAAGGGGGGAAAATGTCAATGAAATTGACGGTGGTTGTCAGACTGAAATTATCGACAAAACCAACAAAAGCAACCAATGGGAAACTTCCGTAGTCTTCAACAACCAATGGGCATCAACAAATTTTCCAGTGGGCAGTCAATAGCAAAGAAGCAATGAGAAGTTTTCAATACAGCAAAAGCAACAGTGAATTGTTTTTTGTCATCATCAGCCAATGGGCGTTGAACAAATTTTGTCAATGGACAAAGGATGTTGATTTAACGCAAAGGATAGATGGATCCTTTTGCAACTTCGCATGTGATGGAGTTGTCAAGCGAACTTCAGAGATGAATCAGACATGTAGCTGACTCATGGTCTCTTCAGATTGTAGTTTTTCAGCATCCAACTTTCGCAGTTTTTCAGGCAATGTTTTTTAGGATCAACATGAGAACTTGGAAGATGGTTCCTCGTTCTTATTTTGAATTTATCATTGAAGGGGGGAATGTTAGCCTCTCTCACAAAACAATAATAAATCCAAAAATAAATAAATTAATTAAATATTACAAGTTAGGAATTTATGCCTAACTCTTTAGTTTGATTTGTTCCTCTAAGATAGGAGTTAGTTTAGGTAGCTCCTATATTGGTGTGTGTTTGGTTGAGAAATTTTCTCAACCATGGTGTTCAAGATAGCACGCACTATCTTGAGACACTCTCTCCTCAACTATTTAATTGCAACACTACATTCTTTTAATAAAGAGAAAATATGTGAGGAATCCGTGAGGCTGAAGTCTTTTCCGCCAATATTTGGTTTCTAGTTTTTTATGTGTGCTTTATATATTTGTCTGAGTTAATTTGTTTTTCAATATTTTCAATATATTTCATTAGCTTTTAGGATGTTTTGCAAACTTTCGTGATTTTTCGCGATCTTTCATGGTCTTTCATGATATTTCATCATTTTTCATCATTTTTGTGATGTTTCTTCATATTTCAAAATATTTCGTCATCTTTTAGGATATTTCACTGACTTTCTTGATGTTTCTTCATATTTAGCAATCTTTCGACATATTTCATTATTTTTTACGATCTTTCGTGATATTTTAGGATTGTTTGTGGTCCTTTGTTATATTTCACGGTATTTTGTTATATTTTATGATGTTTTGCGGCTTTTTTTATTGTTTCGTCATCTTTCATGATCTTTCATGATCTTTCGCTTTTTTTTGTGATATTTCTTCATCTTTCATGATTTTTTGCGGTATTTTGATTTTTCATCTTATCTCATCATCTTTCAGGATTTTTTGTGATATTTCATGATCTTTCACGATCTTTTGTGGTATTTCGTGATCCTTCATGATTTTTTGTTATCTTTCGTGACATTTCAACATTTTTTAAGATCTTTCATCATATTTTAGGATGTTTTGCGATATTTTGTCATTTTTCATGATCATTCATGGTATTTCATGATCTTTCGTGATGTTTATTCATCTTTCAATAACTTTCATCATCTTTTAGGATGTTTTTCTAGCTTTCTTGATGTTTCATCATCTTTTGCAATCTTTCATCATCTTTCGTCATTTTTTATGATCTTTCTCGATCTTTTGTGATCTTTTGTGATCTTTTGAGACTTTTTGTCATCTTACGCGATATTTTAGGATAATCTGCGGTCTTTTGTTATATTTCACAACCGCTTGTTATATTCTAGGATGTTGGATGGTTTTTGTTACTGTTTCGTCATCTTTCATGATCTTTCACAATTTTTAGTGATCTTTCTTCATCTTTCATGCTTTTCCATCATATTACGTCATATTTCATCATCTTTCAGAAAGCTTTCCAATATTTCATGATATTTCACGATCTTTCATGGTATTTCGTGATCCTTCGTGATTTTTTGTTATCTTTCGTGACTTGTCAACATTTTTCAATATCTTTCATTTTTTTTTAGGGTGTTTTGTGATCTTTCGTGATTTTTTGCAATCTTTTGTGCTTTTTCATTATTTTTCGTGATTTTTGATCATTTTTGCAATATTTCATCATCTTTTAGGATTTTTTTAACTTTCTTGATGTTTCATCATCTTTCGCAATCTTTCATCATCTTTCATCATTTTTTACGATCTTTTGTGATCTTTTGTGATTTCTCATCATATTTGCATTGTTTCGTCATCTTTTGCGTTATTTTAGGATGTTTTGCGGTCCATTGTTATATTTATCGGGTTTTTGTTATATTTTAGGATGTCTTGCAGTTTTGTTATTTTTTCGTCATATTTCATGATCTTTCGTGATTTTTTGCAATTTTCTATGATCTTTCTTCATATTTCAAGATTTTTTTGTGGTCTTTTATGATTTTTTCATCATCTTTTGTGATTTTCCATCATCTTTCGTCATATTTCACCATCTTTCAGGATGTTTTGTAATATTTCATGATCTTTCGCGATCTTTCGTGTTTTTTCCTGATCCTTTGTGATTTTTTTGTTATCTTTCATGACATTTTATCATTTTCAAGATCTTTCATCATCTTTCAGGATGTTTTGCGATCTTTCGTGATTTTTCGTGATCTTCCATGGTATTTCGTGATTTTTCATCATCTTTCGCGATGTTTCGTCATCTTTCAAAATCTTTCATAATATTTTAGAATTTTTCACTCACTTTCTTGATGTTTCATCATCTTTCATCATTTTTTACGATCTTTCTCCATCTTTCATGATCTTTTGTGATTTTTCTTCATATTTCGCATTCTTAAACCATCTTTCATGATATTTTAGGATGCTTGCTGTAATTTTTTTATATTTCATGGTATTTTGTTATATCTTAGGATGTTTTACGGTTTATTTTATTGTTTCATTATCTTTCATGATATTTCGTGATCTTTCACAATTTTTTGTGACCTTTCTTCATCTTTCACGATTTTTTACGACTTTTTATGAATTTTTTTTATCTTTCGTGATTTTCCATCATCTTTTGTCATATTTGATCATCTTTCAGGATGTTTTGCAATATTTCATGATCTTTCGCTATCTTTCGTGGTATTTCGTGATCCTTCGTGATTTTTCATTATCTTTTTGTGAAATTTCATCATTTTTCGAGATATTTAATCATATTTTATGATGTTTTGCAATCTTTCGGGATTTTCCGTGATCTTTTGTCATCTTTCATGATCTTTCTTGTTTTTTCATCATTTTGGCGATGTTTTGTCATCTTTCAAGATCTTTTGTCAATTTTTAGGATGTTTTGTTGACTTTTTGGATGTTTCATCAGCTTTCAAAATCTTTCGTCATATTTTATCATTTTTTATGATCTTTCTCGATCTTTTCTGATATTTTGTGATTTTTCGTCATACTTTGCATTGTTTCGTCATGTTTTGTGATATTTTAGGATGTTTTGCAGTTTTTTGTTATATTTCACGGGCTTTTGTTATATTTTAGGATGTTTTGGGGATTTTTAATTGTTTCGTCATCTTTCATGACATTTCGTGATCTTTCTTCATCTGTCATATTTTTTTGCATTCTTTTCATATTCCGTCATATTTCATCATCTTTCAGGATGTATGCGATATTTCAGGATCTTTCGCGATATTTCATGGTATTCCATGATCCTTTGTGATTTTTCATTATCTTTCGTGACATTTCATCATTTTTCAATATCTTTCATCATATTTTAGGATGTCTTGTGATCTTCTGCGATTTTTCGCGATCGTTCGCGGTCTTTCATGATCTTTCATGATTTTTCATCATCTTTCATGATGTTTCTTCATCTTTCAAGATCTTTCATCATCTTTTAAGATGTTTCACTGACTTTCTTGATGTTTCATCATCTTTTACAATATTTCGTCCTTTCATCAATTTTTATGATCTTTCTCGATTTTTCTCGATCTTTCGTGATATTTCGTGATCTTTTGTGACTTTTCATCATCTTTCGCGATATTTTAGGATGTTTTGCAGTATTTTTATTATATTTTGCAGTCATTTGTTATATCTTAGGATGTTTTATGGATTTTGTTACTGTTTCGTCATCTTTCACGATATTTCATTATCTTTCACAATTTTTAGTGATCTTTCTTCATCTTTCATGATTTTTTGCGGTCTTTTGCGATATTTCATCATCTTTCATGCTTTTCCATCATATTTCGTCATATTTCATCATCTTTCAGAAAGTTTTCCAATATTTCATAATGTTTCGTGAACCTTTTTGATCTTTCGTTATATTTCGTGACTTGTCATCATTTTTCAACATCTTTCATTTTTTTTCGGGTGTTATGTGATCTTTCGTGTTTTTTCATGATTTTTCGTGATTTTTTATTATTTTCGCAATATTTCGTTATATTTTAAGGTATTTCATCATCTTTTAAGATGTTTTGATGAATTTCTTGATGTTTCATCATCTTTCGCAATCTTTCATCATCTTTCATCATTTTTTACGATATTTCGTGATCTTTTGTGATTTTTCGTCATTGCATTGTTTCATCATCTTTTGCAATATTTTAGGATGTTTTGCGATACTTTGCTATATTTAGTAGGTTTTTGTTATATTTTATGATGTTTTGTAGCTTTTGTTATTGTTTCTTCATCTTTCAAGATCTTTCGTGATATTTCGTAGTTTTCTGTGATCATTCTTCATATTTCATGGTTTTTGCAGTCTTTTATGATTTTCCATCATCTTTTGCAATTTCCCATCATCTTTCACCATATTTCATCATCTTTCAGGATTTTTTGTGATATTTCATAGTCTTTCACGATATTTTGTGGTATTTCGTGATCCTTTGTGATTTTTCGTTATCTTTTGTGAAATTTCATCATTTTTCAAGATCTTTCATCATCTTTCAGGATGTTTTGCGATCTTTCGTGATTTTTTGCGATCTTCCGTGGTATTTCATGATATTTTGTGATTTTTCATCATCTTTCATGATGTTTCGTCATCTTTCGAAATCTTTCATAATCTTTTAGGATGTTTCGCTCACTTTCTTGAAGTTTCATCATCTTTCGCAATCTTTCGTCATCTTTCATCATTTTTTACGATATTTCTCCATCTTTCATGATCTTTTGTGATTTTTTGTCATATTTCGCATTCTTAAACCATCTTTTGTGATATTTTAGGATGTTTTACGGTAATTTTTTATATTTTGCGGTCTTTTGTTATATTTTATGATGTTTGCGGTTTTTTTTTTTATTTCGCCATCTTTCATGATATTTCATGATCTTTCACAACTTTTTGTGATCTTTCTTCATCTTTCACGACTTTTTTGCGGTTTTTTATGATTTTTAGTTATCTTTCGTGATTTTCCATCATCTTTTGTCATATTTCATCATCTTTTAGGATGTTTTACAATCTTTCATGATGTTTCGCTATTTTTCGTGGTATTTCACGATCCTTCGTGATTTTTCATTATATTTTGTGATATTTCATCATTTTTTGAGATATTTCATCATATTTTATGATGTTTTGCGATCTTTCGAGATTTTTCACAATCTTTTGTCGTCTTTCATGATTTTTCTTGATTTTTCATCATTTTGGCAATGTTTCATCATCTTTCAAGATCTTTCGTCATCTTTTAGAATGTTTTGCTAACTTTCTGGATGTTTCATCATCTTTCACAATCTTTCATCATCTTTCATCATTTTTTACGATCTTTCACGATCTTTTGTGATCTTTTGTGATTTTTCGTCATACTTTGCATTGTTTTGTCATGTTTGGTGATATTTTAGGATGTTTTGTGGTTTTTTGTTATATTTCGTGGTCTTTTGTTATATTTTACGATGTTTTGGGGTTTTTTATTATTTTTTCATCTTTCATGATCTTTCGTGATCTTTCACAATATTTTGTGATTTTTCTTCATCTTTCATGTTTTTTTGTAGTCTTTTCATCTTCCATCATATTTCATCATCTTTCAGGATATTTTGCGATCTTTCATCATCTTTCACGATCTTTCATGGTATTTCATGATCTTTTGTGATTTTTCATTATCTTTCGTGACATTTCATCATTTTTTAAGATCTTTCATCATCTTTTAGGATGTTTTGCAATCTTTTTTGGTCTTTCATGATCTTTTGTGATTTTTCATCATCTTTCGCGATGTTTCATCATCTTTCAAGATCTTTTCTCATCTCTTAAGATGTTTCACTGACTTTCTTGACGTTTCATTATCTTTCGCAATCTTTCACCATATTTCATCACTTTTATGATCTTTCTCGATATTTCGTATCTTTTGTGGCTTTTCGTCATATTTTTCATTGTTTCGTCTTCTTTCGTGATATTTTAGGATTTTTTCCGGTCCTTTGTTATATTTCGTTGTCTTTTGTTATATTTTTGGATGCTTTGCATTTTTTGTTATTGTTTCGTCATCTTTCACTGTCTTTTGTGATATTTTGCAATTTTTTGTGATATATCTCCATCTTTCATTATTTTTTGCAATCTTTTCATCTTTGATCATATTTCATTATCCTTAACGGTGTTTTGCGATATTTCATGATCTTTCATGGTATTTCGTGATCCTTCATTATTTTTCGTTATCTTTCATGAAATTTCATCATTTATCAAGATATTTCATCATATTTTAGGATGTTTTACAATATTTCGTGATTTTTCGCGATCTTTCGTGGTTTTTCATGATATTTCGTGATTTTTCATCATATTTTGCAATGTTTCTTCACCTTTCAAGATCTTTCATAATATTTTACAATGTTTCGCTAACTTTCTTGATGTTTCATCATCTTTCACAATCTTTCATCATCTTTCATCATTTTTTACGATCTTTCTTGATATTTCGTGATCTTTTGGGATTTTTTGTCATATCTGGCATTGTTTTGTCATCTTTGGTCATATTTTAGGATGTTTTGCAGTATTTTGTTATATTTCGTAGTCTTTTCTATATTTTAGGATGTTTTGTGGTTTTTGTTATTGTTTCATCATATTTCATGATATTTCGTGATCTTTCCCAATTTTTTGTGATCTTTCTTCTTCTTTCATGATTGTTTGTGGTCTTTTATGATTTTTTTAATCTTTTTTCGTGATTTTCCATCATCTTTCGTCATATTTCATCATCTTTTAGAATGTTTTGCAATCTTTCATGACATTTCACGATATTTCATGGTATTTCATGATCCTTCATGATTTTTCATTATCTTTCGCGATATTTCATCATTTTTCAAGGTATTTCATTAGCTTTTAGAATGTCTTGCGATCTTTCGTGATTTTTTGCAATCTTTTGTGGTCTTTCATGATCTTTCATGATTTTTCATCATTTTTGCGATGTTTCTTCATCTTTCAAAATATTTCATCATCTTTAAGGATGTTTCGCCGAGTTTCTAGATTTTTCTTCATATTTCGCAATATTTAGACATCTTTCATCATTTTTTACAATCTTTCTCAATATTTTATGATCTTTTGAGATTTTTCGTCATATTTTGCATTGTTTCATCATCTTTCGTGATATTTTGGGATTGTTTGTGGTCCTTTGTTCTATTTTGCGTTCTTTTGTTATATTTTATGATGTTTTACAACTTTTTTTATTGTTTTATCATCTTTCATGATCTTTCGTGAACTTTTGCAATTTTTTGTGATCTTTCTTCATCTTTCATGATTTTTTGCGGTCTTTTCATATTTCGTCATATTCATCATCTTTCAGCCTGTTTTGTGATATTTCATGAAATTTCGCGATCTTTAGTGGTATTTCGTGATCCTTCGTGATTTTTTGTGATCCTTCATGATTTTTCGTTATATTTCGTGACATTTCATCATTTTTAAAGATCTTTCATCATCTTTTAGGATGTTTTACGATCTTTCGTGATTTTTCGTGATCATTTGTGGTACGTCATGATCTTTTGTGATTTTTCATCATCTTTCATGATATTTCTTCATCTTTCTTCATCTTTCATCATCTTTTAGGATGTTTCACTGACTTTCTTGATGTTTCATCATCTTTCACAATCTTTCGTCATCTTTCATCATTTTTTACTATCTTTCTCGATCTTTCGTCATCTTTCGTGATATTTGTGACTTTTCATCATATTTCTCATTTTTTCGTCATCTTTCGTGATATTTTAGGATGTTTTGCGGTCTTTCGTTATATTTCGTAGCTGTTTTTATATTTTAGGATGTTTTACAATTTTTGTTATTGTTTCGTCATCTTTCATGATATTTCATGATCTTTCAAAATTTTTAGTGATCTTTCTTCATCTTTCATGATTTTTTGTGGTCTTTTATGATATTTCATCATATTTCAGAATGTTTTCGAATATTTCATGATGTTTCACGATCTTTTGTGGTATTTCATGATCCTTCATGATTTTCCGTTATCTTTCGTGACTTGTCATCATTTTTCAATATCGTTCATTTTTTTTAGGGTGTTTTGCAATCTTTCATGATTTTTCGTGATTTTTGATCATTTTCGCGATGTTTCATTATATTTCAAGGTATTTCATCATATTTTAGGATGTTTTGCTGACTTTCTTGATGTTTCATCATCTTTCACAATCTTTCATCATCTTTTACGATCTTTCGTGATCTTTTGTGATTGTTCATCATATTTCGCATTCTTAAACCATCTTTCGTGATATTTTAGGATGTTTTACGGTATTTTTTTATATTTTGCAGTCTTTTGTTATATTTTATGATGTTTGCCTTTTTTCTTATTGTTTCGCCATCTTTCATGATATTTCATGATCTTTCACAACTTTTTGTGATCTTTCTTCATATTTCACGATTTTTTTGCGGTTTTTTATGATTTTTAGTTATCTTTCGTGATTTTCCATCATCTTTTGTCATATTTCATCATCTTTTAGGATGTTTTACAATCTCTCATGTTTTTTCTCTATCTTTTGTGGTATTTCATGATCCTTCATGATTTTTCATTATATTTTGTGATATTTCATCATTTTTTGAGATATTTCATCAAATTTTATGATGTTTTGTGATCTTTCGGGATTTTTCACAATCTTTTGTCGTCTTTCATGATCTTTCTTGATTTTTCATCATTTTGGAAATGTTTCATCATCTTTCAAGATCTTTCGTCATCTTTTAGGATGTTTTGCTAACTTTCTGGATGTTTCATCATCTTTCACAATATTTCATCATCTTTCATCATTTTTTACGATCTTTCACGATCTTTTGTGATTTTTCATCATACTTTGCATTGTTTTGTCATGTTTCGTGATATTTTAGGATGTTTTGTGGTTTTTTGTTATGTTTTACGATGTTTTGAGGTTTTTTTATTATTTTTTCATCTTTCATGATCTTTTGTGATTTTTCACAATATTTTGTGATATTTCTTCATCTTTCATGTTTTTTTGCAGTCTTTTCATCTTCCATCATATTTCATCATCTTTCAGGATATTTTGTGATATTTCATGATCTTTCACGATCTTTCATGGTATTTCATGATCCTTTGTGATTTTTCATTATCTTTCGTGACATTTCATCATTTTTTAAGATCTTTCATCATCTTTTAGGATGTTTTGCAATCTTTTGTGGTCTTTCAAGATCTTTTGTGATTTTTCATCATCTTTCGCGATGTTTCATCATCTTTCAAGATCTTTTCTCATCTCTTAAGATGTTTCACTGACTTTCTTGATGTTTCATTATCTTTCGCAATATTTCGCCATATTTCATCATTTTTATGATCTTTCTCGATAGTTCATAACTTTTGTGGCTTTTAGTCATTTTTTTCATTGTTTCATCTTCTTTCGTGATATTTTAGGATTTTTTCCAGTCCTTTGTTATATTTCGTTGTCTTTTGTTATATTTTGGGATGCTTTGCATTTTTTGTTATTGTTTCGTCATCTTTCACTGTCTTTCGTGATATTTTGTAATTTTTTGTGATATTTCTCCATCTTTCATTATTTTTTGCGATCTTTTCATCTTTGATCATATTTCATTATCTTTAACGGTGTTTTGCGATATTTCATGATCTTTCATGGTATTTCGTGATCCTTCATTATTTTTCGTTATCTTTCATGACATTTCATCATTTTTCAAGATATTTCATCATATTTTAGGATGTTTTACAATCTTTCATGATTTTTCATCATCTTTTGCAATGTTTCTTCACCTTTCAAGATCTTTCATAATATTTTACGATGTTTCCCTAAATTTCTTGATGTTTCATCATCTTTCACAATCTTTCATCATTTTTTACGATCTTTCTTGATATTTCGTGATCTTTTGGGATTTTTTGTCATATCTGGCATTGTTTTGTCATCTTTGGTCATATTTTAGGATGTTTTGCAGTATTTTGTTATATTTCGCGGTCTTTTGCTATATTTTAGGATGTTTTGCGATTTTTGTTATAGTTTCATCATATTTCATGATATTTCGTGATCTTTCCCAATTTTTTGTGATATTTCTTCTTCTTTCATGATTGTTTGTGGTCTTTTATGTTTTTTTTTAATCTTTTTTCGTGATTTTCCATCATCTTTCGTCATATTTCATCATTTTTTAGAATGTTTTGCAATCTTTCATGATATTTCACGATCTTTCATGGTATTTCATGATCCTTCATGATTTTTCATTATCTTTCCGACATTTCATTAGCTTTTAGGATGTCTTGCGATCTTTCGTGATTTTTCATCATTTTTGCGATGTTTCTTCATCTTTCAAAATATTTCATCATCTTTAAGGATGTTTCATCGAGTTTCTAGATTTTTCTTCATATTTCGCAATCTTTCGACATCTTTCATCATTTTTTACGATCTTTCTCAATATTTTACTATCTTTTGAGATTTTTCGTCATATTTTGCATTGTTTCGTCATCTTTCGTGATATTTTGGGATTGTTTGTGGTCCTTTGTTCTATTTTGCGGTCTTTTGTTATATTTTATGATTTTTTACAACTTTTTTTATTGTTTTGTCATCTTTCATGATCTTTCGTGAACTTTCGCAATTTTTTGTGATCTTTCTTCATCTTTCATGATTTTTTGCGGTCTTTTCATATTTCGTCATATTCATCATCTTTCAGCATGTTTTGTGATATTTCATGAACTTTCGCGATCTTTAGTGGTATTTTGTGATCCTTCGTGATTTTTCGTGATCCTTCATGATTTTTCGTTATATTTCGTGACATTTCATCATTTTTCAAGATCTTTCATCATCTTTTAGGATGTTTTGCGATCTTTCGTGATTTTTCATGATCATTTGCGGTATGTCATGATCTTTCGTGATTTTTCATCATCTTTCATGATATTTCTTCATCTTTCAATATCTTTCATCATCTTTTAGGATGTTTCACTGACTTTCTTGATGTTTCATCATCTTTCACAATCTTTCGTCATCTTTCATCATTTTTTACTATCTTTCTCGATCTTTCATCATCTTTCGTGATATTTTGTGAATTTTCATCATATTTCTCATTTTTTCGTCATCTTTCGTGATATTTTAGGATGTTTTGCGGTCTTTTGTTATATTTCATAGTCGTTTTTTATATTTTAGGATTTTTTACAATTTTTGTTATTGTTTCGTCATCTTTCATGATATTTCATGATCTTTCCGAACTTTTAGTGATCTTTCTTCATCTTTCATGATTTTTTGTGGTCTTTTATGATATTTCATCATATTTCAGAATGTTTTCGAATATTTCATGATGTTTCACGATATTTCGTGGTATTTCATGATCCTTCGTGATTTTCCGTTATCTTTCGTGACTTGTCATCATTTTTCAATATCGTTCATTTTTTTAGGGTGTTTTGCGATCTTTCGTGATTTTTCGTGATTTTTGATCATTTTTGCGATGTTTCGTTATATTTCAAGATATTTCATCATATTTTAGGATGTTTTGCTGACTTTCTTGATGTTTCATCATCTTTCACAATCTTTTATCATCTTGTACGAACTTTCGTGATCTTTTGTGACTTTTCGTCATATTTTGCATTGTTTCATCATCTTTTGCGATATTTTAAGATGGTTTGTGGCCCTTTGTTATATTTAGTGGGATTTTGTTATATTTTAGGATGTTTCTTTCTGTGATCTTTCTTCATATTTCATATTTATTTTAGTTTTTTATGATTTTTCATCATCTTTTGTGATTTTTCCATCATCTTTCATCATATTTCATCATCTTTCAGGATGTTTTGTGAACTTTCATTATCTTTCATGATATTTCGTGATATTTCGTGATTTTTACTTATCTTTCATGACATTTCATCATTTTTCAAGATCTTTGATCATCTTTTAGGATGTTTTGCGATCTTTCGTGATTTTTCGCAACCTTTCGTGGTATTTCATGATATTTCGTGACTTTTCATCATCTTTCGTGATGTTTCGTCATCTTTCAAAAACTTTCATAACCTTTTAGGATGTTTCACTCACTTTCTTGATGTTTCATCATCTTTCACAATCTTTCATCATCTTTCATCATTTTTTACGATCTTTCTCGATCTTTCATGATCTTTTGTGATTTTTCTTCATATTGTGCATTGTGTCATCATGCTTCGTGATATTTTAGATTGTGTTGTGAACTTTTTTTATATTTCGCATTCTTTTGTTATATTTTAGGATGCTTTGTGGTTTTTGTTATTTTTTCGTCATATTTCATGATCTTTCGTGATCTTTCACAATTCTTTGTGATCTTTCTTCATCTTTCGTGATTTTTTATGGTATTTTATAATTTTTCATAATCTTTCGTGGTTTTCCATCATATTTTGTCATATTTCATCATCTTTCAGGATGTTTTGCGATCTTTCATGATCTTTCGCATTATTTCTTCGTATTTCGTGATTTTTCGTTATCTTTCATGACATTTTATCATTTTCAAGGTTAAATTTTATTCTGCCAAGTGGTTTGGTGAAGATATCGGAATTTTGATCTTCTGAAGGACAATAAATCAGCTTGATGACATCCTTTGCAATGAGAGATCTGAAATGATGATACTTGGTGTCCACATGCTTTGTCTTTGAATGAAAAACTGGATTCTTGGCAAGCTTTATTGCTAATTGATTGTCAATGAATAACGAAGTAGCTTCTGCTAGAGGAATTCCCAAGTCCTGTAAAACTCGACGCAACCAAACAATCTCACATGTTGCTTCCCATGCCGAAATTTACTCTGCTTCTGTTGAAGAAGTGGCCACTGTAGCTTGTTCTTGCAACTCCAGGAAACTACAGCTGACCCCATGTTCATTAAGTAACCTGAGGTTGATGCCCTGTCATCAATACTTCCAGCAAAGTCGGCATATGAAAATCCACCAAGTACAAAATTTTTAGTCTTTTTGTAAAGAAGACCAAAATATTTTATTCCTTGGATATAACGAAGAACTCTTTTAGTTGCATTACAGTGGTTGTCTCGTGGTTCCTGCATAAAGCGAGAAATAATACTGACATCATAAGAAAGATCTGGTCGAGTAGTTGTCAGATAAATCAAGCTACCAATCAACTGTCGATAAGAAGTATTATTCACCATTTCCCCCCCTTCAGATTTTGAAAGTTTCAAGTTTTGTTCCATAGGGGTAAGGACAGGCTTGCAATCCTGCATTCCAAATCGCTGAAGAATTTCTGCGACATACTTACTCTAAGAAATGAAGATCTGATGTGGACGTTGGAATACTTCAACTCCAAGATAGTAGTGAAGTAGCCCCAAATCTGTCATCTTAAAACCTGCATGTAACTCCTTTTTCACCTGTGCAATGTGATCATCATTGTTGCCTCTGATAATCAAATCATCTACATACATAACCAAAATCACCAGATTTTTACCTTGTTGACATACATACAAGGTATCATCAGATTCACTGCGTTGAAAACCAAATTTTCGAAGGTATTCATCCATTTTGGCATACCAAGCTCGAGGATCTTGTTTTAACCCATATAAAGCCTTTATCAGTTTGCAGAATTTATGTTCCTATCCCTCAATTTCAAAACCTGGTGGTTGTGTCATGTACACTTCTTCCTGTAAATCTCCGTTGAGAAAATCACTTTTTACATCCATTTGATGAACTTTCCATCCTTGTTGAGCTGCTAAGGCAAGTGTGAGTCGGATGGTGTTCCATTTAGCTATAGGAGAAAACCTTTCCTCATAATTGATCCCTTCCTGCTGTGCAAAACCTTTAGCAACAAGTCTTGCTTTATACTTGTTAATATCACCATTTTGATTGTACTTAATTCGATAAACCCATTTTCAACCAATAGGTTTAACATGCTGAGGAAAATAAACAATTTGCCAAGTGTTGTTGTCTTGAACTGCTTGATATTCATCAACCATAGCCTATTGCCATGCTTTATGTTTTACTACCTCTTGATAAGAAGAAGGTTCAGTAAAATCATTTGCTATCAAATCAAAATTGCCTTCATTTTGTTTTGATCCCCTTGTTCCTATTTTATTTTGTTCATTAGGCCTTACATCTTTCAAAAGTTGAACTGCCCATTTTGGCAATTGATGTTCACTGGTTTGAGCTTGTGAAAAATCACCATCATTAAAAAGAGGGTTGATGTAAACTAATGTTTTTGATCAACCGCAGGTTCTGGGGGCAGAGAGTCATTGTCAGAAGAACTATTGTTGCTAGGAGAGTTGGATAAACTGCTAGAAGACCTGGATGGCACTGATGAAGAAGACAGACTAGATGAATCATCGCCAGATGAAGTAAATTCAATTTCATACCAATTTGGTGAATTTGGTTGACTGTGTAAATTTCCATTTCTTTTATCAGTTTTTGTTTCTAACTTTTGAAGAAGACTTTCAACTTCCTCAACACTCTTACTCTCATTTTCATCAAAAATCACATCTCTGCTTACAATAAATTTCCCATTCGACAAAATTCGGTACCCTTTCTTCTCATCAGAATACCCAATCATTGTGCACTTCAAGCTTCATGCATCAAGATTAGTTCATTTTTCCTTTGGAACTAAGGCATAACAGACTGATCCAAAAACTCTGATATGCTTAACTCAAGGTTTGAATCCAAACCATGCTTCATAAGGTGTGATTCCATCTGAAGAAGTTGTGGGAGATCCGTTTCTCAAGTAGACAGCGGTATGAAATGCTTCAGCCCAATATGAAGGACATAACTTTTTGAAAGTTAACATAGATCGTGCCATTCCTAAAAAGGTATGATTCATTCTTTCTACTACTCCATTTTGCTGCGGAGTGTAGACATTGGTAAGATGTCGTTTTATGCAATTATCCATGCAATACTTTTTGAATTCATTTGAAGTGAATTCTCTGCTGTTGTCAGTTCTAAGAGTGCCAATCTTCTCCTTTACTTCATTTTCAATAAGCTGACGAAAAATTTTGAACTTTTAAAATGCTTCTAACTTTTGCTTCAAGAAATATACCCAATTCATCCTGCCAAAATCATCAATAAAGAGGAGGAAATATTTGCAGCTTCCAAGTGAAGCTGGGAAGGGTCCACAAATATCACTGTGAACTAATTGCAAATGCTTGTTTGCACGCCATGAACTTGTAGGAAAAGTCTCTTGATGTTGTTTTCCAAAAATGCAAGATTCACACTTTGCATTTTCCCTTTTGAAGGTTGGAAGTCCTTTAACCATGCCATGTTTTTGTAATAGAGAGAGACTATCAAAGATGAGATGGCCATATCTGACATGCCATAATCTGATCGGTGAAAGATCTGTACTTTCTACGCATGCAAAGTCACAATTTCATGGAATAACTATCCCTTTCATCCTTAACAGTTTTCCATCTTCATAACTTGTCATTACTATTTGCATGTTTTGTTTGACTAAGTTGATTTTAACTAAGCCATCTTCCATAATCACTATATGTCCTGCTTGTCAAATTGTGACTAGAGATAACCAATTTTTTTTTAATGTTGGGACATACCATACATTTGAAATCATTCTTTCTCCAATGCCTGGTAAAAAAAACTTTAACTACACCTTTACCTGAAGGAGTATGTTTTGTTTTATCAGCAAGATAGATTGAATTCAGATGACATTCTTTGAAACTCCAAAAGAAGTCACGTCGAAATATCATGTGTTGAGTTGTGCTTATATCAAGAATCCATGCATCTTCGTAATCACTTCGGAGAAATCTTGAAACCTGTAAAGATGTTGCTTCTGTGTTGGTGAAGACATATTCAAAACTATCAGGGTCATCTTCATCATTTGCAAACTGTGCTGAGTTTGGATGAAACTTAGAAATTTTCTCAATAGAAGTTCTACAATCAACCGCATAATGACCAACTCTGTTACATCATCTGCAAACAATTTGACTCAAATCAGTGCCTCTTCCCTGAGACTGTCCTCTGCCTTGAGATTGTCCTCGGCCTCTGCTTTGGCCTCTATTTTGAGTTTGTCCTCTTCCTGGACTCTGTCCTGTGCCTTGATGATATTCTCTGTTTTGATTGTTGCCTCTGTCTTGAAAATTGTTTCTGCATGAATTGGAGCCTCTGTTGGAATTGTTTCCTCTGTTTTGACTGTGACCACGACCTTGCACTACTTGATTTTTATTGAAATTTCCTCTTTCTCTGTTTCTTGAACTGTCAGCTGAGGTGTTACTTGAGCTGGCTTTGGTGAAGAAGACATCTTCCCCAATCTACTTCTTCTTCTCGAAATTTTTATCATGTTGGGCTAACATGTCACTCATTTCATCAAATTTTATCTTCTCTAACTTGCCAGTGACTTGCAAAGTTTCCAAAAAATGAGTATATGATGATGGCAATCCAACAATTAAAATTGTAGTTAAGAAACTTTCATCAATAGCTTGAAAACCAGCATTTATGATTTCTTGCTTGATGTTTTTAAGCCGTGAAATATACTCAAGAACATCTCCATCTTCAGTTAATTTTTGTTGAAGCAATTTTAATTGAAGATCAACTTTCTTTGATTCAAGTTGTGTATCGAAGAGATCTTTGAATGCATGTAAAGAAGCCCATGCATCGGAGGAATTCTCAATGTGTATGTACATTTCATTACTAACTGGAGCTTTTATAAGAGCTAATGCCTTGGCATCTTTTATTTCCCATTTTGCAAGTGAAGCTGGATCTGTTGGTTTATTTGGCTTAATGTTTCCATCACAAATTTCATGCCACAATTCATTAAAAATAAGAGTGCTTTCAATTAGACGTCTCCATGTCTTATAAGATTTCACTCCTTCTAGTTTATCATATTTAGAGAACGGATTAATTAACTTTGACAATGTAGTGTTGAAGCAGTTCACCAAAAGAATCAAGCACAAAAATCGAGCAAATTTTCACATGAAACACACCACGCAAAGACGACACACGCCACACAAAAAATGATCTATCGGGGCTTAGCCTTGACCCTTGTATAGTCGTTCAAAACAAAGAAGAAAAATGACTAAGCTTTGCACTTGTCTCTAGTCAATTTCTCTTTCAGTGTTTACAATGAAATCTTTACAAAATTTGACAAAGCCATTACAAATTTGCTTATTAAAAAAAAAAAAAAAAATCTACCCCCCCCCCCCCCCCCAAAAGTAAAAAAGTACTTTGAGTTACAATATCACTCCTTGTTTCTCACAAAAATAAAATTTTCTCCCTTATAACTTCAATTAAAAAATATTGCAATGTTCTTCAAGTAAAAAAAATATACTTATTCCTCCAAATACAAGGTTCTACTTCACCTTATTGCTCCAAAGTGTTGCTTCACCTTATTGCTCCAATTATAATTTTAATTACAAAAAATTATAATTCCAATGGGCTATAAATCCTAGTGCTATGCAGCAGCACATTCGAAATGATTCACATCTTATGAACCTATTGTTGGAGAGAGATCGAGCTTTTGCAGAGGCTATTCTTGGGGATAACTTGGATGTTTTTCAAAATACTCTCAGACAACAACACCAGCAAAAGCAGCAACTTGAACGCCAAAAACAGGAAGAAATTGCACTCCTTAATGCAAATCCTTTTGATGTTGAAGCACATAAGAATATTGAAGAGGCTATTCGACAGAAAAGTGTTGATGAAAATTGGAAAGCTGCACTAGAACATAATCCAGAGGCCTTTGCATGAATTCGACACTTCAAAATGACTCCAGTACTTCATGAATCGGCGTGTGCACTAATGCTGAGTTTGTTGAGTTTGCTGAAATGTTGAGTTTGTTTAATGCAGAGTTTGTAGAAATCGAATTGTTGAAGTTTAATGTGGAGTTTGCAGAAATATTCTTCTCTATTGTAATTTATTAACTCCTCGGCCGTTACTATGCATGACTATGAAAATCTCAGAATTGACAGTTGCATATGTAGATACTGGTCTGAAATTGAAGGAAGCTTCGCATTATGGCGACTCGGAAATGGACGTTGTTGAAGGTCATCATTCTCGGCAATAGCAGGGTGGGAAAAAACATCACTAATGAATCAATATGTAAATAAGAAATTCAGCAACCAATACAAGGCAACAATTGGAGCAGATTTCTTGACCAAAGAGGTGCAAGTGGGGCCTCACATTCTACATCGATTTATTCAATAGAAATGTTCTAAAGTTCAGACAGTCTTTACGCTGGTTTTAGAAACAAATTCAGCATGTAGGGGCAGTAGTAGCGCCAAGAAATTTTAAAATTATAGACAATAAAAAGATAGTGCTAATAGAAGCAACTAAAAAAAATCTTAAAGCATTGACAAGATTGCATACCAATTAACTTGTTTGGTATAATTTTCAAAAGCATGCATTGCTGAAATCTCCACCTTCACCTTGTCTGCATTACCGATGGCTTCGATACCACATGAATGCAGAAGTGTCCTCAGACATGTACTTTTCTTGATTATGAAAAGAAATTACATAAAGAATTGCAGAGTTTACAAACGTAAACTTCTACTCCCTTGGAAATATGAGACTAACCTATTGATAAGAAAAATGTCCTAACTTAATTTTGTTATGGATCACTTGGAAAACCAACTAGTGTCCATTTACAATAAATGACCTTCTAACTATTTACTAACTTTATTCCTAACTTAGAACCTAGGAAATGACTCTATTCTAGAGTCCTATTTTTAATAACAAAATTCTATTTCTAAGTATCTCAAATATTTATTAAATATTTCAATTTAATAAATATTTTTATTCTCTAATATTTATTAAATATCTAATTTAATAAATATTTTATCCTAAGTTTATATTAACATATTTGGATCATCTAACAGGTTTTTCATTATCTTTGAGTATGTTTTGTGGTTTTTCATGATTTTTCGCGATCCTTCATGGTCTTTCATGATCTTTCGTGATTTTTCATCATTTTTGCGATGTTTCGTTATTTTTCAAGATCTTTCATCATCTTTTAGGATGTTTCAATGACTTTCTTGATGTTTCATCCTCTTTTGCAATCTTTCATCATTTTTCATCGTTTTTTACGATCTTTCTCAATCTTTTGTGATATTTTGATATTTTTCGTCATATTTCGCATTGTTTCATCATCTTTCTTGATATTTTAGGATGTTTTGCGGTTTTTGTTATTGTTTCGTCATCTTTCATGGTCTTTCACAAGTTTTTGTGATTTTTCTTCATCTTTCATGATTTTGTGTGGTGTTTTACGATTTTTCATCATCTTTCCTGATTATCCATCATCTTTTGTCATATTTCATCATCTTTCATGATGTTTTGCGATCTTTCATGATCTTTTGCGATCTTTCATGGTATTTCGTGGTCCTTCGTGATTTTTTATTATCTTTCATGATATTTCATTGTTTTTCAATATCTTTTATCATCTTTTATGATGTTTTGTGATATTTCGTGATTTTTAGCGATCTTTCATGGTCTTTCATGATCTTCCAGGATTTTTCATCATCTTTCACTATGTTTAGTCACCTTTCACGATTTTTTGTCACCTTTCAAGAGATTTCATCATCTTTTACCATTTTTCGTTGACTTTCTAGATATTTCATCATATTTCATAATATTTTGTCATCTTTCATCATTTTTTATGATCTTTCTCCATCTTTTGTGATCTTCTAGGATTTTTCTTCATATTTCCCATTGTCTCGTCATCTTTCATGATATTTTAGGATGTTTTGTGGTCTTTTATTTTATTTTGCTGTGGTTTTTTATATTTTAGGATGTTTTGCGGTTTTTGTTATTGTTTCTTCATCTTTCATGATCTTTCGTGATCTTTCAAAAAAAATTGTGATCTTTCTTCAACTTTCATTGTTTTTTGTAGTCTTTTATGATTTTCCATCATTTTTCGTGATTTTCCATCATTTTTCATCATATTTCATCATCTTTCAGGATGTTTTGTGATCTTTCATGATCTTTCACGAACTTTCGCGGTATTTTGTGATCCTAGGTGATTTTTAATTATCTTTTGTGACATTTCTTCATTTTTCAAAATCTTCAATCATTTTTATGATGTTTTGCGATCTTTCCGGATTTTTTGCGATCTTTTGTGGTCTCTCATGATCTTTCATGATTTTTCATTGTCTTTCGGGATGTTTCGTCATCTTTCAATATCTTTCATCATCTTTTAGGACGTTTCACTGACTTTCTTAATGTTTCAACATCTTTCGCAATCTTTCGTCATCTTTCATAAATTTTTATGATCTTTCTCAGTCTTTCATGATATTTGTTGATTTTTCGTCATATCTCACATTGTTTTGTCATCTTTCGTGATTTTTTAGGATGCTTTGCAATGTTTCGCATTCTTTTTCTATATTTTAGGATGCTTTTTGGTTTTGTGATCTTTCATGATATTTCAAAAATTTTAGTAATCTTTCTTCACCTTTCATGATTTTTTGGCGTATTTTACGATTTTTCATCATCTTTCATGATTTTCCATAATATTTCGTCACATTTCATCATATTTTAGGATGTTTTGCGATATTTCATGATCCTTCGTGATCTTTTGTGGTATTTCGTGATCCTTTGTGATTTTTCATTATCTTTTGTGATTTTTCATCATTTTCACGATGTTTCGTCATCTTTCAAGATCTTTCATCATCTTTTAAGATGTTTCACTAAATTTCGTGATGTTTCATCATATTTCGCAATACTTCGTTATCTTTCATAATTTTTTACGATCTTTCGTGATATTTTGTGATTTTTTGTCATTTTGCATTGTTTCGTCATCTTTTGTGATATTTTAGGATGTTTTGCGGTCTTTTGTTATATTTTAGGATGTTTTGTGGTTTTTGTTATTGTTTCGCCATCTATCATGATATTTCGTGATGTTTAGCAAATTTTTGTGATCTTTCTTCATCTTTCATGATTTTTTGCGGTTTTTTCATCTTTCGACATATTTCATCATTTTTCAGGATGATTTGTGATATTTCATGATCTTTCGCGATCTTTTGTGGTATTTCGTGAACTTTCGTGATTTTTCGTTATCTTTCACTACATTTCATCATTTTTCAAGATCTTTCATAATATTTTAAGATATTTTGCGATCTTTCGTCATTTTTCACAATCTTTCGTGGTCTTTCATGATCTTTCATGATTTTTCATCATCTTTTGCAATGTTTCGTCATCTTTCAAGATATTTCATCATCGTTTAGGATGTTTCACCTCCTTTCTTGACATTTCATCATCTTTCGCAATGTTTCTTCATCTTTCATCATTTTTACAATCTTTCTTGATTTTTTGTGATTTTTTGTGATTTTTCGTCATATTTCGCATTGTTTCGTCATCTTTCATGATTTTCCATAATCTTTCGTCATATTTCATCATCATTCAGGATGTTTTGCCATATTCCATGTTATTTCACGATCTTTCGTGGTATTTCATGATTTTTCGTTATCTTTCATGACAATTCATCATTTTTCAAGAACTTTCATCATCTTTTAGGATGTTTTGTGATCATTCGTAATTTTTCATGATCTTTCCTGGTCTTTCATCATCTTTCGTGATTTTTCATTGTCTTTCACAATGTCTTGTCATCTTTCAAGATCTTTCGTCACATTTTAGGATGTTTCGCTGACTTTCTTGGTGTTTCATCATCTTTCACAATCTTTCGTCACATTTCATCATTTTTCATGATCTTTCCTGATGTTTTTGTGATATTTTGTGATTTTTCGTCATATTTTGCATTGTTTTTTCATCTTTTGTGATATTTTAGGTTGCTTTGTGGTCTTTTGTTATATTTCATGGTCTTTTGTTAAATTTTATAATATTTTATATTTTTTGTTATTGTTTCGTCATTTTTCATGATCTATCATGATCTTTTGCAATTTTTTGTAATCTTTCTTCATCTTTCATGATTTTTTGCGGTCTTTTATGATTTTTCATCATATTTCGTGATTTTCCATCATCTTTTGTCATATTTCATCATCTTTCATGATGTTTTGCGATCTTTCATGATCTTTCGTGATCTTTTGTTGTATTTCGTGATCCTTCATGATTTTCATTATCTTTTGGGACATTTCATCATTTTTCAAGATCTTTCATCATATTTTAGGATGTTTTGCGATATTTCGTGATTTTTCGTGATCTTTCATGGTCTTCATGATCTTTAGTGATCTTTCATCATTTTTGCGATGTTTCATCATCTTTCAAGATCTTTCGTCATCTTTTAGGATGTATCGCTGAATTTCTTGATGTTTCATCATCTTTCACAATCTTTCGTCATCTTTCATCATTTTTTATGATCTTTCTCGAACTTTCATGATATTTTGTAAGTTTTCATCATCTTTCGTGATATTTAAGGATGTTTTGTGGCCATTTGTTATATTTCATGGTGTTTTGTTATATTTTAGGATGTTTTGCAATTTTTTTTATTATTTCATCATCTTTCGTGATATTTTGTGATCTTTTGCAATTTTTTGTGATATTTCTTCATCTTTCATGATTTTTTCGTGGTCTTTTCATCTTTCGTCATATTTCATCATCTTTCAGGATGTTTTTGGATATTTCATGATCTTTCGCGATATTTCGTGGTATTTCGTGATTCTTCAAGATTTTTCGTTATCTTTCCTGACATTTCATCATTTTTTAATATCTTTCATCATCTTTTGGGATGTTTTATGATCTTTCATCATTTTTCACGATCTTTCGTGGTCTTTCATGCTCTTTCATGGTTTTTCATCATATTTCGTGGTGTTTCGTCATCCTTGAAGATCTTTCATCATCTTTTAGGATGTTTCACTGACTTTCTTGATGTTTCATCATCTTTCACAATTTTTCTTCATCTTTCATCATTTTTTACAATCTTTCTCTATCTTTCGTGACCTTTTGTGATTTTTCGTCATATTTCACATTGTTTTTTCCTCTTTGATGATATTTTAGGATGTTTTAAGGTCTTTGTTATATTTTGTGGTCGTTTGTTATATTTTAGGATATTTTTTTATTTTTTTATTGTTTCATCATCTTTCATGATCTTTCACGATCTTTCGCAATTTTTTGTGGTCTTTTATGATTTTTCATCATATTTCGTGATTTTACATCATCTTTCGTCATATTTCATCATTTTTTAGGATGTTTTGCAAGCTTTCATGATCTTTCATGTTATTTCGTGATTTTTCGTTATCTTTCGCGACATTTCATAATTTTTTAAGATCTTTCATCATCTTTTAGGATGTTTTATGATATTTTGTGATTTTTCGCGATCTTTCGTGGTAATACATAACCTTTCGTGATTTTTCATCATCTTTCGCGATAATTCGTCATCTTTCAAGATCTTCCATCGTCTTTAAGGATATTTTGCTAACTTTCTTCATGTTTCATCATCTTTCGCAATATTTCATCATCTTTCATCATTTTTACGATCTTTCTCCATCTTTCATGATTATTTGTGATTTTTCGTTATATTTCACATTTTTAAACCATCTTTTGTGATATTTTAGGATGTTTTGCAGTCTTTTTCTATATTTCACAGTCTATTGTTATATTTTAGGATGTTTTGCGTTTTTTGTTATTATTTCGTCATATTTCTTGATATTTCGTGATCGTTCACATTTTTTTGTGATCTTTCTCCATCGTTCATGATTTTTTGCGATTTTTTATGATTTTTCATCATCTTTCGTGATTTTCCATCATATTTTGTCATATTTCATCATCTTTCAGGATGTTTTGCGATATTTCACGATCTTTCGCGATCTTTTGTGGTATTTCATGACCCTTCAAGATTTTTCATTATCTTTCATGACATTTCATCAATTTTCAAGATATTTCATCATCTTTTAGGATGTTTTGCGATCTTTCGTGATTTTTCACAATCATTCGTGGCCTTTCATGATCTTTCGTGATTTTTCATCATTTTTGCGATGTTTCATCATCTTTCAAGATATTTTTTCATCTTTTAGGATGTTTTGTTGAATTTCTGGATGTTTCTTCATCTTTCGCAATCTTTCATCATATTTCACCATTTTTTACAATCTTTCTTGATCTTTCATGATCTTTTGTGATTTTTCTTCATATTTTGCATTATTTCGTCATCTTTCGTGATATATTAGGATGTTTTGCGTTCTTTTGTTATATTTCACAGTTTTTCTTTATATTTTAGGATGTTTTGGGTTTTTTATTGTTTCATCATCTTTCATGATCTTTTGTGATCTTTCGCAATTTTTTGTGATCTTTCTTCATCTTTCATTATTTTTTGTAGTATTTTTATCATTTGTCATATAACATAATCTTTCAGGATGTTATGCAATCTTTCATGAACTTTCGTGATATTTCATGGTATTTCATGATCCTTCATGATTTTTCATTATCTTTCGTGACATATCGTCATTTTGAAAGACCTTTCATCATCTTTTAGGAGGTTTTGCGAATTTTCGTGGTCTTTCATGATCTTTCGTGATTTTTCATCATATTTCGCGATGTTTCGTCATCTTTCAAGAACGTTCGTCATTTTTTAGGATGTTTCACTAGGTTTCTTTATGTTTCATCATATTTCGCAATCTTTCTTCATATTTCATCATTTTTTATGATCTTCTCAATCTTTCGTGATCTTCTGTGATTTTTCGACACATTTTGCATTGTTTCATCATATTCCGTGATATTTTATGATGTTTTGCAATCCTTTGTTATATTTCGCGGTCTTTTGTTATATTTTAGGATGTTTTGAAGTTTTTGTTATTGTTTCGTCATCTTTCATGATCTTTCATGATATTTTGCAATTTTTTGTCATCTTTCTTCATCTTTCATGATTTCTTGCAATCTTTTCATCTTTCGTCATATTTCATCATCTTTAACATTGTTTTGTGATATTTCATGATCTTTCGCGATCTTTCTTGGTATTTCGTGATCTTTTGTGATTTTTCATTATATCTCGTGAAATTTCATCATTTTTCAAGATCTTTCATCATCTTTTAGGATGTTTTACGATCTTTCATGAATTTTCACAATCTTTTGTGGTCTTTCATGATATTTCATGATTTTTCATCATCTTTCATGATGTTTCTTCATCTTTCAAGATCTTGCATAATCTTTTATGATGTTTTGCTGATTTTCTTGATGTTTCATCATCTTTCGCAATATTTCTTCATCTTTCATCATTTTTTACGATCTTTCTAGACCGTTTATGACTTTTCATCATATCTCACATTGTTTCGTCATCTTTCGTGATATTTTAGGATGTTTTGCGGTCTTTTGTCAAGTTTTGTGGTCTTTTGCTATATTTTAGGATGTTCTATGGTTTTTTCTATTATTTCATCATCTTTCATAATATTTCGTGATCTTTTGAAATTTTTTGTGATCTTTCTTCTTCTTTCATGATTGTTTGCGGTCTTTTACGATTTTTCATATTTTTTCATGATTTTCCATCATCTTTTGTCATACTTCATCATCTTTCAGAATGTTTTGCAATATTTCATGAACTTTCACGATCTTTCGTGGTATTTTGTGATCCCTCCTAATTTTTCGTTAACTTTCATGACATTTCATCATTTTCAAGATATTTCATTAGCTTTTTAGATCTTTTGCGATCTTTCGTGATTTTTCACGATCTTTCATGGTCTTTTATGATATTTCGTGATTTTTCATCATTTTCGCGATGTTTCTTCATATTTCTTCATCTTTCATCATTTTTTAGGATGTTTCGCTAACTTTCTTGATGTTTCGTCATATTTTGCAATCTTTCGTCATCTTTCATCATTTTTTACGATCTTTCTCAATATTTTGTGATCTTTTGTGATTTTTTGTCATATTATGCATTGTTTCCTCATCGTTCATGATATTTTAGGATTGTTTATGGTCCTTTCTTATATTTCATGGTCTTTTGTTATATTTTAGGATGTTTTGTAGTTGTTGCTATTGTTTCATCTTCTTTCATGATCTTTCTTGAACTTTCACATTTTTTTGTGATCTTTCTTCATCTTTCATGATTTTTTGCAGTCTTTTAATCTTTTGTCATATTTCATCTTCTTTCATGATGTTTTGTAATATTTCATGATCTTTTGTGATCTTTCGTGGTATTTCTGATCCTTCGTTATTTATATTAATCTTTTATGACATTTCATTATTTTTCAAGATCTTTCATCAACTTTTAGGATGTTTTGCGATCTTTCAGGATTTTTTGCGATCTTTCGAGGTCTTTCATGATCTTTCATGATTTTTCATCATCTTTAGCAATGTTTCTTCAACTTTCAAGATATTTCATCATCTTTTAGGATGTTTCATTGATTTTCTTGATGTTTCATCATCTTTTTCAATCTGTCATCATCTTTTATCATTTTTTATGATCTTTCTCGATCTTTCGTGATATTTTGTGATTTTTCGTCTTATTTTGCATTGTTTCATCATCTTTCGTGATATTTTAGGATGTTTTGCAATCTTTTGTTATATTTCACAGTCGTTTGTTATATTTTAGGATATTTTATGGTTTTTATTACTCTTTCACCACCTTTCATGATATTTCGTGATCTTTCGCAAATTTTTGTGATATTTATTCATCTTTCATGATTGTTTGTGGTCTTTTACAATATTTCAGCAGCTTTGATGCTTTTCCATCACCTTTCATCATATTTAATCGTCTTACATAATGTTTTGCAATATTTCATGATTTTTTGCGATCTTTCGTGGTATTTCGTGATCCTTCATGATTTTTCGTTATCTTTCATGACTTTTCATCATTTTTCAATATCTTTCATTTTTTTAGAATTTTTTGCGATATGATAAGGTCCTATAATAACAGGGTTCATAATTTTTGAATTGAATATCATTAGTCTTGTAAATATGTACATACCTTGCTTTCTGCAAGTTGTTTTCCCATATTTTGAAAATAATAAAAAAATGAAAACAGGGTAAAAGTCCTAAAAGAAAGATCAAAGGACTTGAAAAGGAAAGATCAAAAAGAATAAAAATGGACCCCAAAAGAAAAAGAAAAAAAGAGATAAGAATAAGACATGAAAGTGATGCAAGTCAAAATTCCAAAACTTTTACTTTTACTGCAAAAATAATGATTATGTGTAGCTTGTTCAAAATTCCATAATCCATGATGAGTCAAATAGTTTAATCTTAACTTTTTCATGCTTTGAATTTCATGTTTATAGATAAGGAATAAATATCTGTCAAACAATTTAAACTTGACAAATCAATATATAGTTAGAAAATAAATGAGGAGCTCAACAGTTTAATCTGAACCCTCGGATGAAATAAGGTTAGAATTAGATAGTTTGTGCTTTAAAATAAAAATGGATTTAGGGTTACAAGCTTAAATTCACTCGTGAAAATAATGAAAAATTGTTAGAATAAGGATGGGTAGGTAGAAAGCAGTTGTGCAAGGCATGTAATAAAACATCATCTGAAAAATTACTAATTTCCCCTTCCCCACAATGTTCCAGTATTCAAAACCTTTAGTTAAAAAGGCTCAAAGCATTTCTCTGACTTTTGTTGGGACCAGACCCAAGGCTTAATAAATGATTGGTAATAAGTATTGAATTCCCTTAATAATCACCCTTTTCCTAAGTTAAAACACTTTTTCTTAGGGAAATTAAAAAAATCCCCTTTAACTAATTTCATTTCATGCAAAAACCACCCAAAAAACCCACAAAATACAATTTATCCTAAGTACTATGTGTAAATATTTTAACTGGGACCATTATTGTGCTCAAATGCCTATTTTTACACTTTGCTTAGTTTATTTTATGTATTTCCATTCATTATGTTCATTTCATATTAACTTTAATTTAATATATTAATTCCTATATAAAAACCCCTTCCCGTAGATATATTAACTCATTTATTAAAATATCCCAAACCCACTTTATAAGTGTTAACCTATGGTTCTAAAAAATCCACATGATATATACCCTTCCTCCCCATTGGTTAAAAACACATTATATATAATAAAACCCACCCTATGGTTATAAAACATATGCAAATCCCTTATTTTATATGTAAAATCACATACTCGCCTATCATATTAAATACATTGGGTTTTACGTTTAAAACTAAGTTTTAAAAGTTTAAAATTAACCCTGCAGCATATGAAGTTCCCAGGCCCCACGCGCCATATGCCGAGCTAATTCATAAATCAATCTACGTCGTTTGCATACCTCCCTCCATATCCAACGAACTATATGCCATATCGCATTTTAACTAGTGCGATCGGCAATCATTTTAAGATTTGCGAAATAAGAAGTTTCGTTCCCTTCTCTCTCCTCCACGCGGCAATAATAGATTAGATCGCATTCGATCCAAATAAACCATTTACCACTCTTTGCCCATGTGATAACCACTAATGGTTTTCCTCCTCTCAACGCTAAACCACCTTACCTCTGATTTGACCTCCATTCAATGCTAATACTGTTTAAACTTAAATTCACTATAAAGCTTCATATGCATGAACTTAAACCCTTTTTCTATGTTTTAAAACATCTTCAACTGAAGAAAAGTTAGCATTACTCCTGTTTTCACACTCAAAGAACAAGAAATCCACTTCAACTGTTGTTGAGACCGCCAAAAGATTAAAATCTACTTCCAAAAGACTTCAACAATCTCAAAAATCTCTCGGACGCCTCAGAAACCTTTTTCAAAGATCAAATACCTACAAAAACAGGTATTCTTCAAAGAAAATAGCCTTCCCTTCATTTGAAAGAACCAATTTTCTGAGAAATTGAGCCTTGTAAAGCTATTTTCCCACAGAAAGACCCTTATTTTTACCTACAAAGAATCTATTCGCTGCTAAACCCTGATAAAATTACAATTTTGATACTGCAATCTATTTTAAAAATCAAAATTGAAGTAATTTTAACCTTTTATAGACTTTAAAGACTCTTTAATTGATTAAAGAAACCCTTTGTAAACACTCAGAATCCTTCTGTTCTTGATTTGAACCATTTTTAGTCTAGGTTATCCAAAAAAAGCAGCAAAACCCTTGTTCTACCTTTTCCTAAATCTGTGAATAGTTTGAAGATCAGTTTTAGAGCTAAATTTGAAGGTTTAAACCAAAATGAAAGGCTGGTTGTACCTTTTTTTATTCAAGAAACCTCTGTCAAACCATAAATACCTTCTGTAAACTGTTTAAGATTACAAAAGAGTATAAAAATCCTAAATATAGAGTTTTAAGCATCCAGAAGGCTAAAAGTGTCAAAATCAAACCCATCAATGGCTTCCAAAACCACCATTTTTATAAATCCCCTACAACCTCCTATTGTAGATGTGGAACATACAGCCTTAGCTTATATAGATTACAAGATAGTTGATCCAGTGATAGAATTCAATATTTTATAACTCCACTGCTGGAGTCAAGAAAAATCATTAGATTAGGGAGATGAAGTTCAAGTTTGGGAGTCAAATCTACCCAAATATGTAGTCCCACATACTCATCGGTGTCCAGAAGTCATTAGGCTGTGTCAATCCTATTTTTCACCTGAACAAAGATCCATGGTTAATGCTAACAAATAAGTATTGTTTACCATTACTGCAAAGTCTATTAACCTAATGCTTCAGCTCAAACCAGATCCCAATGCAGTTCCATTATCCATAGAAGCTCTCACAAAGCTATATATTCAATTAGATTTTCCTAAAAGATTTCAGTTTTTCCAAAATTTCATGCCTACATATGTTGAAATCCCAAAGATAAACCTTCCTTATTCTACTTTCAAATTTCCTAAAGGGTCAAGGCATGTCATTTTTATGTTATCCTTTATCGTAGGTTATTTTACTGATGTGTCAATTCTAGGTTTTCTATCCACTTTTGTGCCAGGTCAACATCCTTCTGTTATCTACAATTATGTTGAATACATAGTTGATAATATCCATGATCAACTTGTGAAATTTCCCATTGAAGGAGTTTTAAAATATTCATTCTTCCTCTTTCACATGTTCCTTTATTCCCAAGAAGATAATTTTCCTATAAACCTCAGAAATTGGATGTAGAAGGGAATTCTCTATCAGTCATCTTTTGGACATCTCTAATAAGAAAATAATCAACAGAATTCATTTATGTGGATTTAATAGATTGTTTTGTTCATCCATTGATAAACATGTTGACAAACAGTGTACAACCAAGAGTCAGTAATGAGATAAAGAAAGTGTTATAGCTGTCAGAGCAAAGTAGAACTGGAGACTGGTACCTTTACCAACATCATAAAGAGATCAGAGTTTTTGGGTCAAATATTTTACCCTATAAACTACCAAAATACTTGCCAATGAGAATTTTTACGTTAGAGTACATAAGGCAAATACTAAATTCAGGTTCTATCAACTTCTTGGCTGCCAAAAATAAGACCCAATTCAAGTTAAAGAACTAGGTGGGACCTTTCATTTGCAATCAAAGGGATGCAGGTACAGAGGCAGAAAAATAGTCGCTGGAATACAAATTTGAAGAAATTTTCTTATGGAATTATGATCCTCAGGGAATTCTCAACAAAATAAGGGTAAAATGCAAATTGACCCCTTATATCCATGATAAAAGGCCAGAGATTGAACAGTTCTCTAATCAAGTATAGTGGCTGGAAAATACCTTGGTAGAAACAGTTAAACAAGGTGATCCTAGTCACACCTTGAAAACTGTAAATCAAGAAGATAAAGCTACCAAGAGAATCAGGGAAGAAGGTTCCTACACTGCTAAAACAACAACAGAGACTAGGTTTAAACTCGTATATAATAATAAGCCTAAGCTCAATCCAATGAACAAGGAAAAAGAAACAATTGAGATTTTAGAAGAAGAAAACACAGAGAAAAACATAGATGCTGCTATAGCAATTGTGAATGAGTAGGAAAAGGATACTCCAGACACTCAAATGATTGAAAGATAGAAAAACATGGAGGCATCCTCATCACAGCAAGAAGAAAGTATAGGTTTTGATATCAATGAGAAATACAAGGAAATCAAGGCTAAGAATGAAGAATTAAAGAATGAAATTTATTCACAGTATCTAAAGAAAACTCCAGGAAGTCAAAAAATATTATTATCAGTCTTTGATTACACCAACAAGAAATTTATTATGACAATGCTACAACCAACAATGAATAAGCCCACAACATTAGCAGACTACAAGAAATTTGACTTGGGAGTACCAGTTGATAGCATTCATCCTTTAGATAAAATTGAGTTCCATAAGCAGAGCTCTGAAATGATTTATTCTACTATTACTAACAAGGCAATGAGTGCCCATAAGCTTCAGAACACTATAACCAATTTGAGAGATCAAATCAGGATTGAAAAATCTTCTTCTCTTATTAAGGACACTAAAATCAAGTCCTTAGAAGCATTGGTAATTGAAGTAGGGTATGACCTAGCAAATATAAAGGTTGCAGAAGAGATGATAAAGAAGAAAAATGTTGACATAGTAGCACTTAGAAAACAATTGAATCTTCCTCCAACAGAACATCCACAGACTAAAGAGATTTTGCAGGAAGCAAATCAGAAAGATGAGATGATGAGTCTCATTCTCCAAATGACAACACAGATTAAAGAAATGGAGATAGAAATGGACAAGCTTGTCCAAGAGAAAGAAACAGTTAAAACTCAGAATACTCCTCCCACAGTCATACCTATGGTAACTATTGCAGTTCCATCAAGCAGAGGAATTGGCACCAAAATCCCCATTGGCAACAGTTGTGCCAGTGACATCTTCAACTACTCTTGCTACAGAATCATCTACATCAGCAGTGCAGCAAACAAATGAATCTAGCAAGCTTATTAAAGCTATGGAAGAGATTTCTATACAGAGTAATGAAATCAACAGGTTGAAAGAACAGATTAAAAACTTGGAAGATGCCAAGAAATTAGCCCAAATCAATGCTAAAAATGAGGAACAGAAAGCCAAAAGGGCAACTGAACAGTTGAAAAAAGTTGAAGCAAAGTTAACTTTGAAGGAACTAATGACTTTCATAAAAAATTATTTGTGATCCAAGATCATTGAGTCAATCAATGATACTTGGCCTTCCATTCAAGTCATTTATGAACAAAAAGACTTGGTTAAAGCAGCCAAAGAGGAAATTGTGAAGACAAAGGAAGAGCTTGGTGCCAAACCTGAAGAGGCCCAAGAAATAATCAAATTTCTCAACACCAAGAGCAAACAAGAATTAGATGAGATAGGTATAACTGAAAGAACTGACACAATTCTTGAGGTGATAAAGGTAATTACAAAGAAAAATTTGATGAAGCTGCTTGAAGAGAAGTGCCAAAACATGGATTTGGCAATAACTTAATTTATGCTGAAGTTTGATATATTGAGGCAAAATGGCTTGCCTAACATTTTGGTTCTAAATGAAAAATTAATGAAGCAAGATGAATACAACAAGAAAATCAGATATTTTTCCAAAGAATAGGCAAATAAGGAAGATTAGCAAGGAATACCTACAAGAAAAGTCTTGCACAAAAGTATTGAGGACTTGTTTTATTTTCAGCATGAGATAAAACATCTCTTTGTGGTTAAACAAACCTTTGTTAGGTACACATGGATTGATGAAAATTACAGGAAATTTACCAAGATCAAATTACCCAATGAAGAATTTTGGCAGAAATTGACTGATTTTCTGTAAAAGGCAGTTTTAGAGTAAAAGAGGAAAAAAGACATATTGTTGTTTTTACACAGTAAAAACAAAAATTTACAGTAGTAAGGAAGTTAAAACAATCCTCAAACAGATGAAAGAGTATCAGAGGTAAAATCAAGGAAAATTTTAAGGATGGGAAATTATTTTGAAGTTTAAAACATTGGCGAATCTCACTAGTCCCTAATATGAAAAATATAAAATGTTTATTGACATATTTGTAAAATTATTCAAATTTATAATGGTTTTATATATACTATCTATATAATTTTGGTGATTTCTAAGTTAAAATAATTTTATATTGTAAAATTTGGGCGAATAATTTTTATAAATAATGAAAATTGACGAATCTTTTTTTTGGAAAAAACATGGAAAATTACCCCATTTGCGAATATTAGACCCGAAAATTTTCCATGGGTAAAATGTATCATATGAAAGAGTATCAAATAAGAAGATAGAATTTCAAAACAAAATTAAAAAATCTTTTTCCAGCGCTGGAGACAACAAGGCAACCAGCTGCACCTAATCCAAAACAAAATTTCTATTTTATTTGAATAAATAGGACAACTTGCTAGTTGTTAAGTAGTTGTCACTATATTTTTGTAAAAGATATTTTTATTTTCCTTAGAAAAATCCTATGAGTATTATAGGATATTTTGTAAACATTTTTGTATAAATACTTCACTCTTTGAAGTATTAGTGTGGAATAAATTGCTAAAGATTTCTATACTCATTTTTGTTGTATCTAAAGGGTTTCTTGTAGCAAGTTCAAGTAGCAGACTGGATCAAAACCATTAAGCATCATATTTCAGGATTCATGTGATGAGCCATTGAAGTGAAGTATTTTCTACTATCATGGTTTATCTTCTTATGTATTACATGTATCCATATATGTGTTCTAAATTTGAATGATAAATCAGGAATATTATTACAAAATTTGTTAAAAGCACTATATCTTTAACTATTTATCATTTATATGTTTCCTACCGATTTCTAGAGTAGGGGACCCTTAATTGCTCCCTCTTTCGAATGACCTTTTTCTTCTCCTTCCTTATCCAAATCAAAGAATCCTTAATTTCTCTTTATTCTGATTAATCCACTTCACCAATCAGCCTTCAAAGATCTTTAGTGACTTGTCTATCCTTCCCTGAAAATATTTGTCTTTTGAGCTTGATCTTGAGTTGTTTGCTTGACATATTGACTCATTTTTCCCAATGGAAAACTAGATCTATTACTATACATCTCTTTAAGTGATTTTTCCCACCAACCAAACCAAATCTTAAAACCAAATTGTTCTTATAACTATTCTAAAATCAAACATTGAAACAAAGTTGAATCTTATATAGAGAACCCTCTTTGAACCCTAAGAAGGCTAGATCCTAGAGTTTAAAAGTAGGTTTGTGGTTACCTCTAATGTTCTTAAAACTATAAAATCAAAATCTGACAACTTTGGGAATTATTAGAGTGATAACATACTGGCGACCATACTGGGGAGCTAATCAATCCTCAATATTAAATAGGTCTTAAAGGAAATATTTTTCATTATCTTTTCATTTTAAAACTGTTTTAAAATTTATGAGTATATTTTTATCAAAAAATTGTAATTCTGGCTTCTAGAAAAATCTACTATACCAGGTCCAATCCAGACATAATAGGAAAAAAGAATAAACAAGTAGAAGATTTAGGTAATAAATTTTCCTTGGTTAGAGCAAATCCCCCCCCCCCCAAAACATTTAGCAAATATACAAGACATTGATTTTGACATAAATTTTGAACATTCTTTATTCAAAAAAAAATCAGAGAGTGATTTAAAAAGCACTGTTATAGATCCTAATTTTCTTTCATCTCTTGAAATTAAACAGGAAACTGTTTCAGTAGATTCTGAATCAAAAATATTTGAAGCTTATGATAAACTTGATGAAATAAATGCTATTATTCTTAAGGAAATAGATGAAGCTCTTCTTCAGCATTCAATTGAATTAGTTGCCTTATCAGCATATACACCTAAGTCCTCTACTTCTCAGTTAGATTCCCACCTTTTAGAATCTGTAGGTTCATCCCTTTATACCACTACATCATCTATAATTTCCACCACACTTCAGTCCACAGATCCATTTATCCCAAAACAACCATTCCAACTTAGAGTATTATTTCCATCTTCTACCACCTCAACCCCATCCACTAGTTCATCTTATGCAGTTTCAAATACATCATTCTCATTTCCAAGTACTTCTTCATATATTTTAGTTTCATCTTCTGCCATCCTAATCTCACCTTTTAGTTCTTCAACCACATTTTCTAGTACATCATCTGACATTCCAATCTCATTAGCCACCTCTTTGACTGCATCAATTAGTACTTCTAGTTCTACCCCAAGCACTTCCAACTTAACTTCTATTCAAGCTAGAATTCTAGCCATGGCTGCTAGGTATGCTCTCTTAGTCCTTCCAGGAAAGTTACATGATATGATATGACTCAAGATTACTAGAGTAAAATACCTCAATTTGATGCTACCACTTATTATACTGCCCAACAACACATTAATAAGATGATGGATTATTTTGAGCTTCATGAAATAGATGATTCTGATGTACAAATGATACTCTTTGCTCAAACATTAACAGGGGAAGTTAAAAAATGGTTTAAAAGTCTTAATCCTGGTAGTATAGTTGATTTAGAAGTATTTCATAGATTATTTTTGAATAAATGGGAAAAGAAGAAAAATCCACTTCAAATATTATCTGAATTTGATGCAATGAAAAGAGCTCCTAATGAAACAATCCAAGACTACTGCACTAGATACAACAGTGTTTATAATTCAATCCCTGCTAATCTCAAACCCACTCCAGACACTGTCTTACTCAAATTCCTTGATGGTTTTGATACAGACATGGACTATCAATTAAGAGAGAGAAATGCTATTACTTTAGAAAGAATGCAAACAGATGTTGTTAGTGTAGAAGTAAAAATATTGGCTAGAAAGGCTAGATTGAGGAATGAGAGGAGAGTAACCATAAAATAAGAGACATCTAGTTCATATGGAAAAATAGATAAAATAGCTAAAATTTTATAGAGAATTATGGATAGATTATACAATATAGAAAGAAGAACACAATGGGATAATCAACAGCAAATTAGAAATCCCAACTTCCGGAAAAATACAAACACAGTAAAATCTAAAGAATCAGCGCCTGATCAGACAATAAGAGCTCCATTTCAAGTGAACTATGTTGAAATTTCTCATCAAGATGAAGATGATGAAGACACCATAAATCTAATGGGTATAAATGATGATAACGCTATCTTTCTCACACAAGAAGATCAAAAGTTATTTGAAATGCAACAACTTCAATTAGATTCAGGTGAATCATTTGACTACAAACAAGGTTATGATTTTGCTATAAATGAAGTACATAAGCAATATAACCTTAGAAGTAAGAAAAACATAAAGTATTCTACTAAGAAAACTGTACAAACACAAACTAAGAAAACAATAGAAGCTCTCACTGCCAAAGTTCTGCAAATTCTCCCTAGGGAAAACAAGAAAAACTCTAACTCATCCCAGAAAATTTCCAGCCCTAAAATTTCACCTAGTCCTAAGATTGTTTATATAACAGACGAGGTTGTACAAACATCACAAGATTCACAAAAAATCTACTGCTGTTAAAACGACTAATTCTTCTAAAACAACATTTTTAAATTCCAAAACACCTACTGATGATCCAAAATCAGCAGATCCAAAAGATGCCACTTCCAAAACAGCTTCTGATAATTCAAAATCTGAAAAAACATATATTGCTTCTCAAACCATTCCTGAAAAGAAAACTAAGAGCAGTAAGACACAAGAAACACAAACTGAAAATGAGAAAACAACTGTAGGAAAAGAAGACAAACCTACTCAAACTACAGTTACTAAAGAAGAAATAATTTAGCTTAGTAAATCACGACCTTCATTTAATATACAAGTTGAAATTGCAAAATGAAAAATACCAATTCCTTTGACAGAATTGGTAAAACATGATTTGTACAAAACAACTATTACTGAAGCCTTAAACATGAATGATGGAGAAGACTCAGTAAACTTAAGTGATGATCAACCAGAGTTGATTTTTGGTCCTGATGTTAATGGAAAACACCAATATGGAGCAGTTCCACTTCTTTACATTAGTTTAACTATTCATGACCAAATATTGCACAATGCAATATTAGATTCAAGGGCTTCACACAATCTGATGCCAAAAGCAATAATGGAAACCCTGAATTTGGATATCACTAAGCCTTACAAAGATCTCTTTTCATTTGATTCAAGAAAAGTGAAATGTTTAGGATTGATTAAAGATTTGTGTGTCACATTAGTTCAATATCCTGGTAAAAGCATACTCATGGACATTGTAGTAGTTGATATCCCACCCAAATATGGAATGCTCTTATCTCGCTCATGGGGAGAAAAATTACAGGGATCTCTATAATTGGACATGTCATATGCAACCATATTAGTTTTTGGCCAACCAAAGAAAATTTATAGGGAAACATTGATGAAATATATGGTGAGTAGTGTAGAAAGACCGAGAAATTACCCAATTTACACTACACCTACTAAACCTAGATTCATTCATATTATGTAACTTTGAAACTGATAATGAAATCAAAACTGAACTAAAAGACAAAAACAAAACATCAGACAGTGAAAATATCTTTCATGAATCATTATGGAATTTAGATTTTGATGGTTCAGTCAATAAGTTAAGAGTAGGAGCATGAGTTTGGATAACTAATATGGAAAATAATAATGCAGAAGTCCATGCTTTCAGACATAATTTCAAATGTACCAATAACATGGCTAAATATGAAGTTCTCATTTTAGGACTGCAGATTATCAGAAATTTAGGAGGTAAGAGAGTATCAATTATGGGAGATTCAGATTTGATTGTAAAACAAATAAATAGCGAATATTATATTTATAATCCAAGGTTAAGATGACATAGAGAAACTGTGTTAGATTTGATATATGAACTATTGGAATGTAATTTTTATGCAATACCAAGAAAACAAAACATACAGGCTCACTCCCTAGCAACTTTTGCTAGTACTTGTAATCTGCCATTTCAGCCAAATCATAGGTATACTGCAGAAGTCAAACACAGACTAATAATTCCAGATAATCTTAAATATTGGAAAATTTTCTCACAAGATCAACATATTTACCATTTTATGAACAATGAAGGTGAATTTCAAAATTGTAAAATAGACACAGACTGTACAATAGACCAGAATTTAGATAATGAAATTGATTTGAATAACATAGATGTAAATAAAGTAAAGTTTGTAAAACCTACTAAATTTAGTCAATCAGACATAAATAACTTAGAAAAATTAGAAATTGAAGAGATAATTGATGATGAATCTGATATTTTGAACTTAGAGATAATTTTTTACCAAAAGGCTTAACTCCTTTAGAAGATTTATTTGACTCCAATGATGTTGCAAAAAAACCTAAAATGGAGCCACTTAGATCCGATATTGAGGAATGTAACATAGGTATAGAGTTAAAACCTAAGATGATTAATCTTTCCAAATCTTTACCTCAGCAAGAAAAAGAAAAATACATATCTCTTTTTAAGGAATTTCAAGATGTTTTTGCTTGGAGTTATGAGGACCTAAAATCCTATGACACCAATATAATACAGCATAAAATCCCTATAAAAGAAGACCAAAAACCTTTTAAACAAAATTTAATAAGGATCAACCCTATTTTGGTGCCTTTAATTGAAAAAGAAGTAAAAAGAATGTATGAGGCCCAAATAATTGCACCAATCAGATATCTGATTAGGTTTCTAATCTAGTTCCCACCAAGAAAAAGATAGGAGAAATTAGATTATGTGTTGATTTTAGAAATTTAAATAAGGTATCCTTAAAAGACAATTACACTTTAACAAATATGGATGAAATTTTACAGAGGGTAGTTGCTTCTTCTAGGATTTCACTTTTAGATGGATTTTCAGGGTACAACCAAATTTTAGTCCACCTAGAGGACCAAGCCAAAAATTTCTTTTAGGTTAATGAATGTAGGAGCTACTTTTCAAAGAGCTATGGACATAGCCTTTGCAAAGGAAATTCATGAATTATTAGTAATTTATTTAGATTACATTACTATATTTTCAAAGACTGATTATGAACACTTGGATCATCTTAGATAAGTCTTTCTTAAATGCAGAAAATTTGGCATCTCTCTAAACCCTAAGAAAAATTTGTTTGGATTAGAAGAAGGTAAGTTACTTGGACACATAATATCTAAATAAGAAATTAGAATAAACCCTACCATAATAGAGGAAATTCTTAGCATTAGTCCTCCTAGGAACATTAAAGAGTTACAAGCTTTCAATGTAAAATTAAATTTCTTAGAAGATTCATCTCAAATTTAGCAGAAATAATCAGAGAGATTAACAATATGCTTAAAAAGGAATTAGTACTTAAATGGATTATTGAAGCTAAGCAATATTTTGAATCAATTAAACAAGCTTTAACCAAAACTCCAGTCCTTATAAGTCCTTATTTTAAGAAGGATTTTATTATCTTCTCTTTTGCTTCAAAACACACTATTGTTGCAGTTTTACTGCAGAAAAATGACCAGGTCTATGAGCATCCCATAGCTTTCTTTAAAAAAACTTTCAGAGATGCCACTTTAAAGTAAAATATCATGGAGAAACAGACACTAGCTTTGGTAAAGGCCATTAAAGATTATAGAGTGTACATTCTTTATTCACACATCATTGCCTATGTTCCAAATGCAATTGTAAAGGACATTCTGACACAGAATGGTCCTGATGGTAAAAGAGGCAAGTGGATTGCCACAATTTTGGAATATCATATAGAAATAAAACCCACTAAACTTATAAAAGGTCAAGGTTTAGCCAAACTCATGGTTGAATCAAATTGTCATGCTTTAGACATAAATTGTATTGCCCAAGTAGATGATTAGGAAGAGGTGGTGACTCCAGATATTAGTGAAGCCTTTTAAGACTCACCATGGTATGCAAATATTATATTTGCATTACTAAATTTACAAGCTCCTCCTGGATTATCAAGAACAAAAACTAGATTCTTAAAATTGAAGGCAGTAATATTTTGTATCTTAGCCAATGTACTTTTTTGGAAGGATCATAGTGGAATTTTACTGAATTGTTTGCTTAAAGAAGAAGATAATAAATTTTTAGAATAATTTCATGCAGGTGACTGTGGAGGACATCTCTACTGGAAGAATACTGTAGAAAAAATCCTAAGAGTTGGTTTTTACCGGCCTACTTTGTTTGCAGATGTAAAAAGGTATGTGACCTCCTATCACAAGTGTCAAATATTTGAGGGAAAGAAAATGTTGTTACCCCTGTGTTGGGCCTAGATTAAGGTATGGTTCTCACCCTGCAAATACTTCAATTTATATTGTTATTTCAAGAAAATCCCTCTTCACATTAACAATAAGGAATAAAAAATCATGAAAATGGGAACAATCAGAATAATGATAAAAAGAGCGGTTTATAATAAGAAATTGACTCTTTTTGTCTTTACCTGCAGGAAATTAGGAATGCCTCAATCAATAGCGAATGGAAGCCAATCGATGGACGCAATCACAATAAGTCCTAAAGTAGTCCAAATGGCCGATAGAAGGCGAACAAGAAGATTTGAGTCCAAGAACTCAAACGACAGCCACACGTAGTGGGTTGTCGTTTGAGATACATTCTCGAAACTCCCGAAGATCGCCTTTAAAAGGGAAAAGAACAGAATAAGAGAGTAATCCTGTAATATATAAATCCAGAATAGTTTGTCTAATTATATTTTGTAGCATTCTTGGATGTAACTGAGAGTTTTGAATAACCATCTTTTGAAGTTTTCTCAGTACTGAGGTTTCTGTAGGTCTGAGCCCAACCTCCGGGAGCTCCACGCACATTTTCATATTCTAAATATTTACAGAATCGATACCTGTGAACTTGGTGCAGTTGTAACACATACTTCCATTTAATATAATTGCAACTCTGTTTCTTTAAAGAATCATTGGCAATTGCGTCCTTAGAGTAAGAAAAGTGCAATCTTATTTATGATAATGTTTTGTTAATTCTAGTTCTTCTATTTTCATGAAAATTGACTTCTAGGTCGTAGGAAGACTGATTTCAACATTCTTCGTCTCCATGCATTGCGTTATCCTTCTAGAATAGTAAAGAAATTAACCAATTGAGTAGTGTTTCTTAATTAAGTCTACAGAGAATTCCATTGCAAAATTACTTAATTATAGTTGTATGAGTTATTTGACCTGTTTCGGTTATATTGTTGTTCATTACTACTGGCTTAGTTCTACTGTTGTTTCATTATTGCACAACTAGTCATATTGTTCAGTTATACTGTTGTTTCATTAGTGCACAACTATTCATATTGCTCAGTTATACTGTTGTTTCATTATTTCACATCTAGTCAGAATTCTAGTTATACTGCTAGCCATATAGCTGCTTCATTACTGCTAAGATCACTAGGTCGTTGATTCAATTCCATTTCATTTCTGAAACAACTTAGTTAGACTACTGTTCTGCTTAATTTCATTACTATCATTTCAATTCTTGATTGATTTATTTAGACTATTTTTTAGTTTAATTAAGTTTTTGTTTTGTTCCAGTAGAGAAACACCAAATCCCATTACTCAGCTTTAAGCTAAAGATCCATCTAAGAAACCTTCTCTAAGATCAATAAGCTCCAGGAGTTAGTAATTAATTCTTTACATTGACAAAGAGCATCCGTAGACCAGTTAACTCACATATACTGTGCTGACACTCTTGAAATAAAAATACTTACCCCAGGTTGATAATTAAATTAAGGAACACTAGAGTTGTCACAAAAGGTCACCTCTATCCGACCCAACATTTTGGTGCCATTGCCGGGGAGAGTGTTGAGATTTATCTCCTTTAATTCATTCTTTTTCCATTGCTGTGAGGAATTGGGTATTGAAAACGAAAGGTAAGAACCTGCGTGCCGGTAAGCAACATGCTTGCCCTTTAGCCTGCCCGCTAGCAAATTGTACAAGAACCATAGGATAGGTGCTCTTGTTTTATGCCTAAGAAAAAGAAGATAGAAGCAACCCAAAATCAGTCACAAACACAACCCAAAGGACTAGTGATCCTTGGGAGGACAACATACATAGACAAAATCATTAAGAAAGTTGAATCTTAGGCATCTATAGGACCGAGAACTAATTCCATCCAAAATCCTAACATACTCCCTTGGGTGGCAGCCTCACCATATGTAGCCTATGCTGAGATTCACAGCAAGACAGAGGGGTCTGAGCAAAGCCTGCAGACTTCCATCGATCAAAACATTAACCTTTCAAAAGAGGGATGCTCTTGCAACTTGCAAGAAGACAGGGGAGAAACTAGTGGATAAATTCACATAGACATACCTAAGTCCCCTGAAGAAGTAATCGAAACATTACTTCTTAGAATCCCAGATCAGGGAAGTGTTGTAAAACTCCCACCGCATTCACCTTCCAAGCCTATTAAAATCTCCCCTCCAAATCAAGAAATTCCTGAAGATTTCTGGCACCTCTTTGATCAAATGGCAAATAATCAAAATCAAAATCAGAGGCAGACATCAACATTGGAGTACCCCATTGTTGATCATGTTGCCAATGCCCCTAAGAAAGCCATTCCCTTGCATAACATCCCCACCTTTCATGGATTAACCATAGAAGATCCTGATGCATTATTATTTGAATTTGGTGTCTTATGCAGAGGATATGATTACACCACTGATCCCTAGAAACTAAAATTATTTCCCTCCACCTTGAAAGGGATGGCTCTCCGCTGGTTCATGGGGTTAGGAGGGGGAACTATAAACAACTGGGACCAAATGAAGAATAATTTTCTTACCAAATACCAAGACTATTTTCGAACCTGAGACCTAAAATATGAAATCTTTAACATGACTGCAAAAGACAATGAATCATTAGAGGAATACATAGAAATATTTCAATACAATTTACAAAGATCCCCATATACTACGTTTTCCAAGGACATTTTGAAAACCACAATGCTTAAAGGGATGAAGAAGGAATGGGTTGAATTACTTAACATAATGGGAAAAGGAGATATTTATCAGGAAGAATATGACGAGATTATCTCCTTATGTATTAGATGCTCCCAGGGTAGCTCACGCAACCGATCTATTGGGCGTGATCATAAGTAGACCAATGGCAATGTAACTAGGGCAGAATTTAGAAATATTTTAGAAAATTTCAAAACCGACATCTTGGGCACTTTGACTACGCAACTTGATGTTTTGCAAGCCAAATAAAAACAAGCAATAGTCGAACAAAATCTAGCCATCTTCTGCCCAAAATGTCAGAAGAAGCATAGCCAGAGGGAGTGTCCTTTAGACATGGTCCGGACATGTGTTATCTGCACTAAGGATCATGCGACGGACCAGTGTCCTTCACTCCCTGAGCTGAAAGACATCTACAAATAAGCAGAAGAAGAAACAGAACCAGTAAATTTAATGAATCAACGTCGGCAATGGCAGGCACGACCTGGCATACCGCAAGACCTACCTCAATACTTTCAGTTGCCCTAATACAACCAGAAAAACCCTGCAACAACTTGGCAGACTCAAAACCCCTTCCCAACTTGGCCAAACCAAACCTTTCCTATCTCACCCTGGCCTATGCAAAATCCATCAGGAAGTAATTGGAAAAACTTCCCTAGTTCTCCCCCTTATTAGCAGAATATCCCTTATCAAAACCAATGGCCAAATCCTCCTACTCAAAACAACAATTGGAACTCGCAATGACCTACGAGGATGGGCAATTTACCGACAGGATCAGGAACCCAAAAATTACCAGCTCTCTACCCTATTCAGCATAAACAACACCCTGCCATATGACCTCAATTACTAGCCCAACACAATCCAAATCCAAATAATAGACCAGTTCAATTAATTCAGATCATAAAGGATCCAAAACCCAACAACGAACAAAAATAGTGTAACGAATTAAGGTTAAGATCGGGACGTACCATATTGCCCGTAGAGGCCACAACTCCACCTCAATCCCAAATTGAAACATCCACAGGGCCAAGCTCAACAAAGATAACAAAAACAGGTAAAGGTGATGAAACAATTGAACAACAAAGACCTGAAGATCTTAAAATAGCTCCACCACCATTTCCTGAGAGATTAAACCTACCCAGACCTATAACCAACTCAGAATTTGACATCCTGGGGGGATTAAGAAACCTTTGTGTTAAAATTCCTCTTCTCCGGGCCATCTAGGACATTCCCATCTATGCAAAAACAATCAAGGAGTTCGGTGGAAAAAAGCAAGTTAGGAAAAGAATGGCTGCACCTACCGTTCATGTAGTGGGAACTCTGTCTGATTTACTGTTAGGTAGATAACCACCTGTGAAATATGAAGACCCAGGAAACCCCACTGTAACCATACAAATTTCTATACATTCATTTCCAAACACATTGGTTGATGATGGGGCAGCCATTAACATCCTAACTATAGGAGCTTGTGAAAAACTAGGCATATCAGTCCTAGAACCTACAGCCACACTCCTGGAATTAGCTGACACATCTATTATTAAACTAGAAGGTATAGTGCAAGACACTATGGTCTCTGTGGACTCATGGGAATACCCTGCTGATTTTTTAGTTATTAATCCAAAAAACAGGATGGAAGGGCACCCATTGATTCTTGGGCGGCCTTGGCTAGCAACGGCAGATGCTTACATAAGCTGCTGAATAGGCAGCATGACTATCACTAGAGGCAATTCTGTAAAAAATATTGTTATTTATCCGCCTGCCAAACCAATTCTTCCCACAATAAAAATTCACAAACACCCAAATACATATTGGGAGAAAAATATCTATCCACCTCTCACACTAGTAGAGGCTCTCGAATTTAAATATCAAACTGAAGATGATTTGATTAGTAACGTTATGAATCAGCCTCCCAAACTTGAAAATTTGAGATGCCAAATGATGAAAACAATCCTCGAGCATGAAGGGCAAGAAAATCCTGTGACGGACTTTGAGACCCAATATAATCCCACAACCACTGTTTGTAATAGTATACCTATTGAGATCGAAGCACGAAAGATTTTGAATATTAACGGTAGCCTGGATGACAACCAAAGGAAGAAACTTGTAAAAATCCTTAAGAAGCACTAGGGTGCATTTGCGTGGGATTACCAAGACATGAAGGGCTTGGACACACAGTTGTGCACGCTTCATATCTATACTGATAGAGAGACACAGCCTGTTAGACAACTGCAACAAAGACTGAATCCCCATTTAAAAGAAATTGTAAAAGAAGAACTCCAAAAGCTCCTAGATGTAAATTTTATTTATCCTATCTCAGAAAGCAAATGGGTCTCCCCTTTGGTGTTTGTCCCTAAAAAGAATGGGAAATGGAGGATCTGCGTATATTATAGAGAATTAAATAAAGCAACTCAGAAATATCATTTCCCCCTTCCCTTTATTGACCAAGTCCTTGACACATTAGCTGGAAAACATTTTTTTCTTTTCTTGAAGGATTCAGTGGATACAATCAGATACAAATAGTCCCTGAAGATCAAGATAAGACAACCTTTACCTGCCCATGGGGCACTTTCTCTTACAGAGTGTTACCGTTTGGATTATGTAATGCTCCAACAACATTTCAAAGAGCCATAATTAGCATTTTTTTTTATTTAATAAATGAAGGAATTGAAATTTATATGGATGATTTTACACCCTATGGGGAAGATTTTGATCAAGCACTAGAAACATTAGACAAGGTATTAGAATGATTTATTGCTACTATATTGTGTCTAAGCAACGAAAAATTCCACATGATGATGACTGAGGAGGTAATCCTAGGCCACTACATTTCTGCAGCAGGAATACAGGTAGACCCAGCTAAAATAGAGGTAATCCTTCTGTTGGCCACACCCTATACACAAACAGAGGTATGCAGTTTCTTGGGATATGCAGGACATTGTCGTAGATTTATAAAAAAATTCTCACAGATAGCTGCACCTCTGTATGCTTTAACTAGAAATGTTGAATTTAAGTGGACTGAAAAATGTGACACTGCTTTTACCGAATTAAAGAAGTTGGTCTACACAGCACCAATATTGCGAGGTCCTAACTGGAAAATACCCTTTCATATCTCTTCCGATGCATCTGATACAGCAATAGGAGTAGTCCTCGGCCAAGAAGAAGACTGAAAACCATATGCTATTTATTATATTAGCAAAAATCTTGCTCCCACCGAACTAAACTACACAGTAATTAAGAAAGAGTTCCTAGCTGTAATTTATTTTTTCAATAAATTCAGGCACTACATAATGGGATATCAAGTATTCCTGTACACTGACCACTCTGCTATCAGATATTTAGCAAATAAACTGATCACGAACAGAAGAATAACTCGCTAGCTACTATTATTATAGGAATTCGATATAACAATTAGAGACCATCCAGGGAAGGAAAATGTAGTTGCATACTTTCTATCGAGAGTCCCCAAAACATATGACACATTAACAATCGACGATCAATTTCCTGACGAACACCTATTTTCTGTAGCAGTAAAAACCCCATGGTACACAGATGTGGCAAATTATCTAGCAGTTGGGAAGCTACCCAAACATTTGACGGCAAAAGAACGGAAGTTGATTATATAGCGCAATTCACGATTCTCCTGGATTTAAGGATACCTATTTCATATGGGGGCTGATATGCATATACGCCAATGCATAAGGGAAGACGAAATCCATGACATCTTACGCGCCTATCACGATGAACCCTGCGTGGTCACTTCGCAGACTGATGGACGGGGCATAAAGTGTTGCAATTAGGCTATTTTTGGCCTATGATTTTTAAATATGCAAAGAAGTATGTTCAAGCCTGCGATAGCTGCCAAAGTATGGGCCGTCCAGGCCAAGCCGATGAAATGCCACTGCAACCACAACTGGTGGTGGAACCATTTGAAAGATGGGCGTTGGACTTTGTTGGGCCATTTAATCCGCCATCAAACCAGAAATCCCACATATTACTTGCCATGGATTATGTTACCAAATGGGTGGAAGCAGTAGCTTTGCCAAGAGCCATGGAAGAATCAGTAATTAAGTTTCTCTTTGAACTATTTGTATGATACGGCCTACCAAGGGAAGTGATAACCGACGACGGGGCACAATTCACAGGCAATAAGATCATATCTACCTTAAGAAATCACCATGTCATTCACAGAGTTACGTATCCTTACCACACGCAGGAAAATGGACAAGTCGAAAGCACTAACAAAGTCCTGGAGGCAATCCTTACCAACATAGTAGCAGCACACCGCCGAGACTGGGCCACTAGACTGCCAGAAGCCTTATGGGCTTATCAAACAACCTAGAGAAATACCACTGGATATTCACCATATCAGCTAGTATTTGGGAGAGAACCTATCTTCCCTATTGAGTTTGAAATTAAAACACTGAGAACAGCCCAGGAAGTAGGGATGGACTTAACATATGCTCAAACTAAAAGACTTCAACAAATAAATGAACTGGATGAAATCCGACTGCTTGCCTTGCAATGTCTAATGATCATTCAACAACAATGAGCCAAGTGGCACGATAACCTAATAAAACAGAAAGTATTTCAAAAAGGATATTGGGCAGTCCTATATGATTCCAGATTCCAAGACTTTCCAGGAAAACTGCAAACAAGATGGCTTGGTCCATATGAGATTCAGGAAGTGCATAGCAATGATACCCTCACTTTGACCACGATAGACGAATCCGGCTCAACATATCAAGTTAACGGACACAAAGTACGCCGCACGTGAAGATCCCACCATCCAAGTTGTGGCACAAGGGGGTGACAAACCCACAAACTCAAGTACATGAGAGGTTTGACACCATCACTTGTAAATTATGTATATAATTGTATATTTATCCCATTTGCAATCCATTTTTCATTATAAGATTGTGTTTTTTTTTTTTCAGTTTCTTAGTTTGTTGTTCAGTTTATGAACAGCTGCTATTCAATTTTAAACAGCAGCAGTTCAATCGAATTGAACAGCTTTTTGTTGAGTTTTTATGTTTTTTTGTTCATTTTATGAACAGCTGCTATTCAATATTTGAACAACAGCAGTTCAATCGAATTGAACATATTTTTGTCGAGTTTTTAAGTTTTTTTGTTCAATTCCAGAACAGTTGTTGTTCAATTTCTGAACAGCAGCGGTTCAATCGAATTGAACAGCCTTTTGCCGCAGTTTTAAGTTTTTTTGTTCAATTCTAGAACGACTGTTGTTCAATTTTTGAACAGCACTGGTTCAACCGAATTGAACAACTTTTTTACCATGTTTTTAATTTTTGTTGTTCAAATCTAGAACAATTGTTGTTCAATTCCTTAACGACAGTGATTCAACATAATTGAACATCTTTTTGCCGCGTTTTTAATTTTTGTTGTTCAAATCTAGAACAGTTGTTGTTCAATTCCTGAATGGCAGCAGTTCAACAAAATTGAAAATATTTTGCTGTGTTTTTAATTTTTATTGTTCAAATCTAGAACAGCTATTATTCAATTCCTAAATGACAATGGTTCAATAGAATTGAACAGCTTTTTTCTGCGTTTTTAATTTTTGCTGTTCAATTCCAGAACGACTGCTGTTCAATTTTTGAACAACACCGGTTCAACCGAATTGAACAGATTTTTGACCATGTTTTTTATTTTTGTTGTTTAAATCTAGAATAGCTACTGTTCAATTCCTGAATGGCAGCGGTTCAACAGAATTGAACATCTTTTTGTCACGTTTTTAAATTTTGCTGTTCAATTCCGAAAGAGTTGTTGTTCAATTTCTGAACGACAATGGTTCAATCAAATTTTAAATAGTTTCTTTTTCCGCGTTGTTTGTGCTGTTCCATTCGAAAACAACTTTTGTTCCATCTTTGAATAAGCTAATTGTTCCTTCAGCAAAAATACCCATTTTTTGAGCATTTGTTTGAGCATTTTTTGAACACCTTTAAACATTTTTAAGCATTTTTTCCAAGCAATCTTTAAATAGCTACTTCTCAATGTCTTAAATAAGCCATTCTTTTTATTGAATAGCCTTGAGCAGGGAATGGCACTTGAAACCGAGAAGGAAAATGGTAAAATTCCAACTATGATGTCTTGTGATACTACAATTCTTAAATGGGAAGCTGATATTATACACACATCAACATAAAGGCTAAAAATACCCATAGTTCGAATACGATATTAAACGATTCAGGACCTTATAGTGATATGTCTTTTTGCACTATTCAAGTAATATGACCCTACAACATGAAGAAATGGAACAAAGGATATTAATGGTATTAGTTTTTCTACTTCTTTCGCCATCCCTCACTCTTAAGGAGTCAATGAGCCTCCCTTAGCAATCATTGTGTGACATGCAAATCTCAAAAGAGGATAGGGGATCTCATCACGAGCTAGCCTACCATGATCATAGGGATTGAACAGGTGACATGCCCATTATGGCCACCACACCAGGGTAATGACCTTCTCATCTATTAGAAGGACAGGAGGTCTCATCACGAGCCAACCTACCATGATTATAGGGATTGAACAGGTGACATGCCCATTATGGCCACCACACCAGGGTAATGACCTTCTCATCTATTAGAAGGACAAGAGGTCTCATCACAAGCTGCCCTGATCACTCTATTACAATTCTAGTGAATGGCACTGTAGTTATCTGGCTACCACATTAGCACAGTGACCTCCGAATGGATAAAATTGTTAAAATACAAAATAAAATACTACATTTACATATCTTAAGAGAGCATAGGGGGTCTCATCACGAGCCAAACTACCATATTCATAAGAGTCTAATAAATTGACATGCCCATTATGGCAACCACATCAGGGTAATGACCTTCTTACTAACTTGAAGGACAGGAGGTCTCATCACGAGCCGACCTGATCATTTTGCTACAACTCTAGTGAATGGCACCATGATTACCTGGCCACCATACCAGCATGGCAATCTCTCCATCAAGATGATAAAATAACTATTCTCACATAGGGATCATGGCTCATTTTTTGGGTTAAAAAGCAACCCTGTCGAGGCTATGAACGCCTACTGGCAGCAGTGGCTCTGCTTGTGGTATGAAAGAATGTTTCTTTAATAACAAAATACTATTACATACACCTTGTTTTCCATTTTATTTTACTACAAACCTATTACTCGAATTAGTGACAATCATGACTTACCATAGGAATAAATAACCAAGATTTGATTACATATTTCGAACTTGGGAATGACAACGCCAATCAATACTTGATTAAATATTGCTTCTGTCACAACTTTCTAATCATACAAATACATCATATCGTATTAATGACAATATTGTTTTCTCTCACGTCTCAACCTTCTCCGCACAAGATTCAATCATGGAAACTTTTAAATTTGATCGTTTGTTGCACATGAAGTAATTACTTAACTGTCGATCCTCCACACGAAAAATTACCAAAATATGACATCCCCATGCTCGCATTCATGACTGGTTAAATCTCTCCAATACCTGAGGGCATGGGCGCCCTTTTCTCAGGGGGAGGGGTGTGATTGGCTTTGATTGGCTTTAATTTGGCCAGTAGGCAAAATCCCTGCACAAATCCCGTCAGACACATTGGTAAATGCTACAATTAAGGCATGGATACTCTTTATACAAAACCATAATATCTTTTTCACTTACACATAGCACTCAGACAAAACAGCAAAGCTAGGAAGAAAGATAACCAGAGGAGAAGAGCATACTAGTCATGGGTGGAGATACTCTTCGAAACGAGCTGTCGAATTTTCCAATTTCAGAAGCAGCGAGTGCCATTCTCTAGCGAGTTGGATGGCTAACATATGTGCATATATTACAAGGATACAACACAAAAATTGCAATCAAATTCCTGCAAAATCTGCAGGACGAGCAAACCAGAGTAAACGACCGAACCATACCTCTTACAGAAGAGATCATAGCAGCAGTTTCTGGAATACCAGAACAAGGGGAGTGATGGGCAGAAAAGCATCTACTCCTGTGGGAAGCAATAGCACTATACTACCTGACCCAGACGAACCACTGGAACGAAGGGAGGAATTGCCCTCGCTTCCTTACACCAACCATGGCAGGAGTTGGCAGTATTCATCCAAAGATTCATAACATGCGAAGGACGTCGGGAAGTGGTAAAACCTTGATAGCTCAAACTCTTAGCTGCACTCAAACAAAAAATTTCAATTAATCTTCCTACATTTTTAAATTTGGTATTGCATGACACCACTTTTCGACTAAGAAAAGCTAATAGGCCCCAAGCAGTGGTTAGTCACCAAGGCTTAATAAATTTAATCATTATTCATGAGCTAGATAGGGAGCATCTAGCATGGCACAATTTTTTCAACCCAGAAGTGCAGGAACCAGAAGTTAACCCAGAAGTGCAGGAACTAGAAGTTAACCCTAAGGGTACTGAAACCAAGCCTCCTAGGGTAAATCCTCCAGAAAGAAAAAGAAACCGAGCCTCAACATCAGAGTCAAACAGGAAAAAATGGGCCAGAATACCCCAGGGAACTTCGAACACCATAGATGAATCAAAACCATCCCAGGCACCCTTACAATAATTTAAGGAGGAAATGGCCCTAGTCCTAGGGAAAATAAGGACAAGCTTCGAATTAAGAAACTCATCAGAAGCGGGGGAGCAAGAAGAATTTGCTGACAAAACTGCCTCCCCCAGTAGCTCTGGTCACACTAATATCCTACCCAACCAAGAGGAACTAAAATAGAATGAAGCCCTATCTCCCATTGATAATTATGAAGTATACGGTGAAGGAAAAATAGAAGAGAGATTGGAATCACAAGTTGATTCAGGTGACACTATCCTCGTGGAACAAAGTGCACACACAGAGACAGTCCCCTTATCACCAGGAGGCAGCATCCCTCCTCCCTGTCAGGACCCTCATATTGAGGTAAATTCTGAAGAAGTAATTAGAAACACCATTCTAGACCTTATCCCTAAGAAAGAGAATTCTACTCCCCTTCCACCTATTGAAGTAAAAACAGGTGAAGGTTTAGACATGAGAAAAACTGAGAAATTAAGAAAGACTTGCAAAAAATTGAAGAAGCTAGTGAAACACCTGAAGAAGCAGCTAAAAAGAGAAAGAAGGGACAAGAAGCCAAAAGAAAAAACCTCCATTGTAGGGACCCAAACAGAACCAGCAAATACTATGAAAACTAGAACACAAACCAATTTGACAACCACCACCGAAGCTGGAGTACAGACAGAAGCAACAAACAACATCGAAACATACACCCAAACTGAGCAGAATTTTCTGGAGGAAAAAGGGATCCAAACAGAGGGAGTCCCTGCCTATGCCCATTTAGTAGAGATAGTTGCTAAACAAAGATTACAGAATGAGCTAGTGCAATTACGGCATGAGCTGATACAGTACAGGAAGGAGGTAGTGCCATTACGAGAATATCAGGAACTGCAAAATAAGTTCACTGAACTCTCTCTTACAAAAGATGACACATTTTCCCAGCTTAGAGGAGAGCAGTCAAAGGTTAAAGTGGTACAAAGGCAAGTAGAGCAAGCCAAAGAGCAGATCTATGCAATTTTCTCTCTATATGATGATGCTTTATCATGTAGGTCACCGGCAACTAACTACGCCCTATTCCTAACAGAGCGGTACCTACTTCTGAAATTTAAAGCTGTGAGAGAAGGAAAATCCACTTCCTTTAAGACTGTAGAGGAATTTTTCCAATGTTGTAATGACCAGGATGAACAGGTGAAATGCCTCTTATGTGAGCTCTACATGCATAGCTTCTTTTTAGAAAATGAAAATGATAGCAACCCTTGCCCCTTTGTAGGAGATGTACAACTACAAGCTTTCCTTGCATTTGCTAAAAACCAGATCAGGTGGGTCAAATATTATGGCATATTTTAGAAAAGAGAACATAATATGGAACTATGGGTCAGGGGAGAGCCTATGAAACCCGTGCAGCTGATCATCCGACATCAAAATTTCATGAGAAGGCTGGGTTTGAAGTCTAGATTGGGACCTCTCCATAAATATGTCATCGAAAATGCACAAGATTACTTCGAAGACATCCTTGAAGCAGCCCTAGCAGCAACTAAACAACTATGAATGGCCTCCATAAATAATGTGAAGAATAGGGAGCCATTCAATTACAAGAACTTCAAGGTTTCTGCCTCCAGATTCCATTTATGCAACAGCTTAGTCTACAGCATGGGGCCTGCCTAGCTGGGTTGCAGATACCGGAATCCCCTCCTCTGGCTTCCTCTTGAGGAGTATAATCACGACTACGAGTTTCCAGAAGGAGTCACAGGCACTTCCTTTTCACTCATAAAAATAAAACAAGGCTTCAGATCACACAATAAGAAGGCCTACCCCGCCTATTCTTTAACACAGTTACATCTTAATCATTTGTTTGCATGACGGAATGCAACAAGGTAAGCAGAGGAGTATGTTGGGCCCAGATTAAGGTATGGTTCTCACCCTTTAAATACTTCAAATTATATTGTAATTTCAAGAAAATCCCTCTTCAAATTAACAATAAGGAATAAAAAATCATGAAAATGGGAACAATCAGAATAATGATAAAAAGGATGGTTTATAATAAGAAATTGACTCTTTTTGTCTTTACCTGCAGGAAATTAGGAATGCCTGAACCAATAGTGAATGGAAGCCAATTGACAGACGCAAGCATAAGAAGTCCTAAAGTAGTCCCGACTGCAGATAGAAGGCAAACAAGCAGATTTGAGTCCAAGAACTCAAACGACAACCATACATAGCAGGCTGTCGTTTGAGATACATTCTCGAAACTCTCGAAGATCGCCTTTAAAAGGGCAAAGAACAAAATAGGAGAGTAATCCTGTAATATATAAATCCAGAACAATCTGTCTAATTATAATTTGTAGCATTCTTGGATGTAACCGAGAGTTTTGAATAACCATCTTTTGAAGTTTTCTTAGTGCTGAGGCTTCTGCAGGTCTGGGCCCAACCTCCGGGAGCTCCACGCACATTTTCATATTCTGAATAGTTACAGAATCGATACCTTTGAACTTGGTGCAGTTGTAACACATACTTCCATTTAATATAATTACAGCTCTCTTTCTTTAAAGAATCATTGGCAATTGCATTCTTAGAGTAAGAAAAGTGCAATCTTGTTTATGATAATGTTTTGTTAATTCTGGTTCTTCTGTTGTCATGACAATTGACTTCTAGGCCATAGGAAGACTGATTTCAGCGTTCTTCGTCTCCATGCATTGTGTTCTCCTTCTAGCATAGTAAAGTAATTAACCAATTGATCAGTGTTGCTTAATTAAGTCTTACAGAGAATTCCATTGCAAAATTGCTTAATTATAGCTGTATGGGTTATTTGACCCGTTTCGGTTATATTTCTTTTCATTATTGTTGGCTTAGTTCTATTGTTGTTTCATTATTGCACAACTAGTCATATTGTTCAGTTATATTATTGTTTCATTAGTGCACAGCTATTCATATTTCTCAATTATATTGTTGTTTCATTATTGCACAGCTAGTCATAATTCTAGTTATACTGCTAGCCATATAACTGCTTCGTTATTGCTTAGATCACTAGGTCGTTGATTCAATTCAATTTCATTTCTGAAACAACTTAGTTAGACTACTGTTCTGCTTAATTTCATTACTGTCATTTCAATTCTTGCTTGATTTATTTAGACTGTTGTTCAGTTTAATTAATCTGTTGTTTTGTTCCAGTAGAGAAACACCAAATCCCATTACTCATCTTTAGGCTAAAGATCCATCTAAGACACCTTCTCTAAGATCAATAAGCTCCAGGAGTTAGTAATTCCTTCTTTACATTGATAAAGAGCATCCGTAGAACAGTTAACTCGCATATACTGTGCTGACACTCTTGAAATAAAAAGACTTACCCCGGGTTGACAATTAAATGAAGGAACACTAGAGTTGTCACAAAAGGTCACCTCTATCCGACCCAACACCCTTCCCTTAAAACCCATCTCAACAGAAATTCCATTTCAACAATGGGGTCTTGACTTCATTAGTGAAATCCACCCTCCATCATCAGCCCAACATAAGTGGATTCTAATAGCCATTAATTATTTAACTAAGTGGATAGAAGCCATACCTTCTAGGCAAGCCACTGACATTGTCATTATATCCTTTTTAGAAACCAACATACTTTCAAGATTTGGATGTCCTCAAAATATTATCACTGACAATGTAGCTGCATTCAAATCTAAAATATGATTGAATTTTTCCATAAATATCACATTACCCTAGGCCATTCTACTGCATATTACCCTCAAGGTAATGGCCTTGTTGAATCTTCCAATAAGAGCCTTGTAAACATCATCAAGAAATTACTAGAAGATAACAAGAAGACTTGCAATAATAGGATAGTTAATACCTTATGGGCAGATAGACTTACCACCAAAAAATCTATTGGTGCATCCCCTTACCGTCTTGTTTATGGAATGGATGTTGTTTTTCCATCTTCCTCAGGAGTACCAGTAATGAAGATAATCCAAGAATTACAAGTTTGGACTAATGAAATTCAACGAAGGATTAATCAAACCATTCACTTGCAGCAAACAAGAGAAGAGGTTTATCTTAAGTCTCAAGTTATCCAAGATAAGATAAAGAAATTTTTTGACAGAAAGAGTTAAGAAGATGATTTCTACATTGGTGACAAAGTTCTAAAATGGGATTCAAGGAGAGAAGAGAAAGGTAAACATGGGAAATTTGATTTCCTATGGAAAGGGCCTTATATTATTTATGGTTACATAGGTAACAATGCTTTATTTTTGAAAGAAATGGATGGATCAGATCTGCTAGGTGGACCTGTCAATGGCAGAATGCTGAAGCACCACTACTCTTCATAAATAACCAATAGTTAATTTTGTTTACTTTATCCATTGTACATAACATTCCAGATTTTAGATTGGATTGGATGTTTTCCTAACAAATTTGAAGCCCGAAGAGAATGCCCTAAGCTTTGAAAAGTAAAATATCATAAGTATGAACAATTGCAGAGATCATTATACATCTATAAGGTTAGCACAGTCAAAATTCAATGGCTACTAATCTTAAAGTTCTTGACATTTCACTAGGAAATCACATCCCCATGTGGAGCCACTGTTAGGGTCCTATAATAATAGGGTTCATCATTTTTTAATTGACTATCATTAGTCTTGTAAATATGTACATACCTTGCTTTCTGCAAGTTGTTTTCTCATATTTTGAAAATAATTAAAAAATGAAAAGAGGTTAAAAGTTCTAAAAGAAAGATCAAAGGACCTGAAAAGGAAAGACCAAAAAGAATAAAAATGGACCCCAAAAGCAAAAAAGAGATAAAAATAAGACATGAAAGTGATGCAATTCAAAATGCCAATACTTCTACTTTTACTGCAAAAATAATGATTATGTGCAGCTTGTTCAAAATGCCATAATCCATGATGAGTCAAATAGTTTAATCTTAACTTTTTCATGCTTTGAATTTCATGTTTATAGATAAGGAATAAAGATCTGTCAAACCGTTTAAACTTGACAAATTAGTAGATAGTTAGAAAATAAATGAGGAGCTCAACAATTTAATCTGAACCCTCGGATGAAATAAGGTTAGAACTAGATAGTTTATGCTTTAAAAGAAAATTGGATTTAGGGTTACAAGCTTAAATGCACCCGTGCAAATAATGAAAAAATGTTAGAATAAAGATGGGTATGTAGAAAGAAGTTGTGAAAGGCATGTAATAAAACATCATATGGCAAATTACTAATTTCCCCTCCCCCACAATGTTCCAGTATTCAAAACCTTCAGTTAAAAAGGCTCAGAGAATTTCTCTGACTTTTGTTGGGAGCAGACCCAAGGCTTGATAATTGATGGGTAATAAGTATTGAATTCCCTTCATAATCACCCTTTTCCTTAAAAATTATTCCCTTTTCCTAAGTTAAAACACTTTTGCTTAGGGAAAGTAAAAAATCCCCTTTAAATAATTTCATTTCATGCAAAAAACACCCAAAAGGCCCACAAAATACAATTTATCCCAAGTATTATGTGTAAATATTTTAAATGGGACCATTATTGTGCTCAAATTCCTATTTTTACAATTTGCTTAGTTTATTTTATGTATTTCCATTTATTACGCTCATTTCGTATTAACTTTAATTTAATATATTAATTCATATATAAAAACCCCTTCCCGTAGAGATATTAACTCATTTATTAAAATATCCCAAACCCACTTTATAAATGTTAACCTATAGTTCTAAAAAATCCACGTGATATATACCTTGCCTCCCCATAGGCTAAAAACACATTATATATAATAAAACCCACCCTATGGTTATAAAACATATGCAAATCCCATATTTGCTGTGTAAAATCACATGCCCACCTATCATATTAAATACCTTGGGTTTTACGTTTAAAACTAAGTTTTAAACATTTAAACTTAACCCTGCCACAGATGAAGTTCTCAGGCCCCACGCCCCATATGCCGAGCTAATCTATAAATCAATCTACGTCGTTCGCACACCTCCCTCCAGATCCAATGAACCAGATTCCATATCACATTTTAACTAGCGCGGTCGGTAATCATTTTAAGATTTGCTAAATAAGTAGTTTTGTTCCCTTCTCTCTCCTCCACACGGCAATAATAGATTGGATCGCATTTGATCCAAATAAACCATTTACCACTCTTTGCCCATGCGATAACCACTGATGGTTTTCTCCTCTCGGCGCTAAACCACCTTACCTCTGATTTGAACGCCATTCAATGCTGATACTATTTAAACCTAAATTCGCTATAAAGCTTCATATGCATGAATTTAAACCCTTTTTCTGCATTTCAAACCATCTTCAATTGAAGAAAAGCTAGCATTGCTCCTGTTTTCACACTCAAAGAACCAGAAATCCACTTCAACTATTGTTGAGACCGCCAAAAGATTCAAATCTACTTCCAAAATATTTCAACAATCTCAAAAAGCTCCCCGACGCCTCGGAAACCTTTTTCAAAGATCAAATACCTAGAAAAACAGGTATTCTTCGAAGAAAATAACCTTCCCTTCATTTGAAAGAACCAATTTTCTGAGAAATTGAGCCTTGTAAAGCTATTTTCCCACAGAAAGACCCTTATTTTTTCCTACAAAGAATCTGTTCACTACTAAACCCTGATAAAATTACGATTTTGATACTGCAATCTGTTTTAAAAATCAAAATTGATGTAATTTTAACCTTTTATAGAATTTAAAGACTCTTTAATTGATTAAAGAAACCCTTTGTAAACACTCAAAATCCTTATGTGCTTGATTTGAACCATTTTTAGTCCAGGTTATCCAAAAAAAGAAGCAAAACCCTTGTTCTACCTTTTCCTGAATCTGTGAAGAGTTTGAAGATTAGTTTTAGAGCTAAATTTGAAGGTTTATACAAAAATGAAAGCATGATTGTACCTTTTGTTATTCAAGAAACCTCTGTAAAACTAGAAATACCTTCTGTAAACATTTTAAGCTTACAGAAGAGTATAAAAAACCTAAATACAAAGTTTTAAGCATCCAAAAGGCTAAAAGTGTCAAAATCAAACTCAACAATGGCTTCCAAAACCACCATTGTTATAAATCCCCTACAACTTCCTGTTGTAGATGTGGAACATACACCCCTAGCTAATATAGAGTACAAAATAGTTGATCCATTGATAGAATTAAATCTTTTAGAAATCCACTGCTGGAGTCTAGAAAAATCATTAGATCAGGGAGATAAAGTTTAGATTTGGGAGTCAAATCTACCCAAATACGTAGTCCCGCATACTCATCAGTTTCCAGATTCATTAGGCTGTGTCAATCCTATTATTCACCTGAACAAAGATCCATGGCTAATGCTAACAAAGAAGTATTTTTTACCATTACTGCAGAGTCTATTAACTGAATGCTTCAGCTCAAACCAGATCCCAATGCAGTTCCATTATCCATAGAAGCTCTCACAAAGCTCTATATTCAGTTAGATTTTCCTAAAAGATTTTAGATTTTCCAAAATTTCATGCTTGCATATGTTGAACTCCCAAAGATAAACCCTCCTTATTCTACTTCCAAATTTCCTAAAGGGTCAAGGCATGTCATTTCCATGCTATCCTTTATCCTAGGTTATTTTACTAATGAGTCAATTCTAGGTTTTCTATCAACTTTTGTGCCAGGTCAACCTTCTTCTTTTATCTACAATTATGTTGAATACATAGCTGATAATATCCATGATCAGCTTGTGAAATTTCCCACTAAAGGAGTTTTCAGATATTCATCCTTCCTCTTTCACATGTTCCTTTATTTCCAAGCAGATAAGTTCCCAATAAACCTTCAGAAATTGGATGTAGAAGGGAATCCTCTATCAATCATATTTTGGACATCTCTAATAAGAAAATAATCAACAGAATTCACTTATGTGGATTTTATAGATTGTTTTTTTCATCCATTGATAAACATGTTGACAAACGGTGTACAACCAAGAGTCAGTAATGAGATAAATAAAGTGTTACAGCTGTCAGAGCAAAGTAGAAATAGAGATTGGTACCTTTACTAACATGGCATACAGAGATCAGAGTTTTTGGGAGAAACATTTTACTCTATAAACCACCAAAATACTTGCTAATGAAAGTTTTTGCCTTAGAGTACGTAAGACAAATACTAAACTCAGATTCTATCAACTTCTTGGCTACCAAAAAGAAGACTCAATTCAAGTTAAAGAACCAGGTGGGACCTTTCATTTGCAATCACAGGGATGAAGGTACAAAGACAACAAAACAGTTGCTGGAATACAAATTTGAAGAAATTTTCTTATGGAATTATGATCCTCAGAAAATTCTCAGTAAAATAAGGGTAAAATGAAAATTGACCCCTTATATCCATGATAAAAGGCCAGATATCGAACAGTTTTCTAATCAAGTAGAGTGGCTAGAAAATACCTTGGTAGAAACAGTTAAACATGGTGATACTAGTCACGTCTTGAAAATTGTAAATCAAGAAGATAAAGCTACTAAGAGAATTAGGGAAGAAGGTTCCTACACTGTTGAAACAACAACAAAGACTAGGTTTAAACTCAGATATAATAAGAAGCCTAAGCTCAATCCAATGAACAAGGAAAAAGAAATAATTGAGATTTTAGAAGAAGAAAACACAGATAAAAACACATATGTTGCTATAGTAATTGTGAATGAGCAGGAAAAGGATACTCCCGAAACTCAAATGATTGAAAGACAACAAAACATGGAGGCATCCTCATCACAACAAGAAGAAAGTACAGGTTTGGATATCAAAGAGAAATACAAGGAAATCAAGGCTAAGAATGAAGAATTAAAGAATGAAATTTATTCACAGTATCTAAAGCAAACTCCAGGAAGTCAAAACAGATTATTATCAGCCTTTGATTACACCAACAAGAAATTTCTTATGACAATGCTAAAACCAACAGTGCCTAAGCCCACAACATTAGCAGACTACAAGAAAGTTGACTTGGAAGTACCATTTGATAGCATTCATCCTTTAGATAAAATTGAGTTCCATAAGTAGAGCTCTGAAATGATTTATTCTACTATGACTAACAAGGCAATGAGTGCCCAAAAGCTTCAGAACACTATAACCAATCTGAGAGATCAAATTCGGATTGAAAATGCTTCTTCTCTTATTAAGGACACTAGAATCAAGTCCTTAGAATAATTGGTAATTGAAGTAGGGTATGACCCAGCAAATATAAAGGTTGCAGAAGAGATGATAAAGAAGAAAAATGATGACATAGCAGCACTTAGAAAACAATTGAAGCTTTCTCCAACAGAACATCCACAGACTAAAGAGATTCTATAGGAAGAAAATTAGAAAGAAGAGATAATGAGTCTCATTCTTCAAATGACAGCACAGATTAAATAAATGGAGATAGAAATGGACAAGCTTGTCCAAGATAAAGAAACAACTAAAACTCAGAATGCTCCTCCCACAGTCATACCTATGGTAACTACTGTAGTTCCATCAACCTTAGCAGAGGAATTGGCACCAAAAGCCCCATTGGCAACAATTGTGCCAGTGACATATTCAACTAATTCTGCTACAGAATCATCTACATCAATAGTGCAGCAAACAAATGAAGCTAGCAAGCTTATTAAAGCTATGGAAGAGATTTCTATACAGAGTAATGAAATCAACAGGTTGAAAGAACATATTGAAAACTTGGAAGATGCCAAGAAATTAGCCTAAATCAATGCTAAAAATGAGGAACAGAAAGCCAAAAGGGCAACTGAACAATCGAAAAAAGTTGAAGCAGAGTTAAATTTGAAGGAACCAATGAATTTCATAAAAAATCAGTTGTGGTACAACATCATTGAGTCAATCAATGATACGTGGCCTTCCATTCAAGTCATTTATGAACAAAAAGACTTGGTTAAAGAAGCCAAAGAGGAAATTGTGAAGATAAAGGAAAAGCTTGGTGCCAAACCTAAAGAGGCCCAAGAAATTATCAAATTTCTCAACACCAAGAACAAACAAGAATTGGATGAGATAGGCATAACTGATAGAACTGACAAAAATCTTGAGGTAAGAAAGGTAATTACAAAGAAAAATTTGATGAATCGGCTTGAAGAGAAGTGCCAAAACATGAATTTGGAAATAACTAAATTTATGTTAAAGTTTGATATATTGAGGCAAAAATGCTTGCCTAACATTCTAGTTCTAATTGAAAAATTAATGAAGCAAGATGACTACAACAAGAAAATCAGAGATTTTTCCAAAGAACAGGAAATAAGGCAGATTGGCAAGGAATACCAACAGGAAAATTCTTACACAAAAGAATTGAAGACTTGTTTTATTTGTAGCATAAGATAAAACATCGCTTTGTGGTCAAATCAACCTTTGTTAGGTACACAGAGGCAGATGAAAAATACAGGAAACTTACCAAGATCAAACTACCCAATGAAGAATTTTGGCAGAAATTGACTGATTTGCTGTAAAAGGCAATTTTACAGTAAAAGAGGAAAAAAGACATATTGTTGTTTTTACACAGCAAAAACAGAAATTTACAGTAGTAAGGCAGTTAAAACAGTCCTCAAACAAATGAAAGAGTACCAGAGGTAAAATGTATCAGATGAAAGAGTATCAGATAAGAAGATAGAATTTCAAAACAAGATTAAAAGATCAAGTTTGCCAGCATTGGAGACAACAAGGAAACCATCTGCACCTAATCCAAAACAACATTTCTATTTTATTTGGATAAATATGACAACTTGCTAGTTGTTAAGCAGCTGTCACTATATTTTTGTAAAAGTTAATTTTATTTTCCTTAAAAAAATCCTATGAGTATTCTAGGATATTTTGTGAACATTTTTGAATAAGTACTTCACTATTTGAAGTATTAGTGGAATAAATTGCTAAAGATTTCTATAGTCATTTTTGTTGTATTTGAAGGGTTTCTTGTAGCAAGTTCAAGTAGCAAACTAGATCAAAGCCATTAAGCATCATATTTCAGGATTCATGTGATGAGCCATTGAAGTGAAGTATTTTCTACTCTCATTGTTTATCTTCTTATGTATTACATACATCCACATATGTGTTCTAAATTTGAATGATAAATCGAGGATATTATTACAGAATTTATTAAAAGCACTTTGTCTTTAACTATTTATCATTTATATGTTTTCTGCTGATGTCCAGAGTAGGGAACCCTTAATTTCTCCCTCTTTCAAGTGACCTCTTTCTTCTCCTTCCTTATCCGGATCAAAGAATCCTTAATTGCTCTTTATCCTGATTAATCCACTTCACCAATCAGCCTTCAAAGATCTTTAGTGACTTGTCTATCTTGCCCTAAAAATATTTGTCTTTTGATCTTGATCTTGAATTGTCTTCTTGACATATTGACTCCTTTTTCCCAATGGAAAACCTGATCTATTACTATCCATCTCTTTAAGTTATTTTTCCCACCAACCAAACCAAATCTTAAAACCAAATTGTCCTTATAACTAGTCTAAAATCAAACATTGAAACAAAGTTAAATCTGATAGAGAGAGCCCTCTCTAAACCCTAGGAAGGCTAGATCCTAGAGTTTAAAAGTAGGTTTGTGGTTACTTGTAATGTTCTTAAAACTATAAAATCAAAATCTCACAACTTTCGAAATTATTAGAGTGATAACACGATCTTTGGTGTTTTTTCGCCATCTTTCGTGGTCTTTCATGATCTTTCATGATTTTTCATCATTTTCACGATGCTTCGTCATCTTTCAAGATCTTTGGTCATCTTTTAAGATGTTTTGCTGACTTTCTTTATGTTTCATCATCTTTTGCAATATTTCATCATCTTTCATCATTTTTTACCGATCTTTCGTGATATTTTTTTTATTTTTCATCATATTTTGCGTTGTTTCGTTGTCTTTCGTGATATTTTAGGATGTTTTGCAGTTCTTTGTTATATTTAACGGCCTTTTGTTATATTTTAGGATTTTTGTAGTTTTTGTTATTGTTTCGTCATCTTTCATGATCTTTCGTGATCTTTCACAATTTTTTGTGATCTTTCTTCATCTTTCATGATTTTTTGCGGTCTTTTATGGTTTTTCATCATCTTTTGTGATTTTCCATCATCTTTCATCATATTTCATCATCTTTTAGGATGTTTTGTGATCTTTTGCGATTTTTCTTGGTCTTTTGTGATCGTTCGTGATGTTTTGTTATCTTTCGTGACATTTCATCATTTTTCAAGACATTCCATCATCTTTTAGGATGTTTTGCGATCTTTTGTGATTTTTCGTGATATTTCGTGGTATTTCATGATTTTTCGTGATTTTTCATCATCTTTCACAATCTTTAGTCATCTTTCATCATTTGTTATGATGTTTCTCGATCTTTCGTGATCTTTTTTATTTTTCATCATATTTCACATTGTTTCGTCACGTTTCGTGATATTTTAGGATGTTTTGCATTTTTTTTTATTGTTTCATAATATTTCATTATCTTTCGCATTTTTTGCGATCTTTCTTCATCTTTCATAATTTTTTGTGGTCTTTTACGACATTTCATCATCTTTCATTATTTTCCATCATCTTTTGTCATCTTTCATCATCTTTCAGAATGTTTTGCAATATTTCATGTTGTTTCGTGATCTTTCGTGGTATTTTGTGATCCTTTGTGATTTTTCAGTATCCTTCATTTTTTAGAATGTTTTGCAATCTTTGGTGATTTTTCAATATCTTTCATTTTTTTAGGAAGTTTTGCAATCTTTGGTGATTTTTCACTATCTTTCATGGTCTTTCAAGATCTTTTTTTATTTTTCATCATTTTCGCGACACTTCGTCATCTTTTAAGATCTTTCATCATCTTTTGGGATGTTAATCTGACTTTCTTGAGGTTTCATCATCTTTCATCATTTTTTACTGATCTTTCGTGATCTTTTGTGATTTTTTGTCATATTTTGCATTGTTTCGTTATCTTTTGTGATATTTAAGGATGTTTTGTGGTCCTTTGTTATATTTAGCGGTCTTTTGTTAATTTTTCGTCATCTTTCATAATACTTCTTGATATTTCACAATTCTTTGTGATATTTCTTCATCTAAATAAAATAAATTTCGGATTAATCACATCATTAGGATTAGGTCGACATTTCAAACCAGCTAATGTGGTTCATCCTCGGGACAAGGTGGAGAGACTAATCGATCTCAATGAATAAATAGTGGAGATGCATCATTGCCTAGAAATAGCCGTTGAGAACTAGCTGTTAAAAACTAGTCGTTAGAAAGTTAGTTAGCAAGTTAAAAATAAATTAATTGTTTAAATAAAATCTTGTTTAATTAAATTAAATACTAAAAGGGGGGGTTTATAAATAATTATGAAATAGGTAAAAGGGGAGGGGTAAAATTTTTAAAACAAAAACAAAAAAATTAATTAATTAAAAATAAATCAATTAAATAATAAAAATAAATCAATCAATCAATTAAATAATATATAACCAGCCAATATAAAGTAATAAATAACTAAATTAATTAATTAAAATAAATAAAATATTATTAACAATATAATAGGTAATAAGGGGTAACTTAATTTAATCAATAAAATTAAATCAAATTAAAGAATTAATTAATAAACTAATTAAATAATATACAAATAAAAATAAAAGTAAATTAATAATTAAATAAAGAAACCTAGGAAAGAACTAGAGAGGGGAAAAAATAAATAAAGTAAAATAAAAGAATTAATTAATTAGAAATATTAGAAAAATAAAAATAAATCAATAAATTAATAAAAATAGAATCAAACATAAATAAAATAAACAAACATTACCTCCAACTCTTACTTAATTTCCAACCATCATCACGGTTGAGATTCTTAGCATGTCACTCAATTGAGAGGCGATCGAAATTTCATCGTCTTTCATGATATTTCGTGATCTGTCGCGATTTTTAGTGATATTTATTCATATTTCATGATTTTTTGCAGTGTTTTACGATATTTCATCATATTTCGTGTTTTTCCATCATCTTTCGTCATATTTGATCATCTTTAAGAATGTTTTTCAATATTTCATGATGTTTCGCGATTTTTCTTGGTATTTCAAGATCCTTCATGAATTTTCGTTATCTTTCGTGGTATTTCATGATCCTTCGTGATTTTTCGTTATCTTTCGTGACTTGTCATTTTTCAATGTATTTCTTTTTTTAAGGATGTTTTGCGATCTTTTGTGATCTTTCGCGATCTTTTGCAATTTTTTGTGGTATTTTATGATTTTTCATCATATTTCGTAATTTTCCATCATCTTTCAGGATGTTTTGCAATCTTTCATGATCTTTCGTGATCTTTCGTGTTATTTCAGCATTTTTCGTTATCTTTCGCGACATTTCATCATGTTTCAAGATCTTTCATCATCTTTTAGGATGTTTTGCAATATTTCGTGATTTTTTGCGATCTTTCGTGGTCTTTCATGACCTTTCGTGATTTTTCATCATCTTTCGCGATAATTCGTCATCTTTCAAGATCTTTCATCATCTTTAAGGATATTTCACTAACTTTCTTCATGTTTCATCATCTTTCGCAATATTTCATCATCTTTCATCATTTTTTACAATCTTTCTCCATCTTTTGTGATCTTTTGTGATTTTTCGTTATATTTCACATTTTTAAACCATATTTCGTGATATTTTAGGATGTTTTGCAGTATTTTTCTATATTTCACAATCTATTCTTATATTTTAGGATGTTTTGTGTTTTTTGTTATTGTTTCGTCATCTTTCTTGATCTTTCGTGATCGTTCACATTTTTTTTTATCTTTCTTCATATTTCATGATTTTCTGCGGTTTTTTATGATTTTTCATCATCTTTTGTGATTTTCCATCATATTTCATCATATTTCATCATCTTTCAGGATGTTTTGCGATCTGTCATGATCTTTCGCGATCTTTTGTGGTATTTCATGACCCTTCAAGTTTTTTCGTTATCTTTCGTGACATTTCATCAATTTTCGAGATATTTCATCATCTTTTAGGATGTTTTGCGATTTTTCGTGATTTTTCATGATCATTCGTGGTCTTTCATGATCTTTCGTGATTTTTCATCATTTTTGCGATGTTTCATCATCTTTCAAGATATATTTTCATCTTTTAGGATGTTTTGTTGACTTTCTGGATGTTTCTTCATCTTTTGCAATCTTTTGTCATATTTCATCATTTTTTACGATCTTTCATGATCTTTTGTGATTTTTCGTCATATTTTGCATTGTTTCGTCATCTTTCGTGATATTTTAGGATGTTTTGCGGTCTTTCGTTATATTTCATAGTCTTTTTTTATATTTTAGGATGTTTTGGGTTTTTTTTATTGTTTCGTCATCTTTCATGATCTTTCCTGATCTTTCACAATCTTTTGTAATCTTTCTTCATATTTCATTTTTTTTTGCAGTATTTTCATCATTCGTCATATATCATAATCTTTCAGGATGTTATGCAATCTTTCATGAACTTTCGTGATATTTCGTGGTATTTCATGATCCTTCGTGATTTTTCATTATCTTTCGTGACATATCATCATTTTTCAAGACCTTTCATCATCTTCTAGGAGGTTTTGTGATCTTTCGTGGTCTTTCATGATCTTTCATGATTTTTCATCATATTTCGCGATGTTTCGTCATCTTTCAAGACCTTTCGTTATGTTTTAGGATGTTTCACCAGGTTTCTTGATGTTTCATCATATTTCGCAATCTTTCTTCATATTTCGTCATTTTTTACGATCTTTCTCGATCTTTTGTGATCTTCTGTGATTTTTCGACATATTTTGCATTGTTTCGTCATATTTCGTGATATTTTATGATGTTTTGCAATCCTTTGTTATATTTCGCGGTCTTTTGTTATGTTTTAAGATGTTTTGTAGTTTTTTTTATTGTTTCGTCATATTTCATGGTCTTTCGTGATATTTTGCAAATTTTTGTCATCTTTATTCATCTTTCATGATTTCTTGCAATCTTTTCATCTTTCATCATATTTCATCATCTTTAACACTGTTTTGTGATATTTCATGATCTTTCGCGATCTTTCTTGATTTCGTGGTCTTTCATGACATTTCATCATTTTTCAAGATCTTTCATCATCTTTTAGGATGTTTTATCATCTTTCATGAATTTTCACAATCTTTCGTGGTCTTTCATGATATTTCGTGATTGTTCATCATCTTTCACAATATTTCTTCATCTTTCAAGATCTTTCATAATCTTTTATGATTTTTCGCTGACTTTCTTGATGGTTCATCATCTTTCACAATCTTTCGTCATCTTTCATCATTTTTTACGATCTTTCTAGACCGTTTATGATTTTTCATCATATCTCGCATTATTTTGTCATCTTTCGTGATATTTTAGGATGTTTTGCGATCTTTTGTTATATTTCATGGTCTTTTGCTATATTTTAGGATGTTTTGCGGTTTTTTCTATTGTTTCATTATCTTTCATAATATTTCATGATCTTTTGCAATTTTTTGTGACCTTTCTTCTTCTTTCATGATCGTTTGCGGTCTTTTACGATTTTTCATCTTTTTTCATGATTTTCCATCATCTTTCGTCATATTTCATCATTTCAGAATGTTTTGCAATATTTAATGACCTTTCACGATCTTTCGTGGTATTTTGTGATCCTTCCTGATTTTTTGTTATCTTTCCTGACATTTCATCATATTCAAGATATTTCATTATCTTTTTGGATCTTTTGCAATCTTTCGTGATTTTTTGCGATCTTTCATGGTTTTTAATGATATTTCGTGATTTTTCATCATTTTCGCGATGGTTCTTCATCTTTCTTCATCTTTCATCATCTTTCATCATCTTTTAGGATGTTTGGCTGACTTTCTTGATGTTCCATCATATTTCGCAATCTTTCGTCATCTTTCATCATTTTTTACAATCTTTCTCAATTTTGTGATCTTTTGTGATTTTTCGTCATATTATGCATTGTTTCATCATCGTTCATGATATTTTAGGATTTTTTATGGTCCTTTCTTATATTTCATGGTCTTTTGTTATATTTTAGGATGTTTTGTAGTTGTTTCTATTGTTTCATCTTCTTTCATGATCTTTCATGAACTTTTGCAATTTTTTGTGATCTTTCTTCATCTTTCATGAATTTTTGCAGTCTTTTAATCTTTCGTCATATTTCATCATCTTTCATGACATTTTGTGATATTTCATGATCTTTTGCGATATTTCGTGGTATTTCTAATCCTTCATGATTTATATTAATCTTTCATGACATTTCATTATTTTTCAAGATCTTTCATCAACTTTTAGGATGTTTTGTGATCTTTCAGGATTTTTCACGGTCTTTCGGGATTTTTCATGATCTTTCATGATTTTTCGTCATCTTTCGTGATGTTTCTTCAACTTTCAAGATCTTTCATCATCTTTTAAGATGTTTGGTTGATTTTCTTGATGTTTCATCATCTTTCGCAATCTTTCATCATCTTTCATCATTTTTTATGATCTTTCTCGACCTTTCATGATCTTTTGTGATTTTTCGTCATACTTCACATTGTTTCATCATCTTTTGTGATATTTTAGGATGTTTTGCAATCTTTTGTTATATTTCATAGTCATTTGTTATATTTTAGGATGTTTTATGGCTTTTGTTACTCTTTCACCATCATTTATGATATTTCGTGATCTTTCACAATTTTTAGTGATATTTCTTCATCTTTCATGATTTTTTGCGGTCTTTTACGATATTTTATCATCTTTCATGCTTTTCCATCATCTTTCGCCATATTTCATCATCTTATAGAATGTTTTACAATATTTCATGTTGTTTTGCAATCTTTCGTGGTATTTCGTGATCCTTCGTGATTTTTCGTTACCTTTCATGACTTTTCATCATTTTTCAATATCTTTCTTTTTTTTTAGGATGTTTTGCGATCTTTGGTGTTTTTTCGCGATCTTTCATGGTCTTTCATGATCTTTTGTGATTTGTCATCATTTTCGTGATGCTTCATCATATTTTAAGATCTTTGGTCATCTTTTAGGATGTTTTGCTGACTTTCTTGATGTTTCATCACCTTTTGCAATCTTTCATCGTCTTTCATCATTTTTTATCGATCTTTCGTGATCTTTTTTTATTTTTCATCATATTTTGCATTGTTTCGTTATCTTTCGTGATATTTTAGGATGTTTTGCAGTCTTTTGTTATATTTAGCAGACTTTTGTTATATTTTAGGATTTTTGTATTTTTGTTATTGTTTCGTCATCTTTCATGATCTTTCGTGATCTTTCACAATTTTTTGTGATCTTTCTTCATCTTTCATGATTTTTTGCGGTCTTTTGTAATTTTTCATCATATTTTTTTATTTTCCATCATCTTTCGTCATATTTCATCATCTTTTAGGATGTTTTGTGATCTTTCATGATCTTTCGAGATTTTTCTTGGTATTTCGTGATCCTTCGTGATGTTTTGTTATCTTTCGTGACATTTCAACATTTTTCAAGACATTTCATCATCTTTTAAGATGTTTTGCAATCTTTTGTGATTTTTCGTGATATTTCGTGGTATTTCATGATCTTTCGTGATTTTTCATCATCTTTCGCAATCTTTCATCATCTTTCATCATTTTTTATGATTGTTTCTCGATCTTTCGTGATCTTTTGTGATTTCTCATCATATTGCACATTTTTTTGTCACGTCTCATGATATTTTAGGATGTTTGGAGGTTTTTTTTATTGTTTCATAATCTTTCATGATCTTTCGCAATTTTTTGTGATCTTTCTTCATCTTTCATAATTTTTTGCGGTCTTTTATGGCATTTCATTATGTTTCATTCTTTTCCATCATCTTTCATCATATTTCATCATCTTTCAAAATGTTTTGCAATATTTCATGTTGTTTCGCAATCTTTCGTGGTATTTCGTGATCGTTCGTGATTTTTCAGTATCTTTCATTTTTTTAGGATGTTTTGCGACCATTGGTGATTTTTCAATATCTTTCATTTTTTTAGGAAGTTTTGCGATCTTTCATGGTCTTTCATGATATTTTTTCATTTTTCATCATTTTCGCGATGCTTCGTTGTCTTTTAAGAGCTTTCATCACCTTTTGGGATGTTTCTCTGACTTTCTTGAGTTTTCATCATCTTTCACAGCCTTTCATCATCTTTTATCATTTTTTATCGATATTTCGTGATCTTTTATGATTTTTGTCATATTTTGCATTATTTCATTATCTTTCGTCATATTTAAGGATGTTTTGCGGTCTTTTGTTATATTTAGCGGTCTTTTGTTATTTTTTCATCATCTTTCATGATCTTTCATGACCTTTCACAATTCTTTGTGATATTTCTTCATCTAGATAAAAGAACTTTCAGATTAATCACATCATTAGGATTAGGTCGATGTTTCGAACCAACTAATGTGGTTCATCCTCAGGACAAGGTGGAGAGACTAATCGATCTCAATGAATAAATAGTGGAGATGCATCATTGCCCGAAAATAGTCGTTGAGAACTAGCTGTTAAGGACTAGCCGTTAAGACTAGCTGTTAAGAACTAGTCGTTAGAAAGTTAGTTAGTAAGATAAAAATAAATTAATTGTTTAAATAAAATCTTGTTTAATTAAATTAAATATTAAAAGGGGGGGTTTATAAATAATTATGAAATAGGTAAAAGGGGAGGGGTAAAATTTTTAAAACAAAAACAAAAATAATTAATTAATAAAAAATAAATCAATAAATCAATTAAATAATATATAAATAGACAATATAAATTAATAAATAAATAAATTAAAATTAATTAATTAAATAAATAAAATATTTATTAACAATATAATAGGTAATAGGGGGTAACTTAATTTAATCAATAAAATTAAATATTTAATTAAATAATATATAACTAAAAATAAAAATAAATTAATAACTAAATAAAGAAACCTTGGAAAGAACTAGAAAGGGGAAAAAATTAATAAATAAATAAAATATATAAATAAAGTAAAATAAAACAAAATAATTAATTAATTAGAAATATTAGAAAAATAAAAATAAATCAATAACTTAATAAAAATAGAATCAAACATAAGAAAAATAAACAGACATTACCTCGCGAGAACTGGGGTCAAACTCTTACTTAATTTCCAACCATCATCATGATTGAGATTCTTAGCATGTCACTCAATTGAGAGGCGATCAAAATTTCATCATCTTTCATAATATTTCATGATATGTCGCAACTTTTAGTAATATTTATTCATATTTCATGATTTTTTGCAATGTTTTATGATATTTCATCATATTTCGCGCTTTTCCATCATATTTCATCATATTTGATCATCTTTATGAATGTATTGCAATATTTCACGATATTTCGTGGTATTTCAAGATCCTTCATGATTTTTCGTTATCTTTCGTGGTATTTCATGATCCTTCGTGATTTTTCGTTATCTTTCGTGACTTATCATTTTTCAATGTATTTCTTTTTTTAAGGATGTTTTGCGATCTTTTGTGATTTTTCACAATCTTTCACGGTCTTTCATGATCTTTCGTTATTTTTCATCATTTTCACGATGTTTCATCATCTTTCAAGATATTTTGTCATCTTTTAGGATGTTTCCCTGAATTTCTTGTTGTTTCATCATCTTTCGCAATATTTCAGCATCTTTCATCTCTTTTTACAGTATTTCGTGATCTTTTGTGATTTTTCTTCATATTTTGCATTGTTTCATCATCTTTCGTGATATTTTAGGTTGTTTTGCAGTCCTTTGTTATATTTAGAGGTCTTTTTTATATTTTAGGATGTTTTGCATTTTTTGTTATTGTTTTGTCATCTTTCATGATATTTTGTGATCTTTCTTCATCTTTTGTGATTTTCCATCATCTTTCATCATATTTCATCATATTTAGGATGATTTGTGATATTTCATGATATATCGCAATCCTTCGTGGTATTTCGTGATCCTTCGTGATTTTTTGTTATCTTTCATGACATTTCATCATTTTTCAATATCTTTCATCATCTTTTATAATGTTTTACAATCTTTCGTGATTTTTCGTGATCTTTCGTTGTATTTCATGATATTTCGTGACTTTTCATCTTTCACGATGTTTCTTTATCTTTCAAGATCTCTCATATTCGTTTATTATATTTCAATGAATTTCTTGATGTTTCATCATCTTTCACAATCTTTCGTAATATTTCATCATCTTTTACGATCTTTCTCGATCTTTCTTGATCTTTTTTTTTATTTTGCATCATATTTCACATTGTTTCGTCATCTTTCGTGATATTTTAGGATGTTTTGCAGTATTTTGTTATATTTCACGATTTTTTGTTATATTTTAGGATGTTTTGAGGTTTTTTTTATTGTTTTGTCACCTTTTATGATCTTTCATGATCATTTGCAATTTTTTGTGATCTTTCTTTATCTTTCATGATTTTTTGTGTTCTTCTCATCTTTCGTCATATTTCATCATTGTTTAGGAGGTTTTGCAATCTTTCATGATGTTTCACGATCTTTCGTGGTATTTCATGATCCTTCATGATTTTTTGTTATCTTTCATGACATTTGCGATCTTTCGTCATTTTTTTTTTATCTTTCGTGTTCTTTCATGATATTTCATGATTTTTCGTCATCTTTCACAATGTTTCGTCATCTTTTAAGATATTTTATCGTCTTTTAGTATGCTTCAGAATCTATGGGTGTGAGCATCCTCCATACAAATTACCATTGTTTTTTCCAGTAAGATTTTTTTCCTTAGAGTATTCCAGATATATGTTAAACATGGATGAATTACAGTTTGTATCAAATAAGAGAAATGAAAAATTCAAACTAAAGGAAAATATGGGTCCCTATATTGTGAATACTAGAGCAACAACAAAACAAGTGGAGGTTATTTTAAAGAAGATGAAGTTAAAACCAAGTTTCACATGGCCTTGTGATCCTTAAGGATAATTTCAAAGCTAAGGATTGAACAGAAAAGCACTCCATATCCACATACACCTAGGCCAGAGATAGATAAATATGTTAACTAGGAGGAGTGGACTAAAAACACCATGTAGTAAGTTAAAGAGAAGCTTGTTAGCAAAAATTCTCTATAGACTCAAGTTCCAAAAGATAATGATACCAAGAGGATAATAGAAAGCATGTCCCCCACTGATTCAAAGTCATAAGATTTCCGAGTATTCAAAAAAAGAAAGAATATAAACTCTGAGGATAAAATCATCATCGACATCAAAGATGATACACAAACCAATACTACACAAGAATCATCAGAGGAAAAATAAACTCAAGGTCAAGAAACAATGATTTTAAAAGGTTTAATGATTCCCTTCACTAATGTTGATGACATAACACAATCATCTATGTCCTATTAATCTCAAGTACCCACACAACAACTAATTATTTTTACAAGGTATAGGGAGATCAAATTGAATAATGAAGCTCTCAAAGCTTCAACATAATCATAATTCTGGAACCAAACTACCACCACTCAACATAGATTGTTGTCTGCATTTGAATCAAAAAAAGGGCATGATCCGGATTTATGCAGGAACGCAACAAAATAAACATATAACCATAAATACAGAGATGCAGCGGAAATAACACTTTATTTCATTAATATCAAAGAACTGAAATTTGCTTACAGACAGAATGGAAATAAAACTAGCTAGGGCGCTGGTAGCTATCTCTAAGAAGAGATGTGGCAGCTACAGGCCTCTGAAATGAGTTACAATGAGGCTCGAGGGCCTATTTATTATTTAGAAACAATGGGAAATCCTAAACAGCCAAAACCCTAACCCTACGAGATGAAGCGCCAAAACTATGGGCCCCGTTGGGTAAATTGGTGTTTCAACTTCCCAAGGGCATAACTTTGGCATACGATCTCTGTTTGACACGTACCATATGATCTCCGTTTTCCCAAAAAACGTCGTTTAGGGCCTCAAAACGGCTCCGGAAGTTCAGGACCCGAAAATCTACTAAAAATAGTAAGTTGTGCAGAAACTGAAAAACTGAAAGAGACAATGGTGGGGCCCCAAGTGGAATAGGCAGGTGACCACCAATATCACTTGGATCATTCCTCCCCCCTTAAGAAGCAATTTTCCCCATTGCGTTAAGTTCCTCCATGAGATGAGGAAATTTCTGCTAAACTTGGTCCCTGGTGAACCACTTTCCTTGGTGCAAGAGTTGGCCAGCTTTGACAACCCAATACAGTTGGATCTTTTGTTGGTGAGTGTTCTTGATTTTCATGTCCATGATACAATCTGTGGTGGCCTGTTCCATGTAATCTGGGTTTAACTTTGTTGGTGTGAGTTGTTTAGCAATGTCTGAGGTGTCCAGTAGAGGTGGGAAGTAAGGACGAAGGCGATCCACATTGAAGACTGGGTGCAGACCAAGGAATGGTGGAATACTGAGCTCGAAGGCATTGTTCCCTACACCCTTGGTGATGGTGTACGGCCCATATCGAAGCGGGCGAAGCTTGCGGTGGGGTCCAGTGAGGCACTTTTTCTGCAAATGTAGCCATACTTTATCACCCACCTGGAAGTTGTGTGGCACCCGGTGTTGATCATGGTGTTGCTTGTACTTCGCATTGGCTCTGTCCAATATATCATGAACCTATTGGCAGATGTGTTGAATGCGCTCGATGAAGCTAATTGCTTTTTCAACTTCAGACTGGACATGAGCTGAATTGGCCTGAGCAGCTGCAAATGGCATGGCTACGTCAATGGGACATAGTGGCTGGAATCCCAAGCCCACATGAAAGGGGCTATGGCCGATTGAACTGTGGAGAGCCCGATTATAACTATGTTGTACATAAGGGAGGCTCTCGTCCCATGTGCGTGGATGCTTTGAATTGTACATGCGCAGAATGTGTACAATCATTCTGTTGACGACCTCTGTCTGGCCATTTGTTTGGGGATGGAAAGCTGTGGACTTGGTGAGCTTTGTGTCCAACATTGACCAGAGGCTGGACCAAAATGTGCTGAGGAACCTGCTATCTCGATCTGATATGACAGACTGTGGGATCCCAAAGTGCACCCACACTCGTTCAAAGAAGAGTTTAGCAGTGGCTTCTATTGTGTTATTCTTCTTATAGGCCGCCATAATGGCCATCTTCGAGAATCTATCAACGACCACAAAAACACATTCATTTCCATTCTTAGTAGAAGGCAGGCCCAACATGTAATCCATGGAGATGGATTCCCAAGGTCGACTAGGTGTAGGTAGTGGAGTATATAGGCCTTGCTTCTTAATGGTCGATTTGGCAATGGCACAAGCAGTGCAGGATGTGATGTGCTTCTCGACATCCTTTCAAAGGTTCGGCCAATAGAAATACTTCTGCAGTATTGCTACTGTTTTCTCAACCCCGAAATGCCCAGGGACTTGACTGTAGTGTGCTTCCCATATCATCTTGGCACGCTCACTTGAAGGAACACAAAGGTGTCCCAGGTGACATAAAAGTGCATCTTGGAGGTGAAAATTTGGAACTTGCATACCCCCCAAGAGTGCCTTGTAAGTGTGGTTGAATTCTGTGTCACACTCATAGAGAAGCGGCCAATCAGAAGTCTCATGCCCACAAAAGTTGAGCACGGTGGTGAGTGCCACGATCGGTGGTCGGCTGAGGTAGTCTGCAACATTATTGGTGCTACCCTTCTTGTACTTGATGTTCAAATGAAACTATTGCAGATATGTGGACCACTTCTGATGGCGATCATTCTGCAACTTCCCTTGTGTCTGTATGAACTTCAGGGGCCGGTGATCTGTGTGGATGATTGTTTCCTTCCCCAAAATGTAATGCTTCCATTGTCGAAAAGCTTACACGATGGAATACATTTCTTTGTCATAAGTGGGATACTTGCGAACTATGTCAGAAAATGTCTCTCACTGTGATATGCCACTGGATGTCCCTGTTGAGTAAGAACTGCCCCAATAGCGTAGTCAGAGGCATCTGTCTCGATCTTAAATGGCTGTTGCAAGTCTGGTAATGTGAGCACTGGGGCAGAACAGAGGCGATTTTTCAATTTTGTGAACGCCTTCTGTTGAGGTTCTGACCAAAAGAATTTTTCTCTCGCTCCTCCCTTGGTGACTTGAATCAAGGGCCAAGTGATATGACAGAATCCCAACACAAATCTACGGTAGAAATTAGCAAGACCCAGAAAGCTGTGAAGCTCTGTTATAGTGGTTGGGGTTGGCTAATCCCGAATGACTTGGATCTTGGCTGGATCCACATGCACCCCCCTTTCATCAATAACGTATCCCAGATATTGAACCTGGGTCATGCCAAACGTGCACTTCTCCAAATTGGCACACAACTTGTGCTGCCGCAGTGTTTGGAGGACTTGTCGGATGTGGTGAAGGTGCTCTTCCCAAGTCTGGCTGAAGATCAAAATGTCATCCAAGTACACCACTACAAATGAGTTGGTGAATGGCCGCAAGATGTCTTCCATCATCCTCATGAAGGTTGTGGGAGCATTCGTCAACCCGAAAGGCATGACCAGCCATTCAAAAAGGCCTTCCTTGGCTTTGAAGGCAGTCTTCCACACATCAGAGGGTTCAATTGGTACCTAGTGATACCCAGACTTCAGGTCGATCTTGCTGAAATATTTTTCACCTTTGAGTTGGTCCAAAAGGTCATCAATCCGTGGGATTGGGTACCTATTCTGGACAGTGATCTTGTTCAGCGCCCAATAGTCAATACAGAATCTCCACGTCCCATCCTTCTTTTGTACCAACACGATCGGGCTCCCACAGGGCGATGAACTTGGTCTGATTTTACCTTTCTGCAACAGCTCCTGAATCTGCCTCTTGATTTCATCATTCCCTAGAACAAAGTGTCGATAGATCGGTCCATTGGGTAGCAGCGCACCTGGGGTCAAATCAATCAGGTGCTTGACCTTACAGTGCAGAGGAACCCCTGTGGGTGAGGTGAAGATGTCCCCGTACTCCTCCACAACCTTATCCATTTGTTGTTGTCGTGCAGAGGAGCCCTGTCTGGAGGTCGTGGCCACAGTCTTCTTCTTGCCCTAGGGGCGGATCATCAAGAAAATGAATTTCCTGGTTTGGGAAATGAGCTTACTGCATTGTTTTGCAGTAACCAAAGAGATAACAGCAGGAGGTGGTACCTCTCGTATCCTGTACAACTTATTTCCCAAAGTAACAATAACAACACGAGGTCGAGACTCATACATAGCATGACGCTTCCACAAGTATGGTTGTCATAATAATACATCAAAAACATCAATAGGAGCAATGTCACATAATACCTCATCCGTGAAGGGCTTAATGTTATAGGGAAGGCGACACTGCTGGCTGACGCGGAGATCTCGTCCTTGGTGAAGCCACCCGATGGTGTATGGATGTGGGTGAGCTGTGGTTTGCAAGCCCAACCGCTTCACGACGTCTACTGAAATGAGGTTATTTTGGCTCCCATTGTCGACAATGAATAGTACAAGGGAGCCCTTTACCCACATCTGGGAGTGGAAGAGACGTTCCTCCTCCTCTGGATCTTCCAGCTCCTCCTTCTGGATCTTTGTAGTGGCAACAGTGGCGTTGGGCTCCGCATCAACAATCTGTTTCCCTTTTTCATTCCCCTTTTCAGGTTCTGATTCAAAGTCAGAGCATGCATCTAACTCAGAAGCCCTCATCTCGGCCAATAGCGACTTCTTGGCCCGACACTCACTTGTGTTGTGAGTGGAGCTCTTATGGAACTCACACCACTTTCCCATGTCCTTCTTTGGCTTTGTGGAGCTATTCTTTTCTTATGGCTTCGACGGATTGTCTTTAGTCGTCATGCCTTGGCTCTATCCTTTGTTATGCGGTTTGGAAGCACCTTTCCCTTGCTTTTGATTCACAAATCCAAAGTCCCGCTTCTTGTTTTTTAATTTCTGCTCAATCTTGGCAGCATACCAGTATTTCGTACCAAGCGAGGAGATGTCAAGGAAATCCATTTCCTCTTGAATGTATCTATGCAAACAGTTGTGATACTTTAGCACCAGATGTTTCTCTGAATCTTTGATACCCAACTTTGTGCGCAGGGTATGGAACAGGTTCATCAGCTCATGCACATCTTGATCCCTTTGTTGTCGCAGCATGGTCCATTGTATGTACTTGTCCTCATAGCTCCCCACGGGATAGTACTGTTCCTTGATGGCGTCTCAGAAATAATTCCAAGTTGGTACGGCCGAGAACAGAGAGGTTTATGTCTGGTCCTTGTTCTCACAGTAGGTTTCCCACCAATCCTTAACATGGGGGGTAGCTTTGAGGAGTGCAAAAATAATCTTCTCCCATTCTGAAAATTCATGAACAAAGAAATACCCTTCAAATAGATTCAACCATCTATCTACGGCATCTGCATCTATTTGACCCTCAAATATGGGAATGTCAAAATTTACTTGTACCTTAAAAGGAGTCATGCCTCCAGAGTGGCTGTTGGATGCAGATGCGCCGCCGGTGGGCAACCATTGAAGGATCTGAGCAAATTTAGCCATCATCGCGTTCCTTTGTTTTTCGAGGGCCTCCTCGAGCAATATTTTGATAGGATCTCCTGCTCCCTCATCTTTCTTTTCGTCCCCCATGGGCATCCGTCGAGGTTTGCGAGGCTGATCTTGCAAAGGTTCCACCAGATCGAGCCCTAGCTCCTTATACCCCAACCTCGTTGGGGACATGCAAAGAAGGATCGAGAAAAAGCAGACCGCTCTGATACCACTGATCCGGATTTATGCAGGAACGCAACAGAATAAACATATAACCATAAATACAGAGATGCAGCGGAAATAACACTTCATTTCACTAATATCAAAGAACTGAAATTTGCTTACAGACAGAATGGAAATAAAACTAGCTAGGGCGCTGGTAGCTATCTCTGAGAAGAGATGTGGCGGCTACAGGCCTCTGAACTGTGTTACAATGAGGCTCGAGGGCCTATTTATCATTTCGAAACAATGGGAAATCCTAAACAGCCAAAACCCTAACCCTAGGAGATGAAGCGCCAAAACTATGGGCCCCGTTTGGGTAAATTGGTGTTTCAACTTCCCAGGGGCGTAACTTTGGCATACGATCTTTGTTTGACGCGGACCATACCTCGTTAGCAAGATCTATCCGAGGACTACAAATTTTGACCCATGTTGCTCTCTGTTTTCCCAAAAAACGTCGTTTAGGGCCTCAAAACGGCTCCAAAAGTTCAGGACCCGAAAAACTGCTAAAAATAGTAAGTTGTGCCGAAACTGAAAAACTGAAAGAGACAATGGTGGGGCCCCAAGTGGAATAGGCGGGTGACCACCAATATTCACCTGGATCATGGCAGTTTCAAATGGCATTTTTTGAGCCCACGATGCTAGCCCTTAGTACTATTGAATATTATAAAGCTTCCATATTTTCAGTTGATACTAAGAAATTTCATGCAATCGATCATATCGATTTACACAAGAAAGAAGGTGACATGATTTATTTGACATTAACCACCTCATCCATGAATGCTTCCAAATTGCAGACCTCTTTAAATAATATGCATTCACATTTGAAAATTTAAAGAATGTCTTCGCTAGCCAAGGACACCAAAATCAAGATCTTAGAATATTTAGTTATAAAACTAGGATATAATACTAGTGATTTCAAGGTAGTTGAGGAGATAATCAAGAAAAAGAATGCTAACATTAAAGCCCTCAGGAAACAACTTAATCTCCCAACTACATAACACCCTTAAGTTAAGGAGGTTACCAATTTAGATATGGAGAAAGAAAAGTTGTTCAAAATAGTAGTGGAACAAAATGCACAAATCCAGAAAATGTAACAAGACATGGAAGCACTACTAAAAGAAAAGGAGCAATGGGAGGAAACAAGAACATCAACAGCAGGTACACCAACAATAGCCATTTCAACACAAACATCAACTTCAAATTCCGTAGAAAATCTAGCTCAAGCTTTAGGGGAATTATCATTGACAAATAAGGAAAGGGATAAACTGATAGAAGCACTCACCAAGATGGAAGAAAGAAAAATCAAAGAAGGCAATTCATACCTCGTATAAGTACAAAATAATTTCTAATTAATCCAGCAGATTCTGAAGTATGAAGATAAACACCTCATAATTCAAATGCTAGTAAAATCCAAATGCAAAATTTGGCACAATATCGATGAAAATGCCATAGATTTGTGGCCTTCTATTCAAATTATCTTTGAGCAGGAGAGCTGATATAGAGAGTTAAAACAACAGCTGAAAAAACCAATATTGATACTGAACATAGGCCAGCAGAAGCTCATAAGATCATAAAAATGTTGAATTCCAAGACCAAACATGAGCTTCAAGAGCTCAGCATCTAAGATAGAACATAAACAGTAATGGAAGTCAAGAGAGTGTTGGAAAATAAAAATATAATGGTGCATTTGGAGAATAAGCGCAAAGAATTGGAACTACATGTATGAATATTTAATAAGAAGTTTTCTTTGCTGCAGGAGAAAGGACTTCCAACTCCCAAGAATTCTACTTTCAAATTGATTCCAGTAGAAAATTATCAAGAGAAACTATGCAGCGTTGCTGAAGATGCCTCTAAATTCACAAAGGCAAAAGGAACTATCAGTGGAGAAGCTTTCTTGGAAGGCCTAAAATTTGATTTTTATATTCAACATGAGATTTATCATTTTTTTTATCAAGCCAAATTTCCAAACTTACACAAAATTAGATGAAAGATTTATAAGCATGGGGAATTTTCTATCCCAAGTGAAGAACATTGGGACAAGTTACTGGAATTAATTGAGTGAAAGTAAACATAAAACCACACATTTTGGAAAACAGAAAAATAGAAGGAGTTGGAAAGTAGCTACAGCCAACAAAATACTTCCTCCAAAAATTCAACAGAAAAGCCAAATCTGTCCAGAATTTCTATATTTAGTTTTATTCCAAAAAAATCTACATCTTTATTACATATTATTTTGTAATAAATTCCTTTTTGGAATCCAAATTTAGTTCAATAGAAAGTCTATAAATATTTTTTAATAAGATTTAGAAATGGTTGGATTATGTATGAAGAAAAGAGCTCTACCTTAATGTAAGATGTGAGTTTTTACTGAAATTAATCAATTTCAGAAATACATAGGCAATTTTGTTCTAGGATTCTTGGCAAACAAATGGTCATTTTTTTCCTCATGTTGAATTTTTATTCTTTTGAGTTTTCATATGGATTTCCCTTCCTAATTGTTTACAAGAAGATGACGAGTAGAATTTAGTTTCAGTACTCTGTTGTGGCTTGATAAGAAATCTTAATGTTTTCTTCTGAGATTTAAGTATAGAATTCATCTGTGTATGCTCTATAAACATAGTTACCGATAAAACGGGAACTATTGCCTCAAAACGAGAACTCTAGCCCAAAAAAACTCAAAAAACATGAAAAAACAACCCAAAAGCGAAAAGTGTGTCTTCCAGAACGCATTGTTTTTTTTAAGGGTCAAATTTGAACATTTTTTAAATTATGCCAAAAACCAATTTTTTCTTGAAAAAGGGATTGAAGAAAAACCCTCGAAACAAAAAGTGTTGATGGCGGAATAACATCTCCAATTTGTGTGCAAAACCCAACTTGAAAACAAAAGGTGTTGATGTTGGTGTTAGTGCTGGAATCGGCACTTGGATTGTGACAAGCGCATGACCAGACACATCTTAAGCTCAAGGGATTTTCTTATAATTTGATTTGAGTTTTTTGGAAAGTGGTTGAAACTCATACACACTAAAATGGGTTTTGAGCATATATGAATCTCTCACACATATGAGGGAACTAGTGCATGATGTGGTAACAAGTTTGAGTTTGTAGCCTGATGGTTAGAAGAATGGAAGACAAATAGTGGATATGTAAAATAAAAGCCCACTACTAAGAGGAAAAGGTGACACAAATTCTAGATCTAAAATGTATAGTGAAAGAATGCTTTTAAAAGACTTACAAGAATCTCACTCTACATTTTAAGAATCCCATTACAAGGAATGCTTCTGACTAACATGACCTCATGAATCAGGAATTCTTGATGAATCAAGACTGACAAAAATAGACTAACATGCATGCTAGATCAAAAGACTTATAACAACATGAAACAAGATTTAATTCCACCTCAAGTAATGCTTATGAATAATCTTCAATTCATACTGAATCAGGAAAGCTTGGAACAAGACTTACAAAAAAAGTTCCATATGTCTTGGAGGTTCACAAGACAAATAAAAACATAAGATAAAACTTTTATGATAAATCTGGAAAGATAGATAAAGTATGTAAAAACAGAAGGGAAAACAATACACACACAACAGATTTTGTGGTCTTCAAGAGTGCCTTTGGATATCTTACATGTTCAAAAATGTTCAACAAAGTATGCCATGAAATAGACAACCAACCAACCCCTTTTCTCCTTGCATTACATAGTATATATACAAAAAAGGAGTTCTGTAAAAATCCTCCATAAAAAGTGCAAATCCTTTTCTGAGACTTTATTACAACCCTCTACATATAGTAGAGCTTATTCAAAACATAAAAAAAAATGAAATAGAAATGAAGACATATCATGGCAGCATGGAGCTCGAGGTGGCTGAGTTGAGGTGGTTGAGTGCTCCTCGTTGCTTGGAAAAAAATTCCTCCACAAAAATTGAAATCTCCCAACTGAAAAGAACACTTGTACCCTTATCTGCAAAAGTGTAGGAGAATCTAACTAAAAGGAGTAACAAATTGGAAGATAACCACCTTTCAGGTGAGCAACACCTCTTGTTTTAACAGGTCTTCAATATTCGAATAACAATAAATACCCTGAGCAAGATAAGAAATATTTCTTCGAGCCTTGAGGAGGAGTTGTTATATTTGCTTATAGATATCGAAATCTTTTAAAACAAGTGTCGCCAGAAATTCCTAAAAAAACTTGTAACTACCTCTGAAATCCTCCCTATGCTTTCAAAAGCATGCCGATACTGGACACATGTCGGGATGAGAGTGGAGGGGAGTGTGTTGAACCCTTAGTTAAACTGAGAGGAGGGGGGGTGAATCAGTTTAACAAATTCATGGACTTTTAAAACTTTTCATTAAACATTATTAACACCTTCATTTCATGATCAACATAATTTGTGTGCAATCCTAATTTGTGAGCAGCAATTAATAAGTAGATTAGGTAATGTACTAGCAGTCTTAATGTGTGAGCAGCAAGTGTTAGCAGAATAGATATACCATATCAACACATAGACATCATTCACATAGACACCAGATATAAGTGGAAACCCATAAAGGGAGAAAACCACATCTTATTATTGTTGCGATGCAAAGGCAAGCTCCAACTCTCTCTCACCACTGATTTTCTGTAGGCACCAACCTACAGGAGGATCCTACCTCAATTCTGCAAGCTACAACTTGCAAGGAAGCTCCAACTCCCATCAATTTTTGTAGGCACCAACCTACAGGAGGCTCCAACCTCATTCAACTACAACTGACATCTATCAAGCTACAATTTGATAGGGAAGCTCCAACTTCATCACTCTTTCAAAAGAAAACACTTGTTGATTTTACTTGGATATCAGCTTTGTTCTATACCATCTGCTCTGTTGTCCATCAGTTCTCATATCTTCCATGTATCATCTCTGCATCTTCTCAGTTTCTCTATCAGCTTCTCTTTCTTCTCTGCCTCACTACTTCATTTTTGCATTCTCTGCTTTTCTACCAGCTCCTTCTGCTTCTCAGCCTCACTGCATCATTTCTGCATTCTCTAACCTCTTGTAGCTTTCTTATATTCTTCAACTCTCTTCAATTTTGTTGCACACTCTCTTCTTATCTCTCTCTGTTTTCGTAACCTTCTCCCCTTGGATATTACCTGTTTTATACAAAATAGCTTCATGGTTGTTTGCATTCTACTGAGAATTCAAACTGGACAACCATGTCTCTTTGCCTTCTGTCTCCTCATTTCTTTTATCAACCCATTCAGAAAAATATAACAATATGAGTTAATTTCAATATTACAGTGGGATTTTTTTTTCCTCCGGAGACTTACCAATACATCACAAACAATATAAAATCAATTACAACATTTACATTCACAATTTTAGCTACACACATTAATTTCACTCAGCTCCTTTTCTGGATTTTGGCTTTGCTAGTTTTGTCTTTTCTGTTGTTGTTGAGTGACTGTTCTGCATACTTTGATTCACCATGCTTGTAGCATGACCTGTGAATTTTTCCAGATTCTGCATACTCTGTTTACCTCTGCCATGCCCACATTTTTATCCCTGTGCCTATTCAGCTGTTCACTATACTTGTGTGCACTTGCTGCATATATAACTGCTTTTCAAGTTTTATCCTCAAATAAATATAAATTTGGGCAATTTCTGTTCATTACAAATCTCTGTTCTTAGGCTACCTGCTTACACACTCTTTGTCCATTGCAGTTGTATAAATGTTGTATGTGCAACTGTCTTTTAATAGAACACAAACAACTCTCGGCGTTCAAAACTTTTTAACAATATGGGATCATATATATTTGAACTCACAATCTTCATTACATAATACGACCTCAACCATCAAAGATATAACCTTTGGTTTCGCATTAAAAAAATGCTCATACTCATTAAATGTACATCCACGACTTGTCATTCTCATACAACCATATATCCGCACCCCAATCAAATGAAAAAAACTTTTAATAAACCTTGGGTTTTATATCAATGAACCACCATTCGTATACTCCAAGAAGCCAAAGCTCTACACACATTTCTTTGACTTAGGAAAAACAACACAATTTTGTGGGTCAGCCCTTCCACACACCCATATAGTCGGGCCCACATATGTTTGGTAAAGTTTGCACTTTTAATACATTCCAAACGACAGCGCCCTTTGAACATATATATATAATGTTTGATAAATTCCGCACCTCCTAATTTGATTAAATAAACATTAAAGTATTAACCTCATTATCACGACCACGTGCGCTCACTATTTATTAACTTTATTGAAAATTTCTTACTTATGTGCCAAGTTCCCTTCTAACTTATTCACAATCGAAAGACATTTTTGATTGTCTTACCATACTGCTTGGTTAAATAACCCTCATCAATTATGAATGCCTGACCTTCTTGTCATATATATATCAAAGCCTAAGTCAATCCTCGACCATGTTTTTAACCCTCGGCATAACATAATGTATAGACGTGCATCAAACATATAATCCACACATAAACCATTATTATATGTGCACTCAAATTTAATATATATCAAATATTTCAATAGATATCAAACCCGACGCATATTTTAATACATATATGTTCCCGGGGACCACCTCCATTAACACGCCTCGCGAATCCAACGACGAATAGTTTATCGCATCAACTTCGATGATCCAACGGATGTCATGCCATATCACATTTTTTATTGAGTCGAGCTTTAACCGCTCAAACGAACGCGATAAGAGTTGATTTGTAAAACTGCCTTAGGACACGTGGCCCTTAGCGACATAGATCGCGTTCAAAATGAGAAATCCACTTACCATTTTTGACACCACGTGATAATGCCGGTTTTCTTACCTCTGGTTTTACTGTTCATGATTAGGGTTCTGCTTATATTCATGGTTCCACTTCATCAACTTTAAATCTGTGGTTTAATTCCGATTCAACGTTTGGTTTGTTATCGATCCTCTTCACTTTTTGTTATGTAACTGCCTTCACTCTTGCTTCAGATATTCAAACAGGTCAGCGTTTTTCATGCTATAATCCTCCCAAGGTAACCACTGTAACCAGAATATTCCACACTTTCTCCACACAACTTAGAAGAAGCACAGAAACAACCTTGGGCCATTCAATTTCAACCTGAATCAATATACTCCAATTTCACTACCTTCAATCAGGTCGATCCTCATCTTTAACCAGCTTCTTCACTTAAAGACTGTGCGAGACCTCTCACATTAAAAAGACCAAAATTCATTGGTTCTTATTTAAATCTTCACAGAGGACTTAAGGCGCACTCAACATACAAATAGGTTTAAATAAACCCCCGATCTTAGCCAGCTTAGATATTTCAAAAGGGCTAGGTTCTCTATCTCTGAAACCCTACGGTTCTCAAATGCACTGTGCTATCCACCTATAGTTATTATTCTTATGATGTCATTCAGTCCTTAAACCTCTGTACACCCGATTGAATAGGACCGATGCCAGTCCCCCTCTGTACTTGATTTCTGCGTTTTGTAATCGATTACAAGCTCAATAACATTCAAATGTGATAGATTGCATTGATTCTTTCCTTCATATAGAGTACCAGATTAACCCTCAAATTTCAGAGTTCTATTCACATAGATAATCACAAGAGCTTGAAATATTCTTCATGCAGAAAAAATCAGACAATGTACATCTCACAAAATTCAGGACTATTCTCGATTTCACTGGATTAACAGTTTCCAATCTTTCTCTTTGAATAGAGCGAAGTTACATCGTTGTGCCAAAATCCATATACTTCAAAGGATGAATCATTATTCAACTTCTCTTGAATATGTGAAGAGCATTATCAACATCACACACAGACCCTTATTACAGATTTTAAACATCACTGGTTCTCATATAAGTTCTTATTGAAATCAAAGCTCTTTCATATAGAATTTAGGTCAACAATATCCATATAATACTGAAACTAATCCTTCTACATACACAACTAAATTTACTCACACAACTGCCTCTGCTTCATGTCTGCTGCTTTGCTTTATTGTTGGTTCAGGTACTCCTCCTTTGCCATCCCCTTTGCCATCAATGACAACATTTCCAACAGTCTCCCCCTTTGGCATTGATGGCAATACACTTCCTCTGCTTGCCTTTTAGAAGCCCCTTTTTACTTTTCATCCCCCTTTGACATCAATGGAAAAGGGTTGCTCATTTCCTAGTGTGCATTATATTTCTTCATTTCCTCTCTCTGAGATGTGTTTAGTCCTTCTTATTCTAACTTTGTACCCTGCTGCTCTTCTTAGTTGTTCATGGGTGATGTTCTCTTTACTACCACGGCTTCTTGCTGCTTTTTCTCCTTCTAACAACCTGCTGGCTATTGTGTGTTTCAAGTGATCTTCTTCCTCTATCGATCTCTGTTAGAGGAATTTCCTTTCCCTTCCTAATCTCATAGTTGTTCTCATTCCAATGAGCTCTTCTTAGACTGCTTTCATGGGGACTGTTTGTGAACTGCTCTCCCCCTAGGATGTTGCTTCATATTTATCACTGTTTGGATATTTTCTTTGTTTTCTAGAGTAGCTCCCCCTAAGACTATGCTAGATTCATTATGTTATTGAGATAATAGGCTCCCCCTTTCTCTTTTACTTCCATACTTTATTGGGGTTCATCATAATGTCTGCACTCCTTTTTGATTCATAATTTTGTTTGATTGGGTTTGATTTCATCCTCTGTTTGGAATTCTTTAATGTATAAGGCAGTATACAATTCTTTGCTTTGTGACCAAGATTGAGGCATACATAACATCTTACTTTTCCAAGGTATGTTTTAGCTGATGCATAAGATTTTGTTCCCCTTTTTTAATACAATTTACAATCTACAAGTTTATGTCCAAAATTATTCCATGCATAACAATAGCCATGGAAATGATTTGTGTACCTGGTGAAAGATTGTCTTTTCCCTTTGCTTTCTTGAGGTATTCTTCTCATTTGCTGCATCTTTTTCTGGTTAACATTGATTCTCTTTGTCTTACAATGTGCTCCATCATGTCCTGGTTTGTGGCAGGAAAAACAAGTGATACTTCTCATAGGAGGAAAGAACCTTCTTTGACATCTTCCAAATTTTTTCAATTCATCCTCATGAGTGTATGAGCCTTTTTTAGCTGATTATTTCATCCTCTCATTCTCTGTCCTTTCATGTTACTAATTGATTCTATTTGTTTCTTTGCAACTCATGTTCTTGCTGGCTTCTACTACTGTAGGAATCTTCTGAGCTGCTTTATTGTCCTTTTCAGCTTTTGTGAAAATGAAATTCCCGTTATCCTCAACCTTGGACTTGCTAGTTTCTTCTTCATATCCTATCCCAGCCTTTATGTGGGGTGACCTTTGAGCATTGAGAATTTGGTCCAACTGTCCAGAACTTTTCATTAGAGGTGTATTCATTAATCGTTCTCTTTGGGCTTTTTCTAAGTTCTTTCTTAGGCTCACTACTTCTTCTTCCAATCTTTCACATTCCAGACTTTTCTCTCTCATTTGTTCCAGTAGAGTGTCTTCTACTTTCTTTTCTTCTTCAAGTTGTGTCTTCAGGCCAATAATTTCTTTCTTATCTTCATATTCTTTCTCATCACATATTTGCACCAATGTCTTCATTTCTTTGTTTTCATTCTTCAATCTTTCTATTTTAGTCAAGGCTGAGTCAAGTTTGCCTTTTTCCTCAGTTGCAGTTTCTTCATGGTTCTTACTTCCATTCACACTAGCAGGTACCTCATTTGATTGAACATTTTCCTGTTGACATGAATTTTTCTTCTTCTTAAGTCTCTTCTCCTTCTTGACGATGCAGTTCTTAGAGCCTACTCCATGCATGGAATGCAATCTATCCCAGATTTCTTTTGCAGAGGTTAAATCCATTATTACCTCAAGATCCTTGTTATGAAGATTGTTGTATATCACAAATTTTGCCTTCGCATTCCTCTGTTGTTCTTGCACTGTGGGAGAGTATGTGCAATAACCATCATATACAAGTTTCCATACCTCAAGTTCATAAGCCAATAATCCTGTTTTAACCTTATCTCTCCATTCAGGAAAGTTTGTTGTATTTAACACAGGTACATTTTGATAGTCCATGACTCAACCAGATCTCCTTCAAGCTATTAGGCTTGCACCAAAGGAACCTACTCTGATACCAATTGTTGAACCCTTAGTTAAACTGAGGGGGGGGGGGGGGGGTGAATCAGTTTAACACATTCATGGACTTTTAAAACTTTTCATTAAACATTATTAACACCTTCATTTCATGATCAACATAATGTGTGTGCAATCCTAATTTGTGAGCAACAATTAATAAGCAGATTAGGTAATGTACTAGCAGTCTTAATGTGTGAGCCGCAAGTGTTAGTAGAATAGATATACCATATCAACACATAGACACCAGATATAAGTGGAAACCCATAAAGGGAGAAACCCACATATTATTATTGTTGTGATGCAAAGGCAAGCTCCAACTCCCTCTCACCACTAATTTTCTGTAGGCACCAACCTACAGGAGGCTCCTACCTCAATTCTACAAACTACAACTTGCAAGGAAGCTCCAACTCCCATCAATTTTCTGTAGGCACCAACCTACAGGAGGCTCCAACCTTAGTCAGCTACAACTGAAATCTATCAAGCTACAACTTGATAGGGAAGCTCCAACTTCCTCACTCTTTCAAAAGAAAACACTTGTTGATTTTCCTTGGATATCAGCTCTATTCTGTACCATCTACTCTACTATCCATCAGTTCTCATATCTGCCCTGTATCATCTCTGCATCTTCTCAGATTCTCTATCAGATTCTCTTTCTTCTCTGCCTCACTGCTTCATTTCTGCATTCTCTGATTTTCTATCAGCTCCTTCTTCTTCTTAGCCTCACTGCATCATTTCTGCATTCTCTAACCTCTTGCAGCTTTCTTATATTCTTAAACTCTCTTCAATTCTGTTGCACACTCTCTTCTTCTCTCTCTCTTCTTTCGTAACCTTCTCCCCTTGGATATTACCTATTTTATACAAAATAGCTTCATGGTTGTTTGCATTCTACTAGGAATTCGAACTGGACAGCCATGTCTCTTTGCCTTCTGTCTCCTCATTTCTGTTATCAACTCATTCAGAAAAATATAACAATATGAGTTAATTTCAATATTACAGTGGGATTTTGTTTTCCTCCAGAGACTTTCTAATGCATCACAAACAATATAAAATCAATTGCAACATTTACATTCACAATTTCAGTTACACACATTAATTTCACTCAGCTCCTTTTCTGGATTTTGGCTTTGCTGGTTTTGTCTTTTTTGCTGTTGTTGAGTGACTTTTCTGCATACTTCGATTCACCACGCCTGTAGCATGACCTGTGAATTTTTCCAGATTCTGCATACTTTTTTTACCTCTGCCATGCCCACATTTTTATCCCTGTGTCTATTCACCTGTTCACTATACTTGTGTGCACCTGCTGCATATATAACTGCTTTTCAAGTTTTATCCTCAAATAAATATAAATCTGGGCAATGTTTATTCATTACAAATCTCTGTTCTCGGGCTACCCGCTTACACACTCTCTGTCCATTGCAGTTGTATAAATGTTGTATGTGCAGCTGTCTTTTAATAGAACACAAACAACTCTCGGCGTTCAAAACTTTTTAACAATACGGGATCATATATATCTGAACTCACAATCTTCATTACATAATACGACCTCAACCATAAAAAATATAACCTTTGGTTTTGCATTAAACAAATGCTCATACTCATTAAAAGTACATCCACGACTTGTCATTCTCATACAACCATATATCTGCACCCCAATCAAATGAAAAAAACTTTTAATAAACCTTAGGTTTTATATCAATGAACCACCATTCGTATACTCCAAGAAGCCAAAGCTCTACATGCATTTCTTTGACTTAGGACAAACAACACAATTATGTGGGTCAGCCCTTCCACGCACCCATATAGTCGGGCCCACATATGTTTGGTAAAGTCTGCACTTTTAATACATTCCAAATGACAACGCCCTTTAAACATATATATAATGTTTGATAAAGTCTGCACCTCCTACTTTGATTAAATAAACATTAAAGTATTAACCTCATTATCACGACCACATGCGCTCGCTATTTATTAACTTTATTGAAAATTTCTTACTTATGTGCCAAGTTCCCTTCTAACTTATTCACAATTGAAAAACATTTTTCGATTGTCTTACCATACTGCTTGGTTAAATAACCCTCGTCAATTATGAATGCCCGACCTTCTTGTCATATATATATCAAAGCCTAAGTCAATCCTCGACCATGGTTTTAACCCTCAGCATAACATAATGTATCAACGTGCATCAAACATATAATCCGCACATAAACCATTCTTATATGCACACTCAACTTTAATATATATCAAATATTGCAATAGATATCAAACCCGACACATATTTTAATACATATACGTTCCCGAGGCCCACCTCCATTAACACGCCTCTCGCATCCAACGGCGGATAGTTTATTGCATCGACTCCGATGATCCAACGGATGTCATGCCATATCGCATTTTTTATTAAGTCGAGCTTTAAATACTCAAACGAACATGATAAGAGTTGTTTTGTAAAACCGCCTTAGGACACGTGGCCCTTAGCGACATAGATCACGTTCAAAATGAGAAATCCACTTACCATTTTTGACACCGCGCGATACTGTCGGTTTTCTTACCTCTGGTTTTACTGTTCACAATTAGGGTTCCTCTTATATTCATGGTTCCACTTCATCAACTTTAACTATGTGGTTTAATTCCGATTCAACGTTTGGTTTGCTATCGATCCTATGCACTTTTTGTTATGTAACTGCCTTCGCTCTTGCTTCCGATATTCGAACAGGTCAGTGTTTTTCATGCTATAATCCTCCCAAGGTAACCACTGTAACCAGAATATTCCACACTTTCTCCACACAACTTAGAAGAAGCACAGAAACAACCTTGAGCCATTCAATTGCAACCCGAATCAATATACTCCAATTTCACTACCTTCAATCAGGTCGATCCTCATCTTTAACTAGCTTCTTCACTTACAGACTGTGCGAGACCTCTCGCATTAAAAAGACCGAAATTCATTGGTTCTTATTGAAATATTCACAGAGGACTTAAGGCGCATTCAACATACAAATAGGTTTAAATAAACCCCCGATCTTAGCCAGCTTAGATATTTCAGAAGGGCTAGGTTCTCTATCTATGAAACCCTACGGTTCTCAAATGCACTGTGCTATCCACATATAGTTCTGATTCTTATGATTTCGTTTAGTCCTTAAACCTCTGGACACCCGATTGAATAGGACCGATGCCAGTCCCCCTCTATACTCGATTTCTGTGGTTTGTAATCAATTACAAGCTCAATAACATTCAAATGTGATAGATTGCATTGATTCTTTCCTTCATATAGAGTACCAAATTAATCCTCAACTTTCAGAGTTCTCATTCACATAGATAATCACAGCAGCTCGAAATATTCTTCATGGAGAAAAAATCAGAGAATGTACATCTCACAGAATTCAGGACTATTCTCGATTTCACTAGATTAACAGTTTCCAATCTTTCTCTTTGAATAGAGCGAAGTTACATCGTTGTGCCCAAATCCATATACTTCAAAGGATGAATCATTATTCAATTTCTCTTAAATATGTGAAGAGCAATATCAACATCACACACAGACCCTTATTACAGAGTTTAAAAATCACTGGTTCTCATACAAGTTCTTATTGAAATCAAAGCTCTTTCATATAGAATTTAGGTCAAGAATATCCATATAATACTGAAACTAATCCTTCTACATACACAACTGAATTTACTCACACAACTGCCTCTGCTTCATGTCTGCTACTTTTCCTTATTGTTGGTTCAGGTACTCCTCCTTTTCCATCCCCTTTGTCATCAATGACAACATTTCCAACAAAGTGAAGTGAAGCGCGGGAATGGAAAGTAAGCGAAAGGCGTTGGAATGGAACAATAAGCGAGAAAAGATATTAAGTGGAATAATAATAAGCAGGAGGAGTAAGTGCATTAAAATATATCACAATCACAATCACAGAGTGGAGCAAAGTGAATACATTATCAGGGCGGAATTGCAATGCGACATATCACAATCCCAAGATGATTGGTTTATCACAAATCGGGGATCGGAGCTTATTTCATATCAGGGATCAGAGGATTATCGCATTTCGCAATTAGAGGATTATCACATTTCACAATCAGAGGGGGAAACATGGATAGTTAGCAATAGGATTTGTGATATGCGATAAGAGAAGTGACATAACGGTAAGGTGGGTCCTACCAATCACATCAGGGGTTTTTAGGAGCGGGCAACATAAAGCGGTAACAAAGTGGCAGAATTGCAATGTGATATATCACATCAGGGTATCGCAATCGCAAGATAGAGTAGGCAACATGGATGGTTAGCAATGGGATTTGCAATATGCGATAAGCAAAGTGACGTGGCAGGGAAATGAGTCCTAGTGTTATCACAATCGGGGGTTTTTTGGAAGTGGAAACAGATGATAACAAAGGAATTGTGAAATGGCAATTGCGAAATAAGGTAAGGTGGGTCCACAAAGCAATATTATAGTGCGGTATGATGTGGCTATAGGTGGGTCCCATTTTTATCGCAATCGGGGATATAAGGAGGCAAGAGTAAGTGAATTCATCAAGAATTTGCAATTTACAATGAAGTAGGTCCTATTAATGGTTTTAAAGTGAAAAAAAGATAAATAAATAAAGCGTCCCAAAGCATAACAAAGGATTTTTGAAGTGTTTAAACGCTACAGGCATAACAAAGGAACCCGGAGGTGAGATAGCAAAGCATAACATAACTGAATTTGGAGGGTTAAAAGTGGATTTAAATGGAATTTGAGCACTGGACTTTGGATTTTGGTTTAAAAATGATAAAAAACTAATACATTTTAACCCTCCAGGATCTTCAACCATAGGTTAAGAGACAAGAGAGGATCAAAGACACAAATACAATAGTGACCAGACTTTGAAAAATTGCAGTGCTAATAGTGGTTCTTGGAACACCTAATCCTACATGGGTAGGTGTGGAATGCGAAAAGTCACAATGGAGTCCAAGTGACCTTGGAATATGAAACCAAGAGTCACACCATTGTACTATAAATGTACATCTTTTTATAATGGAAAATAAGAAAGCCTCACACTTATCTTTCATTGTGTTTTATTCTTCTCATACACCATGTGTGTGCTTCAACATGGTGTTTAACATGGTATCAGAGCGGGCGATTTCTGGCCCTGCTCCACTTTGAGTGAGCCATTTGTGTTTATGGCCTATGCATATCTGCAAAATTGTTTGTTTTTTTGCAGCACTCAAGTGTTTGTAGCAGTCTTTTTGCCACATTCAGAGAGTGGTTTTGAAGAAAGAGCAGCATTCAGAATTTGTTTTGAAGAAGAGCAGCAGTGGTTTTGAAGAAAGGCAGCACTGCCCATCTGAAGGTTTTCATTCTCATTTTTTCTGCAATTTCTGCATTTTGAAGAGCTGCTGGATATTATTTATATTGGGTTTCTGAACAAGTTTCTGGGTTTTCATTGGAAATATTTCTGATTTTTCATTGGAAGATTTATGAGTTTCTGCAATTCTACATTTTCCTGTTGCTGGGCTATTGGAAAGATTTCTAGATTTGTACTGAAAGAAATCTGAGTTTTTCTGCTATCCACATTTTCTGCTGCTGAAATTAAATCTGCTCTATATTTCAAAGAAAAGAAAAGTCTATTTCTGCCATCATTTTTGCAATCTCTGCAAATTGTTTTACTCCTCTCTTTGCTGTTTTAAAAAATAAAAAATAAAAAAAAAATAAAAAATTAAAAAAATTACTGCTCCTGGCCTACGGCCTTCCCCATTCCCTAACACTCTACGCTCTGCATTATCGATTCTCCCACATCCTAAAACCCTCTGCCCTCTACACTGCTCAAACGTTGACCCTGCGCATACTCCCATCACACCCTTTACTCCATCGGCTTCTCTGCTCCCAAGCATTCTGCAAACTCTCACAAAACGCTTCTCCTTCCCTACACGCAGCCTCCCCTTACAACGTGTCTCCAACACTCCCCCACGGCTGCTATACACTACACTCCCGAATCCCTCCACACCCGCCTATGCTACGGGTCCTCCGCTCCCTGCCAACTCTCGACTCCATGACTCAACTGCACACGCTTTTTTTTGTTTTGAATACCTTACCCTTCTCCTACGGCCCTACACTGCTACACACCGCTGTCAACAACGCTCCACTCAAGCGCACGCTCATTACATTCAATACCAACCTACTCGGCCCTCACATTATTCCCCGCGCCCCCATCCTCACAGAGCCGCTCCCTCACTGCTCTCTTACCCACTCAATAAATAACGCTCCTTCGACTCCTATCTTGGCATTCGACCATCTACTCCTTTTCATTATAATACGATTCCTCTTTTCTACGATTCCTTCTTTTTTAAATTCATTCTTAAGAAAATTTTAAATAAGCCCACTCCCACCCCATTAAAATTCCCCTTTCCATTAATAAAATTTCCATTCCCATTTATATATAATTTCACTTTATTCCCATAATTTTTAATGCCTCCCTTTTTAATAAACTACCCCCCATTATTTTTTAAATCCCTTCCCTTTTCAATAAAATCTCCCTCTTTCATTTTCAATATAGTTCCTAATTCCCATTAATTTAATTCCCCATTCCCTTTTTTAATTATTCCCCATAATTAATTTTTAATTATTTTTCATTAATTAAAAAAAAAAAAAAAAACAGCAGAGAGAGAGAGGAAAGAGAGAGACAAGAACATCAGAAATGAAATGAAGAAAATGGCATATGAGGAGCAGATAGATTGAATACATTGCAGATTTGACATTGTGTGATTTGTGGCATATACATAAGGGTGATTTTTTGAAGAATTTCACATTTGAAGACAAGTTTGCCATCATTAAAAACAGTTATTTGAAGAAGATAATTCAGCTGCCTCAAAGGCTTCTTGCACATTGTTTTTGCTACACTTTTTGCAGAAAATAGTGTATTGGACTGACATTGATTTGCATCTTCATTCAAGACTTGACTTGTTGAAAAATTGTTGATTGCCCTCCATCATTTGAGGAGCAGATTTTGTACTTGAGATTTCCATAGTTGGAAATTCTTCGCAGTGATTTGTATTTGTTGCATCACATTGTAAACGGGTGCATTTTCGGTTGAAACCGACACCCTTTCATTTTTTGAGCCTAAGTTGTTGAAATGGCTAAAATCAATGAGGTATTAGTGTTGTTGAATAACCTCATTCATTCCAATGTTGATGACATGATAAAAATGAGCAAGGATGCTCTTTGTAACATTCAAAGTTGTTTGCAAAATGCACAAGAAAAGATTGAGTTTTTGCAGTTGGAACCTCAGCTCCAACAAGATGAACTTCAGCAAAAGAGTCACCATTTTGAATCTGTTTCTGTTCAGAAGATTGTGAAAGACTCTCATCAGAAGAAAGAAGATAAAGTTGCAATTGATTCACATTCAGTTCCTTGCACAAGAGCAGATGTACATGTAGATGCAGCAGCTCAACCTGCACTTCCTAAGCCCATCATCAGACCTTGGGAAGAGCTTGTCCACAACAAGCACAGAACTGGTCTTGGATATGACAAGGATGTGTCCTTTCATATTCCGGACTACACAAAGCCCATCATATTTCAGAGTGCCGGATTCCTGTATGACAGTTCACCTGCAGTTGTTCCAGATCCTGTTCTACAACCACAACAGATTGAGAAATGCCAACACTGTGATCGAGTTGGCCATATAAAAGATCACTGTTTTGATCTTCATCCATGCAAGCACTGTGGTCGACACACCCATTCTTCAGACAAATGCTTCAGACACAAGCCTCTTGCAAGAACAAAGATTCATCTTGGATGGATCGCTTCTTGGCAATGGGCATCAGCAGCCAAGAAGATGTTTACGACACATGTCAGAACTTGTTCACGCATATTGAACAAACTTGCAGTTGAGTTTTCGCCATCATCTCACCTTGTCCCTGACAGGGGGGAAAATGGTGGTCATGTACAAGCTTCGACATCAGATCAAGCGAGCCTGAGCCACAATCTCTCATTCCATGTTCAGAGTTGTAGCCAGCAGTTCAAGCGAGCCTGAGCCACAATTCGTCATTCCGGATTCAGAGATGTAGCCAGAGATATGGATGCCCATGAGCATACCTTTGGTTGGTGGATAACCTAAAACCATCATTTTCGGTTGGTGGATAACCTAAAACCATCATTTTCAGTTGGTGGATAACCTAAAACCATCATCTTTGGTTGGTGGATAACCTAAAACCATCATTTTCGGTTGGTGGATAACCTAAAACCATCATCTTTGGTTGGTGGACAACCTAAAACCACCACAGGTCGTAGACCTCCCTTCTTTTAGGTCGAAGGTCTTCCTTTTTTATGAGGGACAATTCCTCTAGCAGAAGCCTTCAGCGTCTTGCCGGTTTTGGAAGAGTTCCGGGAACTGCAACAAGTATTGCGTTCCAGTGTTTGTGGTCATCCTAAAACCACCTCTTTTTTCCAACATTTCAGAGAGTTGATTCAGCCCAAGTGCTGCCATGTATACTTTGCGGATTTGTATTACAACTCTTTTCTTGGACTCACACATACCCCTTCGGATTAAGGGGGGATGTTGGAACACCTAATCCTACATGGGTAGGTGTGTAATATGAAAAGTCACAATGGAGTCCAAGTGACCTTGGAATGTGAAACCAAGAGTCACACCATTGTACTATAAATGTACATCTTTGTATAATGGAAAATAAGAAAGCCTCACACTTATCTTTCATTGTGTTTTATTCTTCTCATACACCATGTGTGTGCTTCAACATGGTGTTTAACACTATTGGGGATGAAGTCCTCTCTGTAATGCTTCAAGGATCATAGTTCCAGTGCCTTGTCCAGCCCTTATTTATCCAACCAACAATTCTGCTCATTAACTCAAAAAGACCAACATGCTTAGCCATTGGGTAATGGAGTCATAAGTTAGATTTCAATCTTCTGCAACTTATTTCAACACAACTAAAATACGGAAATAAAATTGCAATCTAAAACTAAAAAGAAAACATTCATCCTCCTACTTCTAATTAGCTGAAAACTTGCCTAATCAAGTATAGCTTGATTTATAATACAACCATAAAATCATTTGACCAATAGAGGAAAACTCTCGCATGCAAATATTTGAAAATACCCACAAGGGATATAATATATGTAGTAAGAAACAAACTGGAAACATGTACTTACTGTTATAAACTGTGTGTCATTTCAATTGTTGCTATATTGGATACCCCTACTAAAAATGAATCCATCCAATCAGCAACTAGATCATGAAACGTATGTGGAATATCTAGCCAATCCAAAAGACCAAGTTGTTGTTGTTTAAAATCTTCTATGTCAATCAAATAGGGCTACTCTTGTCCTCCTTGCAACAACTCATTAACTGCATATTTTTCATTACATTTAAGGGCAACAAAACCTTCTTTAAGTTGTTGATTACTTTCTTGGACAACAAACTCGTTAGAGCCACTTAAACCAGTAGAACTAAATGGTAGAAATATATCAGGTTCCAAAGGAAGAACATCATGCTCATCAGATTCTTCATCCTGAGTACTAGGAATAATTCGATCCATATGAATCTAATCTGGATCCATACCTTTTTCAAACTCTTCATAAAATTTTAACACTGCTAGAAGAATCTACTTTATCATTCTGAACATAACACTCAAATTCTTCGCAATAGTTATCAAGCAACAACTCAGATGAATATAGTCCTTTACAATAATGATGAAACATTTCATGAAATTCCCTTAAATAAGAAATAGTACCAGCAGGTAAGGACCAAAACCATTTGCGCGCATCTCCATCAAGGGAAAACACAAATATTTTCATGAGGACATATTCATGAAACACATCTAGCAAGTGCATAAGCTCATGAAATGAAATTAGGTAATTAGCGGGATGTTCATCTTCATATCCTTGAAATCTTAAAAGATGATGTTACCATTCATCTATAGAAGGCACCGGATTAGGAAAACCATGAATTACCGAAAAATTTAAAGGATCAAACCTTTGAGCTAAGATGGAAGCAAAGGCTTTCGACATTCTAAAAATATGGAGCCGCCACTAGATTCTTTGTTATTGAGTCTCTATATGAAAGATCACAATCTTCTTCAAGTCGCCAATTCTTATTCACCATCAAGAATTGATCATCAGCAATAAAACAAAAGACTCGGGAGAATGCTTTTTTTCAAGGCCTTCGTCTCCCGGTAGACGCACCAAAAGATGTTAGCGCTAGAATTATCACTTGGATTGTGACAAGTGCCTGACCAAACACATCTTAAGCTCAAGGGATTTTCTTATAATTTGATTTGAGTTTTTTGTAAAGTGGTTGAAACTCATACACACTGAAATGGGTTTTGAGTAGATAAGAATCTTTCACACATATGAGGGCACTAGTGCATGATGTGGTAGCAAGTTTGAGTTTAGAACCCGATGGTTAGAAGAATGGAAGACAAACATTGGATATGTAAAAGAGAAGCCCACTGCTAAGAGGAAAGGGTAACACAAATTCTAGATCTAAAATGTATAGTGAAAGAATGCTTTTAAAAGACTTACATGAATCTCACTCTACATTTTAAGAATCCCATTACAAGGAATTCTTCTAACTAACATGACCTCATGAATCAAGAATGCTTGATGAATCAATACTGAAAAAAATAGATTAAATTGCATGGTAGATCAAAAGACTTATAAAAACATGAAACAAGATTTAATTCCACCTCAAGGAATTCTTATGAACAATCTTCAATTCATAATGAATCAGAAAAGCTTGGAACAAGACTTACAAAAACAGATCCATACGTCTTGGAGGTTCACAAGACTAATAAAAACATAAGATAGAACTTTTATGATAAATCTGGAAAGACAAACAAAGTATGTAAAAACAGAAGGGAAACCAATACACACACCACATAGTTTGTGAGTCCTCAAGAGTGCCTCTGGATATATTATATGTTCAAAAATGTACAACACATTATGCCATGAAATAGAAAACCAACCAATCCATTTTCTCCTTGCATTACACAGTATATATACAAAAAAGGAGTTTTGTAAAAAGCCTCCATAGAAAGTGAAAATCTTTTTCTGAGACTTTATTACAACCCTCTACATACAGTAGAGCTTATCTAAAACATTAAAAAAAAAACTGAAATAGAAATGAAGACAGATCATGGCAGCATAGAGCTTGAGGTGGCTGAGTGCTCCTCGTTTCTTGGAAAAAACTGCCTCCACAAAAAGTGCAATCTACCAACTGAAAAGAACACTTGTACCCTTATCTGCAAAACTATAGGAGAAACTAACTGAAAGGAGTAACCAACTGGAAGATAACCACATTTCAGATGATCAACACCTCTTGTTTTAACAGGTCTTAAATATTTGAATAACGATAAAGACCCTGACCAAGATAAGAGATCTGTCTTCGAGTTTTGAGGAGGAGTTGTTATATTTGCTGATATATATCAAAATGTTTTAAAACAAGTGTTGCCAAAAATTCCTAAAAAAACCTGTAACTGCCTCTCAAATTTTGCCTATGCTTTCGAAAGCGTGCTGACATCGGCCACCTATTGAGATGAGAGTGGAGGGGAGTGAAGTGAAGCACGAGAATGGAAAGTAAGCGAAAGGCGTGGGAATGGAACAATAAGTGGGAGAAACTATTAAGTGGAATAATAATTAGCGGGAGGAGTAAGTGCATTAAAATATATCACAATCGCAATCATAGAGTGGAGTGGAGTGAATACATTATCCGGGCATAATTGCAATGTGCTATATCACAATCGCAAGATGGAGGGGTTATCACAAATCGGCGATTCAAAGCTTATCGCATATCGGGGATCGGAGGATTATCACATTTCACAATCAGAGGATTATCGCATTTTGCAATCGGAGGGGGCAACATGGATAGTTAGCAATAGGATTTTCGATATGCGATTAGAGAAGTAACGTGGCAGTAAGGTGGGTCCTACCAATCGCATCGAGGGTTTTTAGGAGCAGACAACATAAAGCAGTAACAAAGTGGCAGAATTGCAATGCGATATATCGCATCAGGGTATCGCAATCACAGAATGAAGAAAGCAACATGGATGGTTAGCAATAGGATTTGCAATATGCGATAAGCGAAGTGATGTGGCAGGGAAATGGGTCCTAGTGCTATCGCAATCAAGGGTTTTTTGGAAGCGACAACACATGATAACAAAAGAATTGCGAAATGGTGATTGCAAAATAAGGTAATGTGCATCCACAAAGAAATACGATAGTGCAGTATGACGTGGGGGTAGGTGGGTCCCATTGTTATCGCAATTGGGGATTTAAGGAGGCAGGAGTAAGTGAATGCACTGAGAATTTGCGATTTGTGATGAAGTAGGTCCTATTAATGGTTTTAAAGTGGAAAAGCGATAAATAAATAAAGCGGCCCAAAGCGTAACAAAGGATTTTTGAAGTGTTTAAACGCTATAGGAGTGTAATAAAGGAACCCGACGGTGAGATAGCAAAGCATAACATAATTGAATTTGGAGGGTTTAAAGTGGATTTAAATGGAATTTGAGCACTAGACTTTGGGTTTTGGTTTAAAAATGATAAAAAACTAATACATTTTAACCCTCTAGGACCTTCAACCATAGGTTAAGGACAAGAGAGGATCAAAGACACAACTACAATAGTGACCAAACTTTGAAAAATTGCAATACTAACAGCTGGAATAATGTCGCCAATTTTTTTGTGTGCAAAAAGTAGCCTGAAAATGAAAAGTATTGTTGCTGGAATAAAGTCGTCAATTTTTTTTTGTGTAAAAAACATCTTGAAAATGAAAAGTGTTAATGTTGGAATAACGCCTTTTTCTTTTCAGGGTAAATTGTCAACAATTTTTAATAATAACATTAAAGATAAAATATCATGACTCTGAAAAACCTTAAAATTTCAACGATAAACATGACATTAAAGATAAAATATCAAAAGTTTTAAAATTGCAACAATTTTTACGCATGGTATTAAAGATAATCTATTATCTTGTCTCTGAAAAGCCTTGAAAATCCAATGATAACATTCAAGATAAAATATCACCTTTATGAAAAAAAAATTCCAACCATTTTTAGACATGGTATTAAAGATAAAATATCACTTGTAAAAATAAAAAAATAAAAACACAAAAAATTTCAATAGATAATTAAAAAAAGAAAATTAAAAAAACACACACACAATTTAAAGAAAAAAAAAACAAAAAAAAAATAATAATTTAAGTTATAAAACAAAAAATTATAAAAAAAAAACAACATAATTATAAAAGTAAAAAATAAAAAATTAGTTAAAATTTAAAAAAATAGTAATAATAAAATAAAATATTAAAATGAAAAATAATTTAAATTTAAATATTTATATTAAAAATAAAAATAAAAATAAAATAATAAAACTTTAAATTAAAATTTAAAAAGAAAATTTAAATTTAAAAAAAATGCATATAAATCTCTCAAAAATACATTTTTAAATTAAAAAATACAAATCATATATATATATATATATATATATAATTTAAAATTACAAAATAAAAACATTTTTCAAATTAAAATATAAAAAAAAAACAAATAAATTAAAAAATAAAAAATTAATTTAAAAAAAAAAATTAGAAATTAAATTTAAAATAAATTAATTAATTAATTAATTTAAAAAAAAAAAGTTAAAAAATAAATAAATTAAAATTAAAATTAAAATAAATAAATAAATAAAACTCTTTGTCGCCACCTTGAAGGCCGCGGAGAGGCTTTCAAGAATCCTCTTCAAACAGATGAAAACATGGAAAATTAAACAAAACTGAAGGCAGAGCGAAGCAATCTAATGAATTCCACCTGCTTAGCTTGGTCGATGGGCGGTGGAGAGCTACCAGCTCTCCGCAGTCAACCGAGCCCCGCGGCCCCCAGGGTAGCGGTGGTGATTCCCGAAATCGACCCATGGCAACGGTGATTCTCAGAATCGACCCAGTGCAGCGGTGATTTCCAGAATCCACTTAGGGTGCCGATGATTCTCAGAATTGACCCAGGACTGCGGTAATTCTCGGAATCGACACAGGGCGGTGGTGGTTCCCGGAATCGACCCATGGGAGTGGTGATTCCCGGAATCGACCCAAGGCAGTAGTGATTCCCAAAATCGACCCCCGCTGCCCAAGGTGTCACAGGGTTCAGCCAACAGGCGGCAGAGAGATGCCACCTTTCCACTGCCTGTCGGCCGAGCCCCACAACCCCCATAGCAGCGACGGTGGGCAGCAGGAGTTATTTTTATTATTTTTTTGTTTTTATTTTTTATTTTTATTTCTATTTTTTATTATTTTATTATTTTTTATTTTATTTTTTATTTTTTAACTTTTTTTTTAATTAAAATTTTGTTTTTTATTTATTTTTAAAGAAAAATAAAAATTGTTTCATTAATTTTTTACAATTATTAATTTTTTTAATTATTTTTTAATTTTTTAATTTTAAATTTAATATTTTTTTAATTTTTTAATTTAAAAAAAAAAAATTATTATTAATTTTTTTTAATTTTAAATTATATATATATATATATATATATATATATATATATATATATATATATATAATAAACTAACTTTTTAATTTAAATTTTTATTGTTTTAAAATTTTTATTTGAATGCTGTTTTTAAATTTTATTTTATTTTTAATTTAAATTTTCAATTTTTAGTTATTTTTAATTTAACTATTTTGATTATTTGATTTTTTTTTTTAATTTTAATTATTTTTAAATTTTTTTTTTTATTTTATCATTTTCTTTAATTATGTTGTTTCTTTTTTTGAACTTAAAAAATAATCGTGTATTTTGTTAATTTTTTTTTTTTGTCTTTAAATGATGAGTTGCTTATCATAATGTGTTCTCTCAATATCTATATCTCTATGTTGATGGAAAGAATGTTTTTGTATGCAAATGGTATAAGAAAGTTAAAAGAAAAGAGTGTATAATTAGTATTAAACTTTTAAAATAGTGTGGAAGTGATACATAATGCATTGTTATACAAAGTATTTATTAAGGATTTAAAAATTATGTTTAGGTATAGTATTAAATGCGATTATTCACATTTGAAAAATCATACATATAGAATGTAGGTGAATATTCAATAAAAAACATATTATTTACTATTAAAATTGGTAATTTTTGGGGGAATATATATATATATATATATATATATATATTTCTGAAAATGTCCAAAAATAGTAAATTGACGAAATTGTTTCCCTAAAAAATTCCTTGTTGCTATACAATTCACCAAACATCTTACTAGTTTTTGGCATGAAGGTTCAGTGTTGTGGACATTAGGGGCCATCTTTTAGGTTTGATCTTGAAATGCATATAGTAGTGACAAAATTAAAAACCATTTGTTCCTTGAGATGTTCTTGGCTGCCTAGGAACTATGCCAGGCATCTGCAAACCTACTTTTGGTCATAAGCTAGCCCTTGGACCAAATTGGGTATTCCTCAGAGCATATAGAAGTTGATTGCCCACTGTAAAAAAATATCAATTTACAAAATTAAGCTCAAAATTCCAGACTTTAAATTCCAATGGATAGGGCTTTGGTATGGAGATTTACCAAAGGCCTATGCACTTGGCACGAAGTTTCAAAGAGGAGAACAATACCTTAAAGTGAAAGGTGTAAGAAAAGAGAAAGACATAAATCTTGGGCAAAACAAAGAGTAAGGAAATATTTGTTGGCTTGTGATGAAGAAAGCATGAGTTGTTGGGCATAACAAATGAAACCAACAATAAACAAGTGAAGGAGTTGACCACAATATTTGAATTCAACTAACAAACATTTCTTTAATGATTCTAATAATAAGGTTTATATATAAAGGAGTAGAAACTAAATCTGAATCCTTTAACTATGCTTTGTATATTGTATAAATATTTCATACAACCCAAAAATCACATTTGAAACACAAAATGTACGTAATTTCTTGAAAGCTGCAATAATTCCATATGTAGAAGAATAGAGATGGAAATTTAAAGAATCTTAAAACAATTAAGGAGAGAAGAACCAGGCTCTACACATATGAGATATAATTGATCCTTGTGTAAGATACCCCCTAGAATATCTTGAAATTACCACTAAAATTTCTGAGTTTTTTTTGAGTTTGTCCATGTGGTTCTTCTTCAAATAGTGTGTATGCATGTGGTTGTAGGTTCACTTTTATTGTATTTTATTCAAAAAAATGTACCAACAAATTCCAAAAAGATACTTCCAAACGTGAATGTATAATTTATATTGTACTTAGAAATGGTACATACCACTGATAAGAGCTTGTTGTAGCAATATTAGAGAAATATGACATAATATCAACAATTTGTCAGTAAACACTTGGTTGTAGATGACTGATAAAACCCATATATATTTGTCTCCAAACAACAAAACAAACTCAACTCCAAAGCAAGGGAACTTGGCCTAAAATAGGTGAGTGAACCCAGTCTAAGAAATAGAGACAACACTTAACAACAACTCGAACATCAATGGCAGGTGTGTAGCCCCTTGAAATGAATATACTCGGCCTGTAGATAATAGGGATACAAAATTCAACCTCTTTGTTATTAGACTTGGCCAACTACACAAAAAATAACTCGGCCTCCTTTAGATGTGAATTCCGCCCCCCTTTTCTCATAACTTGGCCCTCTAAGAAATGATAGTACTCAACCTTCTAGGATTGTTAGAACCCAACCTCTTAGAAGATGTGAACTCGGCCTATATAACAAATATAGAATGCTAAAGTTCAAATAAAAAAAAAAATTGATTACACCTCTGATTTACTCCTTTCTGCCAATGTCTCCTTCAACAATGAAGCACAATGTCCGAACCTAAGTGATTTCACTCGCACACTAGCTAGGGTGTATAGTTTTAACACCAAAACTAGCTTCCAGAATGAGGGTTTCCAAAAAGCATAATCACTTTCTTAAAATCTCCAAAATTCTATTTTTTAAGTGAACAAATGCAAGAGTGAAGAGAATCTCCACATTATCCTTTTTCTATAACTCACTTGAATCTTTTGCCACTTTTTTACCTTTTATTTTAATAAAGTCATTTTAGTGGGTTTCTCACTTTATAATTTAAAAGTGACTTTTCCTTAGCCTAGGATCCATGATTCCTCTTCACCCCTTTAGCTTTAATAAGGTTTTCTCCTAGGTGAATTGTGTTACCTTGATTAATTTTCCTGTCCTAGCCTACGAGATTATAATTAGGATAGTAGAATCATCCCCTTATTCCTCCTAAGTGGATGGGGACATTATAGTCCTTTTTTTCCAAAATTGCATGTCCTGAAGCAAATTCAGTCCAAGATGTTGGAGCACTTGTTCTCCTTCCCAAGTGGCATCTTCAACAGACAAATTTTCCATTTGACTAGATATTTTTTAATGGTCTTGTTTCTTATTTTTCACTCCCTTACCTCCAAAATTCCCTCTATAAACATAATCAACTCCCCTTCTTCGTCTGATGGTGGAAGCTTAGTAGAAGTGACAATGTGTTTCCCTAAGGACTTCTTGAGGCATGAAACGTGGAAGACATTATGTATCTTACACCGCTATGGAAGCTCTAGCTCATAGGCCACCTCTCTTATACACCTCACAATCTCGTAGGGTCATCTGGGTTTTAATTTCTTTGCCCCCTTCCTTTTAAGTGATGACTTTTAGTGGGGTTGTAGACAAATATATACCAGGTACCCAACCTCACAATTATGATCCACTCGATGTCTATCTACATAAATCCTCTGTTGATTATGAGCAATCTGCAAATTTTCTTTGAGGAGTCGCAATATGTCTTGACTCTCCTAAATCTAGTCCTTAGCTATAGGTCCCATGTTGTCTCCAAACACCCAATCTACAAATGTTAGTGCATCATACCCATACAGGGCTCTGAAGGGAGTAATCCCAATCGACATATTCTGAGTGATGTTATAACAATGCTCTCCCAAGTGCAACTGCTTTATCCAAGTTTTTTGTTGGTCTGACACATAGGTTCTTAGGTAGCCCTCCAACCATTTGTTGACTATCTCAGTCTTCCCATCAGTCTGCAAGTGGTAACTAGTACTAGCATTAACTCTATCTCAACCAGCCTAAAAATTCCTCCCAAAATCCTCCCATGAATCCATTTTCCCTATTACTGACAATGGTTTTTGCATTAGGGGAATTTGACGTCTAAAATGGGCCTCCTAAGGAAATTACAAAATAATAGTGGAAATAATAAAATAAGATTTGATTACATCATCAAATGTTAGAGGGAAAAAAGAAAACACTACTTTTTCAACTCGTATTTTCAACTTATCTCCCAAAATTCTTACTAAAATTTCGAGCGGGAGTACTCGTTGGATGCAAAATTTAATTCCTCATCCAAGGAGTACCCATGTTGCATACTTTCGATGGATCCTGCTACTCGAAAAATGAGAAATACACGAAAAACATGATTACAATCATGTTTTTCGTGTATTTCTCATTTTTCGAGTAGCAGGATCCATCGAAAGTATGCAACATGGGTACTCCTTGGATGAGGAATTAAATTTTGCATCCAACGAGTACTCCCGCTCGAAATTTTAGTAAGAACTTTGGGAGATAAGTTGAAAATACGAGTTGAAAAAGTAGTTTTATTATTTTATTATTTTTTAATCTTTATACCCTTTTACTTAAAAAATGGTGAATCATCCCCCATGGTTGACATCATCTTGAATCCTATTAGTTCTTATAAAGTTTATTTTAGTTGTACATTTTTCTTAGGAGGCCATTTTAGACCTCAAAATTCCCCTAATGGTAGTCTATGTAATTGGAATACCTCCCTGAAGAATAACTTTGATACTTATGACGTCGAATATCGGGAATGTATAGTGAAGAAGTGTGCAAACTTGATGAGCTGATCAACCACCACATAAATGCAGTCCTCCCCTTGCACTTGATCAGGTAACCCCGTGATGCAATCCATCAAAATGCTTTCCCATTTTTGTTCTATGGGAAGTGGTTGAAGTAACCCCACTAGATGAGTATGCTCTACTTTATTTTGTTGGAAAATATTGCACTCTCTCATGAATCACAACACATCCGTCTTAAGGCCCTTCCATGTGAACCATTCCCTGATCTATCTATACGTTTTCAAGAACCAAGGGTGCCCTACTAGTGGTGAGTTGTGTGCTATATGCATGATCCTTTCCTTAAGTTGTCATTCTGGTACCAGGTAGATCCTGACTTTGCAATAGATGATGTCATCAATAACACAGTACCTGTCATCCTAGGTCAGCCAATCAAGGATCTCACAAGAAAACTTGTTCTTGGAGTACTCAACCAACAAAAGAGATTTCCAATCAGTTGAAATCTCCATGAGAGAGAGAGTGGGTGGTATTCTGTAAAGGGCACCGCCTATAACATTCTTTTTCTGTTCATATACTTGATCTCAAAATCATATGCATGAAGTTTACTGATCCGTTTCTGTTATTGCTCAACTCTTTTTGCTCCATGAGGAACCTTAAGCTTTTATGATTTGTCTTCACCTTAAATTTATTCCCCACCAAGTATTGTCTAAATTTTTCCAATGCATGCATAAAGGCCAACATCTTCTTGTTGTATATCGAGTAATGCCACTGATATTCCTTGAGTTTGTGGCTCTCAAAAGAAATGGAATGGCTATTTTTCATCAATACAGCTCCTATCCCAGTCCTTGAAGCATCACACTCAAGCACGAATGGTTGAGTGAAGCCTGGTAATGTTAGCACATGACATGAACTCTCACCTATTTCATCTTCTCAAACATTTCTTGTGCCTCCTCTTTGCAACTGAAAGCTCCCTTCTTAGTGAGGTCTGTAAGAGGTGTTGTCAACTGTGAGAACCCCTTAACAAACTTCTTGTAATAGGTGCAAAGGCATAGGAATCTTTTCAGTTCTGTCACATTCTTTGGGGTAGACCACTCAACAATTTCCCTAATTTTTTCTTGGTGTACCTGGACCCCATTCTCCCTGATCACATGCCTCAAATGATGCTGGAAATACTAGGGGGGGGTGAATCAATATTTCTTAGAAATTAACACTTTATTAATCTTTTTCATAGCATTAGTTAATCTTCAATTATTATTATTATTGTTCAATGAGAGAAATAAACAACAATGCAAAATTAGAGACAGTAGGCACACGATTTTTAGGTGGAAAACCCCCTCCGGGTCAAAAACCACTGGACGCTTTTATAATAAGTTCTTTAATCTTCAACTCCAATTGAAAAGAAAGCTACAACTTCCTATAACTCTAGAAAATAATTCTTCTCCAGCTCCCATGGGAAGGATGCCCCAACGCCCAAGTTTTATCACCAGTCAGTTGAAAGGATGTCACAACACCCAAGTGAGCCACAACTCACCCTAGCACCACCCTACCACCTTGAAGGTGACTTCATTCACCAGCCTAGCACCAACCTACCGTCCTATAATGACAAAATAAAATAAAAAATGTGGACTCTCATACCAGGGACAATGATCCACAATACAACTATTTTCAATGAATGACACCGAACATTAGGACCATACCCTTATCCTAATAGACACTAACACTAGAACTAACCCTCCCCAAGAATTCTTTTTACAACTCTTAGGCAACTTGACTCTTTACAAAATATGGGCTTCCACTCCATGCATAATAACCCAATTACAATGATTTGACTCTTGAATTTTTACAATTCTTCTCAATACATAAGACAATCGTTGATGATGTGACTATGATGACTGCTCTGTATTCATAGAATGTGCAATATGAATTGCTATAAGGATTCCTTCAGGAGTTGATGATAATGCTTGGTTGGTTGTCACTTCAATACCTTGTGCTTTGTTAGCACTCTGTACTTTCTTATCCTGAGGAAGAAAACTACAAAGGTAACCACAAACCAATTTTAAAGTTGGGATCTAGCCCTTCCGTCCTCAGATTAGGATCTATCTGTATGATTTAATTTGGATCTTATGCTAGCTATTAGAGTTTGAGTTGGGTTTTTTTAAATTTTGGTTTAAGAATACAGGAAAATTCCATTGTGCATGGATTCATTAGACTTCTCAGTAATCAATCACAAATAAACAGAGTAATTGTAACAGGGCAAGGTAGGCAAACTTGTGGATCTTAAAAGATTTATGGTGTGGGTGAGATGAATAAGTTTTAGAATCAATTAAAATATAGAGCATGCACAGATGAATTCTATACTAAAATCACAGAAGAAAACATTAAGATTTCTTAACAAACTAGAGCAGAGTACTGAAAGTAAATTCTACTCATCATCTTCTTGTAAACAATTAGGAAGGGAAATCCATTTGAAAACTCGGAAAGAATAACAATTCAACATGAGGAAAAACATCACCATTTGTTTGACACAAGAATCTTGGAACAAAACTACCTCTGTATTTCTAAAATTGATGTAGAGCTCTTTTCTTCATACATAATCCAACCCTTTCTAAATATTATTACAAAATATTTATAGACTTTCTATTGAAATAAATTTTGATTCCAAAAATGAATTGATTACAAAATAATATCTAACAAAGATGTATATTTTTTTGGAATAAAACTAAAAATAGAAAATTTGGACAAATTCGGGTTTTCTGTTGAATCTTTGGAGGAAATTTATTGCTAATTGTGGATACTTTCCAGCTCCTTATGTTTATCTATTTACCAAAATGTGGGATTCTCTATTTACTTTCACTCAGTTAATTCCAGTAACTTATCCCACCATTCTTAACTTGGGATATAAAAATTCACCATGCTTCTAAATCTTTCATCTACTTCCTTGTAAGTCTGGAATGTTGGCTTGCTAAAAAACAACTAATAAATCTCATGTTGAATATAAAATTTGAATTTTAGGCCTTCCAAGAAAGCTTATCCACTAATGGTTCCTTTTTCCTTTGCGGATTTAGAGGCATCTTCAACAATGTTGCATAGTTTCTCTTGATAATTTTCTACTAGAATTAATTTGCCAGTAGATTTCCCAAGAGTTGGAAGTCCTTTCTCTTGCAACAAAGAAAACTTATTGTTAAATCTTCTGACCTGTAGCTCCAATTCTCTGCACTTATTCTCCAACTGTGCCATTATATTTATCCTTGTTAGCACTCTCTTAACTTCCATTACTGTTTCTGTTCTATCCTGGATGTTGAGCTCTTCAATTTAATCTTTGGTCTTGGAATTTAATATTTTTATGATCTTATGAGCTTCTACTGGCCTATTTTCAATATCAATATTGGTTTGTTCAACTGTTGTTTTAAATCTCTGTACCATTTCCTCCTGCTCAAAGATAATTTGAATAGAAGGCCACAAATCTGTGACATTTGCATTGATATTGTAGAAATTATACAACAGGCATGTATATCTCGGATTCACCCAATCTAACAATATTCTAAAGTAAAATACTCAATCTCTTCTACAAATATTTGTGGAATTAAAAACACAATCGCCAATCACATAAGCATGAAGAAAGATCAATCACACACAACACAAATAATTTTCCGAGGAAAACTTACAGCTAAAAATCCCACTATCTTCTATTGTATATTATATCATGGATCATGAAACAATTACATACCAAAATCTTCTCACAAGAGCCCTCAATACATCAACTAATTGTCTTACACTGTCATGCAAAAATTGGCAAGTTCCTTAGCCAATTTACTACCTCCAGACAACCTTCCTTGCTTGCACAATCCCTGCTGAATGCATTCCCTAAATTGATGCAATCCTGCCTTCCTTGACTGCCCAAGTATCATTGGCATATCCAATGGATGTTTTCCTGCATGTGTGTAAGCGGATAATGTCACAACTGATAGTCAACTTCCCTTTCACCTAGAACTCAACTAGGTCTCCACTAGATCTGACATGCATGCAGCTAATTATAGTAAGTCGTCAGTTGCATGTGAGATCATTTCATATGAATTAAATAATATTTAACTCACTTAACTAAGTTAAACTATTTACAACTTGCATTAACTAATGCACCATTGCACTTCGAACTCTGTTACAACTAGAATTACTCTGCATGTCCCACCAACCAACCTCTAACTCGAAATTCACTAGCTAACTGAGTATCCACTTCAGTTAACTATTTCAACTCCACATTGAGAATAAATTACAGTTTAATGTCCATCTAAATTAATGGATAATAAAAATAGACATGCACCCAAAAATAGCACTGTGGGCCCCACCCTAGTTTGGGTGCTTAATGCACTAGGCGTGGGTGTTGAATCTCAACATTCTCTCTCAACAAGAAAGGGATTATCCTTCACCTCGTTCCTATCTCTATGGTATTCGAATTTTCTCCTGGTGAGCGCCTTCGTCAGAATATCTACATCCTGATCTTCCATGGGAATGTACTGAAGCAACATGATCCTCGTCTGCACACAATATCTGAGATGATGGTACCAGATATCTATATGCTTGGGCCTATCATGAAACACAGGATTAATCGAGATTTTAATGCAACTCTGATTATCACAATGAATCACTGTCGGATCCATCTGAGAACCAAACAAACCAACCAAGATCTTTCTCATACAGATAACCTCACATGCGGCTTGACTTGATGCCATGTATTCCGCTTCCGCTGAACTGAGTACCACGGATATTTGTTTCCTTCTGTACCAAGAAAATATTGTAGACCCGATACAAAATATCCCTCCTAATATTCTCTTTCTATCCAATGGACTGCTAGCCCAATCTACATCCGTGAAGCCATGCAACTTCACTCCATCCGTCTTTCTGTACCATATACCATACCCTGATGTGGCCCTTAGGTATCTCAGGACATGCTTCCCCGCCTTCAAAAATATCTTATTAGGTTTAACCATATCTTGACTCAGCTGGTTAACTGCGAAGCAAATTTCCAGTCTCGTGTTCACTAGATACATTAGCAAACCCACTAACTGTCGATAGATAGTAGCATCCACTACCTCTCCAGAAGTAGCATCCTCTTTCCTCCAGTTTCCTGGAAGAGGAGTACCCATGGGTTTTCAGCTCTCCATATCAAACTTACCCAATATCTCCTTTACATACTTGCATTTAGACAAAAAAAGTTCACCATCCCACTACCAAATTTCCATTCCAAGGAAATAATGAAGAAGGCCCATATCCTTCATTTCGAAGTCCCTTGCAAGATCCTCCTTGCATGAGTGTATTAGTTGCTCATCACCAGTCAAAATTAGATCATAAACATAGAGAACAATGATCAATAGCTTACCCTCAACCACAATCTGGTACAGGTTTGCATCTACTTCATTTCTGGTGAAGCCCAATCCGGTGAAATAGATGTCTATCCTAGTGTACCAAGCACGGGGTGCTTGCTTCAGCCCATACATTGCTATTTTGAGTCAGCACACATGCAACTCACTATTGAAGATCTCGAAACCTTCAGGCTGATCTATGTACACCTCTTCCTCAATGATCCCATTGAGAAACGCAGTTTTCACGTCCATCTGATGAATGCGCCAGCCACTTTGCGCTTAGAGTGCAATGATGGATCTTATGGAATAGTACCTTGCGACAGGTGCAAAGGTCTCATCATAATCTATCCCCTCGATCTGTGAGAAACCCCGGGCCACAAATTTGGCCTTGTATTTCTCCACACTCCCATCAGTAGCTTTCTTTACCTTGTAGATCCATCTCGAACCTACCACTAATTTGTCGATCGATCTTGGGACAATTTCCTATGCACTATTTTTGACAATGGAGTCATACTCCTCCACCATTGCACAGACCCAAGTAGGGTGTGCACTGCGTCATGAAAGGAATATGGTTCAGTCACAATACATTTTCTCATGAGAGCCATGTATCTGGTAAATTTATCAGGAGACTGTCTCCGTCTGCACTGTGAAGTAGGGGCTCCTACATTTTGTGCAACATCTAGTCTCAATATATCAGCTTCTGTGGTGCGCTTTCTGCCATTTCTGATGGATGGCTCTGCATGAGTGGCTTCCTCCACTCCATAAACCTCCTCATTTTTCTGATCCACATCTTGATACTCATCCTTGGGAACCAATAGTTCCTCCTCTACATGCAAGTCCAACTCCCTCTCAAGGGACAACCACATGGCTTTCTCCTCATCAAATTTTATATCCCGTCGCACAATAGTCATTCTTCCGTTTGGAAAATACACACGATAATTATGGGGTGTTTCAGTGTACCCCACAAAAATCCCAACCTCGGCTATTGGTTCTATTTTCTTCTTGGCGTCCTTGGTCACATGCACATAAACAGATGAGCCAAAAACCTTAAAGTGTGAAACATCAGGTTTCTTACCAGTGAAAGCCTCTTTAGGTGTACTCATGCCAAGTACTCTATCAGGACAACGGTTTTTCCTCGGCTACCGGTGTTCACGCTTCCACTTCGTCGTTAGTAGTCCTTGATCATGCAACATCACTGTGTGCACCCCGATCAGTCTTTGTTCTTCCTCTTCACAACCCCATTGTTGTGGGTTATGAGGCAATATATGAGTTACTGCCCGAAAGTAAAAATTTTGCATAATTTGTTGAATTTTTAGAGATGTATTCTCCACCATTATACTCCTAAGAGCCTTCACTTGCTTCCTAGACTCTTTATCCACCAATGCTTTAAACTCTGCAATTAGAGAATGTTTGATGTTCTTTTTTGCATGAAGAAGATCCAACATTTACGAGAAAAGTCATTAACATAGATTAATAGTACTTATGTTTTGTTGTTGAAGCAACCGAGAATGGTCCACACACGTATGTGTGAACTCTCTCAAGGATCCCAGAAGCTCAGTTTTCCTTCTCATGAAAGGTGGAATTTCATACTTCCCCATGGTGCAACCCTTGCACTGATCTAACTGAGCAATTGTTCCCATTGGAAGTCTAGTAGATATTTGATGCATGACTTTCAAGGCTCCATGATGAAGATGGCACAATCGCCTGTGCCATAATACGCCCTCATCTCGGCTCACCACTTTTTCTACCTTGCCCATAATAGAAGCACAACCATCTACCTCCAGCTTGTAGAGATTCTTACCTCGAATCCCTATCATCTTGGCTTCACCCATTGTTTTATGTCGCAGGAAAGCTTTTCCATCACAAAAACAATGGCATAGCCTCTATCCTCCAACATTGTGACTGAGACCAAATTTTTCTTCAAACCTGGTACATGCATTACATCTTTTAATTGAAATGGATTACTTGACTCCCTCTGAAAGGTAATGGTACCAATCCTGGTAGCATTTACCGTCCGTCGTTGTCCATCTCAATACATTAGGGGAATTTTGAGGTCTAAAATGGGCCTCCTATGGAAATTATAAAATAATAGTGGAAAAAATCAAATAAGATTTGATGACAACATTAAATTTTAGAGGGAAAAATGGAAAAACTACTTTTTCAGCTCATATTTTCAACTTATCTCCCAAATGTTTTACTCAAATTTCGAGCGGGAGTACTCATTGGATGCGAAATGTAATTCCCCATCCAAGGAGTACCCATGTTGCATACTTTCGATGGGTCCTACTACACGAAAAATGAGAAATACATTAAAAAAAAACGTGATTACAATCACGTTTTTTATGTATTTCTCATTTTTCGTGTAGTAGAGTTCATCAAAAGTATGCAACATGGGTACTTCCTGGATGAGGAATTAAATTTCGCATCCATAATCTCAGCAAGCTGATAAAATTGAGGGGAGATAGGATTAATGCAGGGAGAAAGTAGTTTTATTATTTTATTATTTTTTAATCTTTTTACCCTTTTACTTAAAAAATGGTGAATCATCTCCCATGGTTGACATATTCATCTTGAACTCTATTGGTTCTTATAAAGTTTATTTTGGTTGTACATTTTTCTTAGGAGGCCCATTTTAGACCTCAAAATTCCCCTAATCTTCTCCGGGAATATTTCTCCTCAAGTCACTTTGATAATTTCCTTATCTCTTGTCATGTGAAAGGCCACCACTATCCAAATACCACCAATCCCGATGCAATGGACACCATGCATGCGATCAATGAGAATTCAAGCTCAAATTGTGAGGCAAGGGCCTCACTAGCTGCAGATCTAGCAACCTTCTTGTTCTTCTTCTTTTGTGGACAGTCAGTAGCAAAATGCCCATGTTCGTGACAGTGAAAACACTTCACGTTGGATATGTCCTGCTTCTTGCCTTTGGGCTAGGATTTTGAAGGAAATTTCTTCCCCTTCCCTTTCCTCGCATTGGCAGCTAAAGAAAAATCCTCTTCATCCTCATTCTTAGATGAAGATCCATCTCTGTTGTTCCTCATGAACTCCTCTTCCACCAAATCTGACCATAGTCGTTCCCAATCTGGCAAATATTCCCTTCCATTGACAGAGTCTTCATAACTGTGCCAACCCTTGGGAAGTCCTACGAGAGCCAAGCTCACCAAATAATCATCGGCCACTTTTATACCAACACTCCCCAGTTCATCCTGACATTATAAAAACTTCGTTAGGTATTTTGGCATGGAATCGCCCTTCTCCATCTTGATCTTCCCGAGTTTATCTTTGAGTGCCAATTTCCTATCTTCGCTGCTTCTTTGGAATAGATCTATCAAAGAAAGCTTATCCACTAATGGTTCCTTTTTCCTTTGCGGATTTAGAGGCATCTTCAACAATGTTGCATAGTTTCTCTTGATAATTTTCTACTAGAATTAATTTGTCAGTAGATTTCCCAAGAGTTGGAAGTCCTTTCTCTTGAAACAAAGAAAACTTATTGTTAAATCTTCTGACCTGTAGCTCCAATTCTCTACACTTATTCTCCAACTGTGCCATTATATTTATCCTTGTTAGCACTCTCTTAACTTTCATTACTGTTTCTGTTCTATCCTGGATGTTGAGCTCTTCAATTTAATCTTTGGTCTTGGAATTTAATATTTTTATGATCTTATGAGCTTCTAATGGCCTATGTTCAATATCAATATTGGTTTGTTCAACTGTTGTTTTAAATCTCTATACCATTTCCTCCTGCTCAAAGATAATTTGAATAGAAGGCCACAAATCTGTGACATTTGCATGATATTGTAGAAATTATACAACAAGCATGTATATCTCGGATTCACCCGATCTAACAATCTTCTAAAGTAAAATACTCAATCTCTTCTACAAATATTTGCGGAATTAAAAACACAATCGCCAATCACATAAGCATGAAGAAAGATCAATCACACACAACACAAATAATTTTCCGAGGAAAACTTACAGCTAAAAATCCCACTATCTTCTATTGTATATTATATCATGGATCATGAAACAATTACATACCAAAATCTTCTCACAAGAGCCCTCAGTACATCAACTAATTGTCTTACACTGTCATGCAAAAATTGGCAGGTTCCTTAGCCAATTTACTACCTCCAGACAGCCTTCCTTGCTTGCACAATCCCTGCTGAATGCAATCCCTAAATTGATGCAATCCTGCCTTCCTTGACTGCCCAAGTATCATTGGCATATCCAATGGATTTTTTCCTACATTTGTGCAAGCGGATAATGTCACAACTGATAGTCAACTTCCCTTTCACCTAGAACTCAACTAGGTCTCCACTAGATCTAACATGCATGCAGCTAATAATAGTAAGTCGTCAGTTGCATGTGAGATCATTTCATATGAATTAAATAATATTTAACTCACTTAACTAAGTTAAACTGTTTACAACTTGCATTAACTAATGCACCATTGCACTTCGAACTCCGTTACAACTAGAATTACTCTACATGTCCCACCAACCAACCTCTAACTCAAAATTCACTAGCTAACTGAGTATCCACTTCAGTTAACTATTTCAACTCCACATTGAGAATAGATTACAGTTTAATGTCCATCTAAATTAAGCGATAATAAAAATAGACATGCACCCAAAAATAGCACTGTGGGCCCCACCCTAGTTTGGGTGCTTAATGCACTAGACGTGGGTGTTGAATCTCAACACTCTCTCTCAACAAGAAAGGGATTATCCTTCACCTCGATCCTATCTCTATGGTATTCGAATTTTCTCCTGGTGAGCGCCTTCGTCAGAATATCTACATCCTGATCTTCCATGGGAATGTACTGAAGCAACATGATCCTCGTCTGCACACAATATCTGAGATGATGGTACCGGATATCTATATGCTTGGGCCTATCATGAAACACAGGATTAATCGAGATTTTAATGCAACTCTGATTATCACAATGAATCACTGTCGGATCCATCTGAGAACCAAACAAACCAACCAAGATCTTTCTCATATAGATAGCCTCACATGCGGCTTGACTTGATGCCATGTATTCCGCTTCCGCTGAACTGAGTGCCACGGATATTTGTTTCCTTCTGTACCAAGAAAATATTGTAGACCTGATACTAAATATCCCTCCTAATGTTCTCTTTCTATCCAATGGACTGCTAGCCCAATCTACATTCGTGAAGCCATGCAACTTCACTCCATCCGTCTTTCTGTACCATATACCATACCCTGATGTGGCCCTTAGGTATCTCAGGACATGCTTCCCCGCCTTCCAAAAGATCTTATTAGGTTTAACCATATCTTGACTCAGTTGGTTAACTGCGTAGCAAATTTCGAGTCTCGTGTTCACTAGATACATTAGCAAACCCACTAACTGTCGATAGATAGTAGCATCCACTACCTCTCCAGAAGTAGCATCCTCTTTCCTCCAGTTTCCTGGAAGAGGAGTACCCATGGGTTTGCAGCTCTCCATATCAAACTTACCCAATATCTCCTTTGCATACTTGCCTTTAGACAAAAAAAGTTCACCATCCCACTACCAAATTTCCATTCCAAGGAAATAATGAAGAAGGCCCATATCCTTCATTTCGAAGTCCCTTGCAAGATCCTCCTTGCATGAGTGTATTAGTTGCTCATCACCAGTCAAAATTAGATCATAAACATAGAGAACAATGATCAATAGCTTACCCTCAACCACAATGCGATGAGGTTTGCATCTACTTCATTTACGGTGAAGCCAATCATTAGAGAAATAGACGTCTATCCTAGTGTACCAAGCACGGGGTGCTTGCTTCAGCCCATACATTGCTATTTTGAGTCAGCACACATGCAACTCACTATTGAAGATCTCGAAACCTTCAGGCTGATCTATGTACACCTCTTCCTCAATGATCCCATTGAGAAACGCAGTTTTCACGTCCATCTGATGAATGCGCCAGCCACTTTGCGCTTAGAGTGCAATGATGGATCTTATGGAATAGTACCTTGCGACAGGTGCAAAGGTCTCATCATAATCTATCCCCTCGATCTGTGAGAAGCCCCGGGCCACAAATTTGGCCTTGTATTTCTCCACACTCCCATCAGTAGCTTTCTTTACCTTGTAGATCCATCTCGAACCTACCACTAATTTGTCGATCGATCTTGGGACAATTTCCTATGCACTATTGTTGACAATGGAGTCATACTCCTCCACCATTGCACAGACCCAAGTAGGGTGTGCACTGCGTCATGAAAGGAATATGGTTCAGTCACAATACATTTGCTCATGAGAGCCATGTATCCGGTAAATTGATCAGGAGACTGTCTCCGTCTGCACTGTGAAGTAGGGGCTCCTACATTTTGTGCAACATCTAGTCTCAATATATCAGCTTCTGTGGTGCGCTTTCTGCCATTTCTGATGGATGGCTCTGCATGAGTGGCTTCCTCCACTCAATGAACTTCCTCATGTGGCTGATCCAAATCTTGAGACTCATCCTTGGGAACCAATAGTTCCTCCTCTGCATGCAAGTCCATCTCCCTCTCAAGGGACAACCGCATGGCTTTCACCTCATCAAATTTTATATCCCGTCGCACAACAATTATTCTACTGTTTGGAAAATACACACAATAATTATGGGGTGTTTCTATGTACCCCACAAAAATCCCAACTTCTTCTTGTTATCCTTGGTCACATGCACATAAACAAATGAGCCAAAAATATTAAAGTGTGAAACATCAGGTTTCTTACCAATGAAAGCTTCTTCAAGTGTACTCATCCCAAGTACCCTATGAGGACAACGATTTTTCACATAAACTGCAGTGTTCCACGCTTCCGCCCACAAATGCAGTGGTAGTCCTTGATCATGCAACATCACTCGCGCTGCACCCACGATCATTCTGTTCTTCCTCTTCACAACCCCATTTTGTTGTGGGTTATGAGGCGCTATGAGTTTTCTTCGAATTCCTTCTTTTTTGCATAATTTATTGAATTTTTTAGAGATGTATTCTCCACCATTATCACTCCTAAGAGCCTTCACTTGCTTCCTAGACTCTTTATCCACCAATGCTTTAAACTCACAGAAATTAGAGAATGTTTGATATTTCTTCTGCATGAAGAAGATCCAACATTTACGATAAAAGTCATTAACATAGATTAATAGTACTTATGTTTTGTTGTCGAAGCAACCGAGAATGGTCCACACACGTATGTGTGAACTCTCTCAAGGATCCCAGAAGCTCAGTTTTCCTTCTCATGAAAGGTGGAATTTCATACTTCCCCATGGTGCAACCCTTGCACTGATCTAACTGAGCAATTGTTCCCATTGGAAGTCTAGTAGATATTTGATGCATGACTTTCAAGGCTCCATAATGAAGATGGCACAATCGCTTGTGCCATAATACGCCCTCATCTCGGCTCACCACTTTTTCTACCTTGCCCATAATAGAAGCACAACCATCTACCTCCAGCTTGTAGAGATTCTTACCTCGAATCCCTATCATCTTGGCTTCACCCATTGTTTTATGTCACAGGAAAGCTTTTCCATCACAAAAACAATGGCATAGCCTCTATCCTCCAACATTGTGACTGAGACCAAATTTTTCTTCAAACCTGGTACATGCATTACATCTTTTAATTGAAATGGATTAATTGACTCCCTACGAAAAGGTAATGGTACCAATCACCGATAGCACAGCATTTACTAGATAAATGCATTGTCATCATATTCACATTGAGGAAAACCAAGGGTCTAAAATGGGCCTCCTAAGGAAATTATAAAATAATAGTGGAAAAAATCAAATAAGATTTGATGACATCATCAAATTTTAGAGGAAAAAATGGAAAAACTACTTTTTCAACTCATATTTTCAACTTATCTCCCAAAGTTTTTACTCAAATTTCGAGCGGGAGTACTCGTTGGATGCGAAATTTAATTCCCCATCCAAGGAGTACCCATGTTGCATACTTTCGATGGGTCCTACTACACGAAAAAATAGAAATACATAAAAAAAACGTGATTACAATCACGTTTTTTATGTATTTCTCATTTTTCGTGTAGTAGAGTTCATCGAAAGTATGCAACATGGGTACTCCTTGGATGAGGAATTAAATTTCGCATCCAACGAGTACTCCCGCTCGAAATTTGAGTAAAAATTTTGGGAGATAAGTTGAAAATACGAGTTGAAAAGTAGTTTTATTATTTTATTATTTTTTAATATTTTTACCCTTTTATTTAAAAAATGGTGAATCATCTCCCATGGTTGACATCATCATCTTGAATCCTATTGGTTGTTATAAATTTTATTTTTTTGTACATTTTTCTTAGGAGGCCCATTTTAGACCTCAAAATTCCCCTAATGTGTACCTGGAGATATTTCTCCTCCAAGTCACTGATAATTTCCTTATCTCCTGTCATGTGAAAGGAAGCACCACTATCCAAATACCACACCAATCCCAATGCAATGGACACCATGCATGCGATCAATGAGAATTCAAGCTCAAATTGTGAGGCAAGGGCCTCACTAGCTGCAGATCTAGCAACCTTCTTGTTCTTCTTCTTTTGTGGACAGTCAGTAGCAAAATGCCCATGTTCGTGACAGTGAAAACACTTCACGTTGGATATGTCCTGCTTCTTGCCTTTGGGCTAGGATTTTGAAGGAAATTTCTTCCCCTTCCCTTTCCTCGCATTGGCAGCTAAAGAAAAATCCTCTTCATCCTCATTCTTAGATGAAGATCCATCTCTGTTGTTCCTCATGAACTCCTCTTCCACCAAATCTGACCATAGTCGTTCCCAATCTGGCAAATATTCCCTTCCATTGACAGAGTCTTCATAACTGTGCCAACCCTTGGGAAGTCCTACGAGAGCCAAGCTCACCAAATAATCATCGGCCACTTTTATACCAACACTCCCCAGTTCATCCTGACATTATAAAAACTTCGTTAGGTATTTTTCATGCCAATCGCCCTTCCATCTTGATCTTCCCGAGTTTATCTTTAAAATTTAATTTCCTATCTTCGGCTTCTGCTTCTTTGGAATAGATCTATCAAAGGAAAGCTTATCCACTAATGGTTCCTTTTTCCTTTGCGGATTTAGAGGCATCTTCAACAATGTTGCATAGTTTCTCTTGATAATTTTCTACTAGAATTAATTTGTCAGTAGATTTCCCAAGAGTTGGAAGTCCTTTCTCTTGAAACAAAGAAAACTTATTGTTAAATCTTCTGACCTGTAGCTCCAATTCTCTACACTTATTCTCCAACTGTGCCATTATATTTATCCTTGTTAGCACTCTCTTAACTTTCATTACTGTTTCTGTTCTATCCTGGATGTTGAGCTCTTCAATTTAATCTTTGGTCTTGGAATTTAATATTTTTATGATCTTATGAGCTTCTAATGGCCTATGTCCAATATCAATATTGGTTTTTTCAACTGTTGTTTTAAATCTCTATACCATTTCCTCCTGCTCAAAGATAATTTGAATAGAAGGCCACAAATCTGTGACATTTGCATGATATTGTAGAAATTATACAACAAGCATGTATATCTCGGATTCACCCGATCTAACAATCTTCTAAAGTAAAATACTCAATCTCTTCTACAAATATTTGCGGAATTAAAAACACAATCGCCAATCACATAAGCATGAAGAAAGATCAATCACACACAACACAAATAATTTTCCGAGGAAAACTTACAGCTAAAAATCCCACTATCTTCTATTGTATATTATATCATGGATCATGAAACAATTACATACCAAAATCTTCTCACAAGAGCCCTCAGTACATCAACTAATTGTCTTACACTGTCATGCAAAAATTGGCAGGTTCCTTAGCCAATTTACTACCTCCAGACAGCCTTCCTTGCTTGCACAATCCCTGCTGAATGCAATCCCTAAATTGATGCAATCCTGCCTTCCTTGACTGCCCAAGTATCATTGGCATATCCAATGGATTTTTTCCTGCATTTTTGCAAGCGGATAATGTCACAATTGATAGTCAACTTCCCTTTCACCTAGAACTCAACTAGGTCTCCACTAGATCTAACATGCATGCAGCTAATAATAGTAAGTCGTCAGTTGCATGTGAGATCATTTCATATGAATTAAATAATATTTAACTCACTTAACTAAGTTAAATTGTTTACAACTTGCATTAACTAATGCACCATTGCACTTCGAACTCCGTTACAACTAGAATTACTCTACATGTCCCACCAACCAACCTCTAACTCGAAATTCACTAGCTAACTGAGTATCCACTTCAGTTAACTATTTCAACTCCACATTGAGAATAGATTACAGTTTAATGTCCATCTAAATTAAGGGATAATAAAAATAGACATGCACCCAAAAATAGCACTGTGGGCCCCACCCTAGTTTGGGTGCTTAATGCACTAGACGTGGGTGTTGAATCTCAACACTCTCTCTCAACAAGAAAGGGATTATCCTTCACCTCGATCCTATCTCTATGGTATTCGAATTTTCTCCTGGTGAGCGCCTTCGTCAGAATATCTACATCCTGATCTTCCATGGGAATGTACTGAAGCAACATGATCCTCGTCTGCACACAATATCTGAGATGATGGTACCGGATATCTATATGCTTGGGCCTATCATGAAACACAGGATTAATCAAGATTTTAATGCAACTCTGATTATCACAATGAATCACTGTCGGATCCATCTGAGAACCAAACAAACCAACCAAGATCTTTCTCATATAGATAGCCTCACATGCGACTTGACCGATTATACATGTATTCCGCTTATTGGTAAATTGCACGGATATTTGTTTCCTTCTGTACCAAGAAAATATTGTAGACCTGATACTAAATATCCCTCCTAATGTTCTCTTTCTATCCAATGGACTGCTAGCCCAATCTACATTCGTGAAGCCATGCAACTTCACTCCATCCGTCTTTCTGTACCATATACCATACCCTGATGTGGCCCTTAGGTATCTCAGGACATGCTTCCCCGCCTTCCAAAAGATCTTATTAGGTTTAACCATATCTTGACTCAGTTGGTTAACTGCGTAGCAAATTTCGAGTCTCGTGTTCACTAGATACATTAGCAAACCCACTAACTGTCGATAGATAGTAGCATCCACTACCTCTCCAGAAGTAGCATCCTCTTTCCTCCAGTTTCCTGGAAGAGGAGTACCCATGGGTTTGCAGCTCTCCATATCAAACTTACCCAATATCTCCTTTGCATACTTGCCTTTAGACAAAAAAATTTCACCATCCCACTACCAAATTTCCATTCCAAGGAAATAATGAAGAAGGCCCATATCCTTCATTTCGAAGTCCCTTGCAAGATCCTCCTTGCATGAGTGTATTAGCTGCTCATCACCAGTCAAAATTAGATCATAAACATAGAGAAAAATGAGAATAATCTAGTACAGGTTTGCATCTGCTTCACTTCTGGTGAAGCCCAGTCCGGTGAAATAGATGTCTATCCTAGTGTACCAAGCACGGGGTGCTTGCTTTAGCCCATACATTGCTATTTTGAGTCAGCACACATGCAACTCACTATTGAAGATCTCGAAACCTTCAGGCTGCTCTATGTACACCTCTTCCTCAATGATCCCATTGAGAAACGCAGTTTTCACATCCATCTTATGAATGCGCCAGCCCATCTGCGCTTAGAGTGCAATGATGGATCTTATGGAATAGTACCTTGCGACAGGTGCAAAGATCTCATCATAATCTATCCCCTCGATCTGTGAGAAGCCCCGGGCCACAAATTTGGCCTTGTATTTCTCCACACTCCCATCAGTAGCTTGCTTTACCTTGTATATCCATCTCGAACCTACCACTGATTTGTCGATCGATCTTGGGACAATTTCCCATGCACTATTTTTAACAATGGAGTCATACTCCTCCACCATTGCACAGACCCAAGTAGGGTGTGCACTGCTTCATGAAAGGAAGATGGTTAAGTCACAATACATTTTCTCATGAGAGCCATGTATCCGGTAAATCGATTAGGAGACTGTCTCTGTCTGCGCTGTGAAGTAGGGGCTAATACATTTTGTGCAACATCTAGTCTCAATATATCAGCTTCTGTGGTGCGCTTTCTGTCATTTCTGATGGATGGCTCTGCATGAGTGGCTTCCTCCACTCCATGAACCTCCTCATGTGGCTGATCCAAATCTTGAGACTCATCCTTGGGAACCAACAGTTCCTCCTCTGCATGCAAGTCCATATCCCTCTCAAGGGACAACCGCATGGCTTTCACCTCATCAAATTTTATATCCCGTCGCACAACAGTTATTCTACTGTTTGGAAAATACACACGATAATTATGGGGTGTTTTTGTGTACCCCACAAAAATCCCAACTTCTTCTTGTTATCCTTGGTCACATGCACATAAACAAATGAGCCAAAAATATTAAAGTGCGAAACATCAGGTTTCTTACCAATGAAAGCTTCTTCAAGTGTACTCATCCCAAGTACCCTATGAGGACAACGATTTTTCACATAAACTGCAGTGTTCCACGCTTCTGCCCACAAATGCAGTGGTAGTCCCTGATCATGCAACATCGCTCGTGCTGCACCCACGATCATTCTGTTCTTCCTCTTCACAACCCCATTTTGTTGTGGGTTATGAGGCGCTATGAGTTTTCTTCGAATTCCTTCTTTTTTGCATAATTTATTGAATTTTTTAGAGATGTATTCTCCACCATTATCACTCCTAAGAGCTTTCACTTGCTTCCTCGACTCTTTCTCCACCAATGCCTTAAACTCCATGAGAGCATAGAGAAGGTTTGATGCTGTACATGAAGATGCAGCATTTACGAAAAAAGTCATGATGGAAGATTAATAGCCCTTATGTTTTGTTGTTGAAGCAACCGAGAGATAGATCCCCACATGTGTCTGCAGACTCTCAAGAGATCCCGAAGCTCCAGAGTTTCCTTCTCATGAAAGGTGCAAATTTTACATACTTCCCCATGGTGCAACCCTTGCATTGATCTAACAGAGCAAGTGTTCCCATTGGAATTCCAATAGATATTTGATGCATGACTTTCAAGGCTCCATGATGAAGATGACCCAATCGCTTGTGCCATAATTCGCCCTCATCCCGTCTCACCAATTTTTATACCTTGCCCATCATGGCAGTGCGGCCATCTACCTCTAGCTTGTAGATATTCTTAACTCGAATCCCTATCCTCTTGGCTTGACCCATTGTTTTATGTCACAGGAAAGCTTTTCCATCACTAAAAACAACATCATAGCTTATGTCCTCCAACATTGCGACTGAGACCAAATTTTTCTTCAAACCTGGAACATGCATTACATATTTTAATTGAAATGGTTTACCTGACTCCCTCTGAAAGGTAAGGTACCAATGCTTTGGCGGCAACTGTGCAAATCCGTACGTTGCCATCTCAATACATTAGGGGAATTTTGAGGTCTAAAATGGGCCTCCTAAGGAAATTATAAAATAATAGTGGAAAAAATCAAATAAGATTTGATGACATCATTAAATTTTAGAGGGAAAAATGGAAAAACTACTTTTTCAACTCATATTTTCAACTTATCTCCCAAATTTTTTACTCAAATTTCGATCGGGAGTACTCATTGGATGCGAAATGTAATTCCCCATCCAAGGAGTACCCATGTTGCATACTTTCGATGGGTCCTACTACATGAAAAATGAGAAATACATTAAAAAAAAGCGTGATTACAATCATGTTTTTATGTATTTCTCATTTTTCGTGTAGTATAGCTCATCAAAAGTATGCAACATGGGTACTCCCTGGATGAGGAATTAAATTTCGCATCCAACGAGTACTCCTGCTCGAAATTTGAGTAAAATTTTTGGGAGATAAGTTGAAAATACGAGTTGAAAAAGTAGCTTTATTATTTTATTATTTTTTAATATTTTTACCCTTTTATTTAAAAAATGGTGAATCATCTCCCATGGTTGACATCATCATCTTGAATCCTATTGGTTGTTATAAAGTTTATTTTTTTTGTACATTTTTCTTAGGAGGCCCATTTTAGACCTCAAAATTCCCTTAATGTGCATCTGGAGATATTTCTCCTCCAAGTCACTGAAAATTTCCTTATCTCCTGTCATGTGAAAGGAAGCACCACTATCCAAATACCACACCAATCCCAATGCACTGGACACCATGCATGCGATCAATGAGAATTCAAGCTCAAATTGTGAGGCAAGGGCCTCACTAGCTGCAGATCTAGCAACCTTCTTGTTCTTCTTCTTTTGTGGACAATCAGTAGCAAAATGCCCATGTTCGTGACAGTGAAAACACTTCACCTTGGATATGTCCTGCTTCTTGCCTTTGGGCTAGGATTTTGAAGGAAATTTCTTCCCCTTCCCTTTCCTCGCATTGGCAGCTAAAGCAAAATCCTCTTCATCCTCATTCTTAGATGAAGATCCATCTCTGTTGTTCCTCATGAACTCCTCTTGCACCAAATCTGACCACAGTCGTTCCCAATCTGGAAAATATTCCCTTCCATTGACAGAGTCTTCATAACTATGTCAACCCTTGGGAAGTCCTACGAGAGCCAAGCTCACCAAATAATCATCAGCCACTTTTATACCAACACTCCCCAGTTCATCCTAACATTATAAAAACTTCGTTAGGTATTTTGGCATGGAGTCTCCCTTCTCCATCTTGATCTTCCCGAGTTTATCTTTGAGCACAAATTTCCTATCTTCGCTGTTGCTTTGGAATAGATCTGTCAAAGCCTTCCACATTGCATATGGTGTGGCTTTCCCATAGAGACTTGAGACAATGTGGTCTCATACTCCCTCCAACAGGATCCTCCTCACCTTTGCCACTTTATTTTGTCATGCATCAAGATTGGCAGCATCTGCAACATCTGGCTTAGGAACATCTTTGTCAATGAATTCCTTCAAGCCATTATCTTCGAGTACTACCTCCATCCTGTAATTCCAAGAAAAATAGTTCAAGTTGCCCTCGAGTGCATACTCTAACCTCAATCCATTGAAATCCATTTCGATCTTGAATCAGCTATAGCACCAATAAAGTCTTTCGGCAAATTCGAATTCTATCCTGTCACAAACTCAGCCCCTACTTCACTTCTACAATTTCCTATGCTCTGATACCATGTATAAATTATACAACAAGCATGTATGTCTTTGATTCACCCAATATAAAAATGTTCTAAAGTTAAATACTGAATCGCTTCTACAAATATTTGTGGAATTAAAAGCACAATCGCCAATCACATAAGAATGAAGAGAGATCAATCACACACAACACAGATAATTTCTCGGGGAAATCTTATAGCTAAAAACCCCACTATCTTCTATTGTATATTATATCATGGATCATGAAACAATTACATACAAAAATATTCTCACAAGATCCCTCAATACATCAACTAATTGTCTCACACTGTCATGCAAAAATTGGCAAGTTCCTTAGCCAATTTACTGCCTCCATACAGCCTACCTTTCTTGCACAATTCCTGCTGAATGCAATCCCTGAATTGATGCAATCCTACCTTCCTTGACTACGCAAGTATCATTGGCACATCCAATGGCTGTTTGACTACATGTGTGCAAGCGGATAATGTCACAACTGATAGTCAACTTCCCTTTCACCTAGAACTCAATTGGGTCTCCACTAGATCTGACATGCCTGTAGCTAATAATATTAAATCCTCAGTTACATGTGAGATCACTACATGTAAATTAAATAATATTTAATTCACTTTATCTCTCACTACTTGTATCTTCAATTACAACTAGCACAACCGATTTTAACTCACTTAACTGAGTTAAATTGTTTATAACTTGCATTAACTAATGCACCACTGCACTTCAAACTCTGTTACAACTAGAATTACTCTGCATGTCCCACCAACCAACCTCTAACTCAAAATTCACTAGCTAACTGAATTTGCGACTTCAGTTAACTATTTCAAGTCCACATTGAGAATAGATTATATTTTAATGTCCATCTAAATTAAGGGATAATAAAAATAGATATGCACCCAAAAATAGCATTGTGGGCCCCACCCTAGTTTGGGTGCTTAATGCAACTAGGTGCTTAATGCATTAGGCATGGGTGTTGAAACTTCTAAGTTGAATCTCAATATATATTGTGCCAAATTTTGCGTTTGGATTATGCTAACATTTGAATTATGAGGGATTTATCTTCATAATTAAGAATTTGGTGGATTAATTTGAAATTATTTTGTGCTTCTGCCAGGTATGCATTGTCTGCTTTGGTTTTTCTTTCTTCCATCTTGGTGAGTGCTTTTGTCAATTTCTCCCTTTCCTTATTTGTCAATGATATTTCCCCTAAATCTTGAGCTATCTTTTCTGAGGAATCTGAAGTTGATGTTTCTGTTAAAATGGCTATTTTTTTTGTACCTGTTGTTGATGTTCCTGTTGATGATGTTCCTACTACCTCCCATTGATCCTTTTCTTTTAGCAGTGCTTCCATGTCTTGTTCCATTTTCTGGATTTGTGCATTTTGTTCCACTACTATTGTGAAAATTTTTTCTTTATCCATCTTTAAACTGGTAACCTCCTTAGCTTGAGGGTGTTTTGTAGTTGGGAGCTTAAGCTATTTCTATAGGGCTTGAATGTCTTCATTCTTGTTATTGATTATCTCCTCAGTTGCCTTGAAATCACTAGGATTATATCCTAGTTTTATAACTAAATATTCTAAGGTCTTAATTCTAGTGTCCTTGGCTAGTGAAGACATTCTTTCAATTTTCAACTGTGAATGCATATTATTTAAATATATATGCAATTTGGAAGCAGTCATAGCTGAGATGTTTAATGTTGAATAAATCATCTCACCTGCTTTCTTGTGCAAATCGATATGGTCGATTGCATGAACCTTCTTAGTATCAATCAAAAATATGGAATCCTTATAATCTTCAGCAGTCCTAGAGATTGGCACTGTGGGCTCCAAAAAGGTCATTTGAAACTACGATTTTTCTGAGTCAAATGCATACAACACTCTATGTTGCGTGTTGATAGTTTTCTTCTAGAATTATGAGTATGTTGAAGCTTTGAGAGCTTCATTCATCAATTTTATGTCCCTATACATTGCAAAAATACTTTGTTGTTGTGTGGGTACTGTGAAATTTTCAATCTGAAAACTATACAGGTACAGTGATAGATTTATTCCTCCTACTTATTATTTCAATAAGTTATTTTTCAGAAATATTCTGGTAAATATCGAAATAAATACTATTGCAACATTCACAAACATATATACAGAGAAGTAAATAGTAAAGGACATTAGCACAAGAATCAATCTCATGTACACAATTATTTTTGGACAATTTTCCCCGAAAAAACCCAATGCGTGAAAACCGGTGTAGCAGATGAGGGTTTTATTAAATTCTTTAACAAATGATTTATTTACAAGGAATATACTGGCAGATAAAATTTGAAACACCTAAGACAAAATTCTCGGCTCCTCTCGACAAATCCCTGACACCCTGATAGGCCTCTGCTATCTCCTGTGCTTGGTTTCTTATTTCTTTGCGCAGTCCCTACGCTAGACTGTGTAAGTCTGCATAGGCTCTACATGGGTTCACTGCGCTGTAGCCCAGAGCTGCCTCTTGTGACCCACTGCGTCCCTCTATCCCTGACCTTATTCACTACTGACTCCCTCCTCCTTCTACTTCTGCAAATATCCGCCCTGAACCTCTCCCACTCAGATCAAATTCTCTTACTTCACAATTGATCTCCTTCGGGTACTGATTGTATGCTTGGCTTATTTTCCAAATGAACCTCAAGCCTTCTTTTATAATCTTCTCGTTGGTGAATCAACGGCCTAGATTAGAAGTTTTATCAATGGCTAAGATTAAAAATTGACTTGATCTTTGTTTTATAGAATATTCACACTCTGACTTATTAATACCCTTTAATTATTTCATTTCCCTAAGTTTAGACTTAGGGTCTCCATTAAAATAATTAATTATTTTAATAAGTCACGAACCGAGTGGAATTTCTACAAACAATTTCTGGGTTCTTTGGAATACTGATGTCCAAGCCTCCTTACAAAGTTTGAGACTTGGAACACTTTCCAATGCTACAAAAATAAACACTCCCTCTTAGCGAGGAAGTGTTCCAAAAACCTGATGCATGCTGCTATGCTTTTGAAGCACCCTCTGCGCTATTGATCTCTGGACGCTGCCACTCATCTGTTGTATTACTACCCTTTGTACTACTGCCCTTAACACTACCACTGTCACTGCTGCATCTGTACTACAACTCCCTCGGAATCTTGATCTTATCCACTCCTGCTACTCGAATGGATTCTTGATCATCCCCATCTTCTCTCTGAAGTAGACAAACTTAGTGTTCCCGAGAGCTTTTGTGAGAATGCCTGCCACCGATTCTCCTGTTGGAGTATACTACAACTGAACAGCTCCAGGTTGTACACAGTCCCTAATTAAGTGACATCTGATGTCAATATGCTTCGATCGATCATGAAACACATTATTTTTAGAGAGCTTGATGCAACTATGATTATCGCATAAGATATTGGTCGCTAACATTTTTCCTTAAGTAGGTTCACCAACAATTTTCAAAGCCATATGGCCTCACACAAAGTTGTGCTAGCTGCCATATATTCTGCCTCTTCTGAGCTCAGTGCCACGGACTTCTATTTCCTCTTGCACTAGGAAGTCATTCCTAATACAAGATTGAAACAATACCCACTGGTACTCTTTCGATCGAATGAACTCCCAAACCAATCATCATCGGTGAATCCACTCAACTTGACACCACTATTATGGATGTACTTCAATCCAAGCTCGATTGTTCCTTGAAGGTACCTGAGAACATGCTTGACTGCTGCCCAACGAGCCCTTTTAGGTTCTACCATGAACTGACTGATGGTATTTACAGCATAACAGATGTATGGCCTTTTGTTTACCAGATACATCAACAATCCTATGAGTTTACTATATAATGTAGGATCAGCTTCGGCATCATCAGACATGTCAATTTTCTTCAAGTTGGTGATCATTGGAGTCGTCGTGGATATACAATCATCCATCTGAAATCTCTTCAGAATCTTTGTAGTGCATCTTCCTTGACCAAGAAATATCTCCCCATTCTACTGTCAAACTTCCAACCCCAGAAAATAGTGCATCCACCCTAGATAATTCATGTCAAATTCCTCAGCCAAATTCTTCTTGCAGTTTATGATGAGCCTCAATGATCCTGTCAAGAATATATCATCTACATATAAAACTAGTATCAGGGGCTCACTCCCTACCCTTAGATAGTAGATATTGGGATCTAGAACACTCTTGACGAATCCCATTTTCTGCAACTATTGGTCAATTCAACCGTACCAGGCTCTAGGAGCTTGCTTCAGTCCATAGAATACTTTCCTAGGTCTACACATGTGAGTTTTCTGATCATGTTTCTCGAAGCCTCCTGGTTGTTCTATATACACCTCTTCCTCTATCACCCCATTCAGGAATGTCGTCTTGACGTCCATTTGGTGAATCTCTCATCCCGTCTGTGCAACAAGGGATTTCACAGATCTGATAGAGGTGTATCTGGCTACTGGGGCGAAGGTTTCTTCATAATCGATTCCTTCCTTCTGAGCATAACCCTTTGCCACAAACCTGGCTTTAAATTTCTTGATGTTGCCATCTGCAGTAGACTTGACCTTGTAGATCCACCTTGATCCAACAATTGATCCCTCGTGAGGTCTGTGGACCACTTCCCAGACATCATTCATCATGATGGAGTTGTACTCTTCCACCATTGCATCTACCCATACATGGTGCTGAGCTGCTTCCCAAAAACTGGAAGGTTCTCCGACTTGAGCAACCAATGCTCAATACCTCTCAGGTTTCTTATGCTATCTCTTCTCATCTTAGGGTACTCTGACAAAGTCCTCTGCATCTTTCATAATTTTTCGTAGTTCCCCGCTCGTTCTTGCATTGGTGGTGGGCAGATTTACTGGCTCTCCATCTTGCAAATCCTTGGGAGATATGTCCCTTGGATCCCCATGCCTTGGAGAGGCAACTGAATTCATTGTCGCTGGCTATTGAGGTTGAACCAGCGGATCCTCCTTAGACTCCATAGCAGAAGGCAGCTCGCGAGATATTTTGAAGGCCTTCTCCTCCATGAATTTCACATCCCTTCACACTACGACTTTCCTACTCTTAGGAATGTAGATGCAACATGCCTTTTTGTTCTCACAGTATCCTATAAGATACCCTTTTTATACAGTCATTTCCAATTTCTTCCTCTTCTCACTGGGCACATGGTAGTAAGTTGTACTGCCGAAGATCCTAAAGTGAATCACTTCAGGCTTATCGCCAGTGAAGACACTTTCTGGCGTGATCTTTCCCAATGCAGCGTGAGGAATCATGTTTTGAACATAGACAAATGTATTACATGCTTCAGCCCACAAAAATTTGGGCATGTCTTGGTCATGCGTCATCGCCCTTATAGCTTCGACAATAGTCCTGGTCTTCCTTTCTACCACACCATTCTGCTCCGGATTGTATGGAGTTTTCCACTCTCTTTTGATACCTTCCCTTACACAGATGCCAGTGAATTCCTTATCTATGTATTCACCACCATTGTCTGAACGCAACACCTTGATCCGCTTTCCTGTCAGATTTTCTACCAGAGCCTTAAACTCTTTAAACCGACTAAAGACTTCAAGGCTGAGAAGGCCACTGAGGGTTTGGGAGGAGACTCAGAAGGTAGAAGAGTGTAGCCAAATGAATCTGGGTTAATTTGGGCATGATGGGATGACCTAGGAAAGAGATGGAGCTTTACAGGGAATGGTGGTTTATGGTAAGATACTACTGATATGAGCCAAAGGGGTTAATAACCCGCTAAGGGGAGGTTTAGGTAGGGTAGGTAGTCATGCAGACAAAGAAAAGAAAATTGCATGAGGTTTTGGCGACTTACCCGGATAAAAACGCTCTCAGATTGGGTTTTCATACAACTTCATAAGCTTTGTTGTGCAGGTGGAATGCGACCTACACAGCCCTTGTATATATAAAAAGGTCGCATGTGTGAGCCTTAATTGCAATCGCAAGGTTGCATAGTCGCGAGGTCACAAGTCGCAACTTATGATGTTTTTTGTACCTCTGCGACCTTGCAACCTGGCGACTTGGCGACTTGGGTGGTCGGTGGGTGGCTAAGTCGCATGGTTGCAAATGTGGGTTTGTGAAAATGGCTGGCAACTTTGTGACCTAGCGACCTTGCGACCTAGTATAGGTCGCTAAGTCGCTAAGTCGCAAAGGGCTGAATTTTAAAGAAAATGTGACCTTGTAACCCCGCAACCTAGATAAGTCACTAAGTCACACATGATTGGGATTCATAAGGATTGTGACCTTGCGACCACACTCAGAAGAAAATTTTAAACATGCAGGGAAACAAGTCAAAACATCACAAAACGATCTTTTTATCTGAGGTTACCTCCCTGGGGTGGACCCTTTAGGCCCAAGGTTGATGCTTGGTGATGAACATATTACCATGCATGCCATCAAAAGCAACAGGGGCTTTGAAAGTTTAGACTAGTGCCAAATTTCGGAGGGTGATTGTAGCAACTACAAAAATTGGCGATTCATTGGTAGAACCCTGAATCTTTTCTTGCACCTAATATTTGGGGGGTGGGGGGGCTCAGCAAGCTCTTCCTTTCATCGTCATGGGTCCCACTAGCCTCCTATTTGATCTTCATGCATCGGCCTTCCCTGGCCACACCGACTCGGATTGCTGCCCACCGTGTTTTGTATCTCGGTGACTAGACAAAGGGTTTGGAGAAATATCGTGAGATTTATGGAATTTAGTGTAACTTAGTTTTCTATTGTGTTGCTCTGCTACCAGAAATTCTGAGAGAACCCCAATGGAGTCACTGCCTAGAAATCATGAACGTTGCTATGTTTCCAACGAACCTAGACAGTACCTCGGCAGACTCGTCGCATCACCTCTCTACATAGGAAGCCTTTCTCAATCCTTTACCCTTATTTTTATTTTCTTGTAGCACTTATTTTTATGTGCTCAAGGCATTTATTTCTGGTGGAAAATACTACTTGGGCGGATGAGGGATCTCGACTTATTTTACTTGCAAGAGAGGTTTCTTATGGTCTTTATTGAGAGACTTTTTTAGGTTTTCCCAAACACCTTTTTGCCGGTCAAGATTAGCTCTTTCCCCTTTGTCAAGTCACCTATATCATTAGTCAATTTTCAACAGCAATTTCTGGGCTAACACGCAGGACCAATCGTTCGCACTAGGATCCCTTGATTCAGCCGAGTTCCCTCCATAAGGCGGTTTTCCAATATCCTACTTAGGTCGAAGGGGCTCGAGGGTTGATTCATTGCAGGCATAGATTCAAGTGCAACTTGTCGATTGAGAAACAACTGCGCTGACCTTCAGAACCAAGGAATTAAAGAGGGAAGTTCTGGAAACCTTACTCGAGGCAAGCTATTTATTGAATACAAGCAGAAAACAACTAAAAGGTGAGATCATAACTAAAACACAAAATATGTGAGAAAATTAAAACAAATTAAGACTATGATACAGGGTGAGGAGATAGCCCGAGGGCCATCAGGTGAAGTAGTGCTTAAGGTCATGGCCATTCACTGGGAGAGTTTCAACCCTCCCCTCCAAGGTTTGCAGTTTATACGTGTATTGGCCAACCTGTTCTTTGATCTGAAATGGTCCCATCCACAAGGATTGGAACTTAGTGTGCTTTCCTTTGTCCTCATGGACCTTGTTCCATTTGAGGACCAGATCACCAACTTCGAACCCCTTGTTCCCAACGAACTTTTTTTCAAACCATCGTTTGATCTCTCTTTGGTGAATGATGAATTTCTCCTTGGCTTTTAATTTTTCCTCCTCTAGTTTCAGCGGGGTGTCTATGCAGGATTGTAAGGTAGGACACAGGGTACCATGTGATTCTTGGGATAACTGAAGAGCAGGAATTGAAAGGTTAGGGGGAAGGATGGTTTCTTTCTCGTAGACCAGGAAGAAAGAGGAGGTCCCCTGATAAGGCTTGGGCGTGACCCGATCAGCCCACAGGGCATTGATAAGGGCATTGTGATAGTTTCGTTATTAGGATAGCAAATTTTTCTTGATGATCCAGATTAGGTTCTTGTTGGTTGAATCAGCTAGTCCATTCCCTTGCGGGTAATAGTTGGTAGAATGCTTCAAAAAAATACCATTTTCTAGAGTGAAATAATATAGCCTAAATGATGAAAAAAACGTAGCATCATAAAAAATGAGAGAGGTTGGGACACTGAACCTGGTCACAATGTACTAAGTAATGAAAGTTATTACCTCCTAATTGTTGATTTGGCATAATGGTACCACCTCAGCCCACCTCGTGGAGTAGTCTGTGGCTGTAAGGATATATCGGTGCTGCTTCTTGGGGTGGGGTAGTATCTCTACGATAACGTCCAGACCCCACTACTAGAATGGTTCTTCTACCGCGATAGACTAACGTGGATCAGATGGCTAGGATTCCCTGCTGGAAATTTTTTGACAAGAGGAGCATGGGCATGAGCATCTCTAAATAGGGTAGGCCAATAGAAACCAGCCCGCATGACCTTATGCACTGTAGCATCACCTACGTAATTCCCTCTGACTGGTCCATCGTGTAGCTCCTTTAGGACTCTTTGTGTGTCATCGAACTCCAAGCAATGCAACAAGACACCATTGTGATGTTTGCGAAACAACCTGCCTTGCAACATCTAATAGGAAGAAGCTCTCAGCCTTATGGCCCATTTTTGTTTGGATGTCAGAGTTGTATCCAAGGTATTGTGACCAAGATATTGCAAAAGGTTTGAATACCATGATGGGGGGCCTTGTGGAGGTGTGTTGTTGGTTTGGTACATTTATATTTCATGTTCCCAACATTCTCCATCAGTGCTTTGTTGGTCGATAGCTTTAGCGGCCAACCTACACAACCCTTGGCCTTTGATCGTGTGTGCGAGTTTGAATTATAAGTCATATTCCTGAAGCCATGCCATCCAGTTACCTTGTCGCTCACCCAGTTATTTTTTTATGAATAGTGAACAGACTGTTGGGTGAGGGACAAACACTGTAACATGGTTCTTCAAGATATATACCCTAAAATTATTGACTACCTTATATATAGCATATGCCTACTTTTCGATGTCTGGATAGTTCAACACAGCACCCTCCAACCTTATGCTCATAAAGGAGATGGGTCGTTCATCGTGACCATCGTCCTTTTGGGTAAGGACGGCTGCTAGTGATAAGTTCGATGCAAAAGTATACAAGACAAAGCCTTTGCTAAAATCTGGGTTGTAAAGAGTTGGAGCTTCTGCAATGGCCTTCTTAATCTTGTTGAATGCTTCCTTCTCAGCCTAATTCCATTTGAAACTTACGCTTTTCTTAATCATGTTTTGTAGGGGTTTCACAATTTGCGCAAAGTCCGATATGAATTTTTGAAGGAAGTTGATTTTCCCAAGGAAGGATTGAATAGCTTTCTTGCTACATGGGGGAGAAATATGCGCAATGGAATTTACGTGGTCCAGATCAACTATGATGTCATCCCTGGTTATAATGTGGCCCAAAAAATTTCCTTCTGAGACCTTGAAAATACTTTTCTTGGGGTTTAACGAGATTCCATACTTTCGACATCTTTCGAAAATCTACTTTAGGTGGTGCAGATGGTCATACCCACGTTTCGATAACACGGTGACATCTTCTAGGTAGACCACAACGCCTTGTCCCATTAATCCTCTGAAGGCAATGTCCATGGCTCTTTGGAAAGTCACCCTGACATTGATTAAACCGAAAGGCATGCGCCTGAATGCGAACATTTCCCACTTGGTTCCGAATGTTGTCTTCAAGCAGTCGGGCTTGGCAACCAGCACCTGGTTGTATCCTAAGAATCCATCCAGCAATGAGAACATCTCCGAGCCCAACACAGTTTGAAGAATCTATTCCATGGGGTAACATGGTAGTTGTACTTGTCAGAATCCTGGTTCATATTTCAGAAGTCTACGCACAATCAAATTTCACCGGACTTCTTATGCACGGGGACCAAGTTTGACACCCATGTTGAATGCTTGACTTTGAAAATGATGCAGGCGTCGAGGATTTTCTTGAGTTCTTTCTGAATCAATGGCTCTAGGGTTGGGTGCACTTTTCTTAGCTTCTATTAAAATGGTTTGACACCTTCCTTCATAGGTATCACGTGCTGGATAATTTGCGTGATGTAGGTCCGTAGATCATCGTATGTTTAAGAAAAACCATCTCGATACTTCTTGAACAAATCAATAAACGATCGTCGTTCCTCGGGGGTGCACTTGGTACCGAGATTGATAAAAGGTTCACTTGCTCGTGTGATAAGGTGGAGCTTTACACTTTGGTATTAGGTGGCCCTCAGAACTAGTTTTGCAAATCAAATAGTTTCTTGAGCGAGACAACCCCTTTAGGCATATGGTTTCCTTTGAGCTCCTCCATCTCCTTTTGAAAATTTAACTCATGTTCCTCTTCTTCGATAATGGCATCCTTGAACACATCCGCGTTCAACAAGAAATCCAACACCTGCTGATCATCATTGAAAACGCATAAATAGGTCACATTGTCTAGTACCGCGGGTTTATATACAATCTCAAAAAAAAAACCATCCCTTAACAAGGCAAACCTAGCGGCAACATTGGCTAATGTATTAGACATGGCATTATGCATCCTAGGTACTGACTTAATCTCAAAAGCATGGAAAGCAGAAATCAGAGGCCATACCTCTTTCTGATATCCCTTCAAATGCGGTGATAGACAGCGGATGGTGTTATGTACCTGCCTGGTGATGATTTCAGAATCACCAATTACCTTTAGGCAACCAAATTTGAGATCAATTGCTTTCTTGATCCCCAGGATTAGTGCTTCATATTCGGTGGTATTATTGGTGCATTGGAATTCCAACCTGCAAGAGATCATAAATGTGTTCTTCTAGGGGTCTATTAGGATATACCCAGCACCGGCTCCGTCATGGGTCTTGGAGCTGTCTTAATATAGGGTCCAAATTTCGCTCTGGGATGCTTCTAGGTTGCATGTGTTTATATACGGGGTACCTAGAATGAAGGTGTCAGGTGGAATGTCAAGCTTGATGGGATGAGGTGTAGGACAAGGGAGTAACACCTACTGAGCGTTCGGAGAGACCGAGGATTAGATGGCCTAGTAACACCCGAATGCAGCCTCTAAGAATCACATTCCTAAATCTTCTTGGGAAAAACTAATGGGCTCATTGATTGCTTCAACGTCGGTGACGATGTGTTTCATGTATGGCTCACTATTGACCCGGATTTGGTTGTTTCTCCCTTTGTACGAGAGCCACAAATGGGACCAATCTGTGGCGAAGTAGCCTTGTAGCTTGCTCGACTGATCTCGGCTGAGTAGCAAACTGTAGGCCTCTGGAATGTATACGAAAACTACGTCGATGCACTGGTGAAATTGGCAGTCTGAGGAGAGATAGATCAACACGTTATTTAACTCGCCCATGGCAAGAACTTGAGATCTGTCTAGCTGGATGATTCTGGCATCGGTCTTCTTGGGATAGATATTTATCTTTTTGCACACGGACACGGGCATGACATTCGTATACGCCCCAGAGTCAACGAGGCAGTTATGGACATTAAAATTAAAAATCTTGAATGATAGGATAAATGAGGGCGTCAATCCTCGCAAATTGGAATTCACGACATTGAAAATGGATTGGAGGTTTACCGAGACTTGAGAAGGTGTTGAACTGCTAGCTTTTGACGTGGGGGAAGACCTACTTGCTGAGGAGGGGTTAGAAAAAGCTTTGAGAATCAAATCGTATTGGTTGGCTATCCAAGAAAGCTCATAAAGCGAGATATTGGCTCGTGTTTTCTTCATGTCTTCTATAATGTTGTATCCGGGTTCTGAGTGTGAGGGTCCCTCTGTGGGCATGTGAGGCAAATTTGGGGACAACCTAGCTTTTGGCGTGCCCCGGGTATCAGTGGGGCCAGTCTTCTCAAAAGTAGGAGTTGTAGCTTGGTTTTCCTTGTTTGTGGGCAAGATATTTCTTAGAAATGATTTCCTTTTCTCTTAAAGAGTGTGATCAGCTAGGCCCTTGCTCCTAAGTTTGTAGGTCAGGGGAGGCTTGGGTTGGAAATTGTCAGCCATATTAATTTCTGCCATGGATTGGGGTTCTTCCCCGTGGATCACCTCAAAGGTCAAAACCATTTACCTTAGATTTTCATTGGGGGGGGATTCTTCCTCAATTGGGTAAGCTTCTTCCTCCATATTTCCTAATGTCTGATCTTCCAGTAGTTGATTCACTACTGCAGTCATGCTATTGATCCATTGGGGGAAAGTTCTCTATGAATGGGAGGCTTGGTGGAAAGAAATGAAATTATCCTTGCCAATCTCTTCCACGTTGAAGTTCGCGTTGGGATTCAGAGGAGGATGACTATAGAAAGGCTTTTAGGGCTTGCTACCAAAAGAAGTATCGCTTCTTTTCCTTTTTAGATCCAAGACCTTGTTAGTTAGGAGATATAGGGACTTAGTGATACTTTCAAAGTCGAAGGGATCTTTATCTTTGTCCCCAGTTTCACTAGTTGAGGGTTGCGCCTTCTTGCCAACGGACTTTGGATCATCATGTTTGTCATGGTCGAGAGCTCCTATGGAAAGCATATCTTTCTCTACGGCAAGAGTCATGGTGAAATTCCCAGCTAAGGAAATCCTGGCTTCGCATTTAACAAACACGTCAATGTATTGCGGCATGGCCCTTGTGTAATATTCTATAGTGATGGAATCATCAAGGACCATGTTTAGGGGAAACTTGTTCAGGATGGTTGTGAACTATTGATTGAAATATTTGACCTTTTCCTTCTTTTGGAACTTCAAGGTACTCAAATCCGTGAGGAGCATGGAAGGGGTTTTTTCCTTCAAAAACTTCTGAATAAATTTTCAACGAAACTCTTCCCAAGTCTGGATGGAGGCAACAGGCAAAGAGCGATACCAGGTAGAGGCTTTGTTCTCTAAGGTGTGGGGAAAAATATGGCATGCTACGTTGTCGTACTACACTCTCATCATCTGCAGAGTGAGGTAGAAGTTGCTAATGTGATCTTTGGCTAATGTCCCCCTTTCGAAATCGAACTTAGGTAAGTGTTTCTCCGAGTGTCGAGGCATGTCGTGAAGAAGACCTTAGAGGCCCAAAGGGGATTGTGCCATCCAGGCCAATGGTTGCACTCGGCTCGCTCTACGAAAGGGTGGGATCATGACGTGCTCAGCTTCATGTTCAGACTTTCTTCCAACACCGGACCTGGAAGCGTCAGCCTCGTGTTGGCAGTGCATGTCTTCATTCTGGGGAACCCTCAGATTTTCAATATTCCTATAGTTTCTGAAATTTCTGAAACCACCGAAATTTCCATTAAAAATAAAAGGTTGTTGATTCTGGTTTTAGTGGAGGTGGTGGATTTGGTCTATATTTCGACCATTTCCTCAACCGCTATTCCCTCGACCTCTTCTGTATCCTCCCCCGGGTGGGTCATTCTTCTGGGTATTCTCGTGCAAAGGAGGATTAGTCTAGGGATTGATACCTTGTTTGGGAACAATGGGGACCCTATTAGCGATGTTGTCGGGGCATTATCTGTCGATTCCCCGGGGGCTCTCAGGGCCTTCTGTTGAGATCCAGTCGGCTGCATCCGCATAATCCTCGAGCATTAGGCCTATAAGTTGAGGTACTAAATTGACTAGGACACCCTGGTGGGTGTGATGTGGCTCGAAGGTTTGTGGGTTGGATATGAAACTCGTAGCTGGGAGGCTCTGGAGACCTCTGATGAGATCAAGGCAAGCGGACTCAAGGCTCTCAACTGATCTAATTTGACTTCATAGAATGGGGAATCCTCCTCGGGAGGGGTATCTTTAAGGGGCAGAGGACCGGTGTTACCAAAACTGATATCTCCTAGGGACAGGCTTGTAAAGGGTTTTTAAGGGTTTGTAGAGGGATGTTACTAGCTTGCTGGGAACTTGCCATCAGGCCCTCCTTCTAGTGCCAATTCTATTGACGAGTAAAAATGACTCGCAAATGTGTGGGGATCTCCCCAATGCAGAATCCCAACTAGACTCTACAGCTTTTGTTGTAAGGATCCCATTCTGTATGTGGGCCCGTTTTCCATCATATTGGCAAAAGATATGCCTTTTATCAGATGGAGAGGAGACTCACAGTTATGGGAATGTACAGATGTTTAACGAATCAACGTTAGTGATCGACGAATGCCCTGTGAAACAAAGTACCATAAATAGAAAAGTGAAATTTAAAGCATGAGACTTAAGGAAAGCATTGTTAGCAAAACTTCATAAAGATCATACTTTTACGAATACCACTTAAACATACAAGAAACAATTCACTATGATTAAGTGCCTCTTTTATAACCTAAGCACATTTCAATAAATATTTAGATGTATATCAGCAACCCAGGTCATTAACATATCCTTACATTAAACCATTATACACCATCCACGTACAAAATTAAATTAAATACACAGACAATGTGTGAACAGAAATGTACATCAATGAGTTTAAGAAAATATAATTCATTCAAAAGGTCTATATTCATAGCGTCATCACACAAGAAGCCTTTGTCAGACTGAATAGTGAGATCCAAAACACTCATTTCTATTCATTCCAGAAACATACATTCAGTATTATACAATTGTCTCTCTCGAGAGTCCAAGATCAAAATTCCTTTATAATCTCTCATGAGGTAGTACATATAGGGAAAAAAATGACCCTTGGGTTACCCTTTGACCTTTCATCTCCCTGACTGTTAGGATGACCTGTGACTTGGATACATCTATGACCTGAGACCTAGGACAGGTCACGACCTGTGACTTGGCAGGATTTGCGACTTACGACCTGAGCCTTACAACCCTTGCCATCCTGTTAGTTTTTAGGGGAGAAACTTGGTGATGGATAAGGCCAGAGTTTCTATCTGCAATTTCTCCTTGATATATGTCTGCTAGGCTTGGTATTCAGTGGCTATCGGGGTGAGTTGTGGCATGTATTCCCCTACTATATGCAGGAATTCAAGCGCGTTAGGGACCATCATGTGCTTCTTTTAACTGATATGACTGGACAGTGAGGCCAACTTTGTGTAAATTTTGATCGGCTACACGACATATTGTGCAATGTTTTCCTTGGTAACTGGAAGGTCCTTTGAGCCAGCTGCCTATCTGATCGGTTCCATGAATGACTGGATCTCCTGTAGTACCTCTTCTCAAATCTTCTTCTTAGTCAGCGTACCCATGGAGGGTATGTGATGAGCTTCCGCCATTGAGTCGATGTCGCTAATGAGATTTTCATAGGCGATCATAACTTTGTCCACATCTTTCACGAGCTCGTATCGGGATTTCAATTTCATGCACATTTGTACTTTGTTGTTTTGGGTGCGGATCCAATCCCTCTTTGGCAACGCAGCAAGGGCTTGTGGGTACTTCTCGCACCAGTCTAATATGTTATCGAGTGTTGTGGAGGCCGCCTTCAGCTAGGTGAATTTCTTTCTTGTATGTGCTTGGAATCCTGCCAAGGGAGCAACTATTTGTCTTATCCTCATTGTTATATGGAATTCTAATCTACGGATAAACTAGAGATCCATGAGTGTGGTGTTCCTTCACTCAGAACAAATATTCTCTTTCTCTAAGACAAATATTCTTTTCTCTAAGACAAATAGATATACAGAAAGGAAAGAAACCTACTTGTAATCCTTTCGCTCTATTTCTCTTTCTTTTGTTTTTGTTGTCACCCTCAATCCAACTAAAGCCACTAGATCGATACCTACAATCAAAGAAAAAATACCACAAACAACATAAAAATATACAATATCTAACTATCTTAACCAAATTGAACCGATTATATCCGAGAATACATACACAATTGATAATACAATTCACAAGATATAAACATATATATGAGAGAAAGAACATATATCTTTATTAAGAAAGTAGGAGGAGAAGATTACAACCAATAGATCGATTCATCATCAACCTGCTCCAACCTCATTCTATCCTCCTCAAACCAAGCATCATATTAGCAACATACAGTACTCCGGCTCTCATCAATTGAGAATCCAACAACATAACACTACACAAAATTCTTCCTCCCTAGCACTTAGATGAGTGCTAAATTTATAGGGAAATTGAAGGTAGTTTCTCAATAAATGGAATTCAATGGATTTTTAATAATAGGTGAGACATGTTTCCAAGTTCAGTAGTGATGGATGAACATATGTATTCAAAGTATGACACCTGTGAGCTCTTATAGAAGGCACTAGACATGTGGATATTCCTGGAACAATGAAGATTTCGCTCCCAGGTGACCAACGCACCCTTAAGTGTCGGGAAGTGATTTGCAAAGCACCCTTGCATGGAGATAATTTCTTTGCAACACACTTAGGCCCATTCAAAGGACCGTTGATGAGTCAATGGATCATATAATTTATACTTCAAACATTGGAAATCTCACAATTAAAGCCATCAATAGAATGACTTCTCTTAAGGGATGTAGCGACTGAATAAGGGGATGATAGACCATGTTATAATTGAATTAGGGGATGATAGACCTTATTCATACTGGTCTTGGGGGATGATGCCCAAATTAACCTGTAACAGTCGCCCCCTAAAGCATGAAGTCACAATAATGATAATATTTCGATGAGATGATTTACGATGTGATGAGTAGGATCTGAAGTGGACGATGACCTGCATCAATTTTCAATACATTACATCATGATATATTACATCTTGGACATGAATTACTGAGGGAGGCATACCCATGCTCAACACATAAACTATCATAACATGTACATAATTCAAAAAGTCGTCTATAGATATAGACATGCCTACAAATATAGGCCCATGTTCGGATGACCATTTGGATGTAAAGACATCGTACAGATGATGTGGTACAATTCCTGAAATCACATCCAAGATGGATGAAACTAGATCCGGGGTCTTCTTATCTTGTTCACTTGATCATTCAAGTACAAGTCTAACCATGCAAATATGTGATCTGAAGTCGAACTTAGGAAGATAAGGTTTGATTACCAACCATTGGTGTAAGTCGTTAACATACGCGAGATAAACCATGGTTGATGTTAATGGCTCTCAAGATGTTGTAGTAAAATTTGCAAGGCGTGAATATATGATTTGATGTTGAACGCCAAAAAAAACCTTTCAGTCGAAGGTCTGATGATGTGAACCTGTTGCCGGAAGAAAGAAACCTGTTGTTGATGTAAGCAAGCTCCAAGACACTGGAAAGATGTTTCTAAGTTAACTTCTTGGATGATGAGATGATGTTGACAAGAAGCAACTTTATCACGAAATGGGAGTAATGATTTTGGAGACAAAATGTGACTTGATGTAGAAATGTTCAGGGATGGCGGTCATGAAAATGAAGGTTTATGAGTTTGCAGAAGATAAGGAATTACTGAATGACTTCTCTTGAACATATCGACAACACTGAAATGAGTTGGTAGCATTGTCCCAAGACCGAGGTGATGGTATGATGGACCATAGGTATGATAGACCGTCAAGAATATTACCCAACCCAAAAGTCACAGTGATGAAGTGAAAGTGTCATGTTCAAGAGCAACCTGCTACCATAAAGTGTTCTGCTCTTTTTCCCAAAATTTCCCTTGTCATTGTTGACCAGTACCTCTTTATTTTTTAACAAGCTTAAAGAGGGTAACATATGCTTGATCTATAATTCGACCCTTTAGGTGAATCCATCACTATTTAAGGATTTAAGGATTCTAGCAATAATGAAACTCGATCTTTCCATGATCGACAAGTCTGTCTCTATTTTATGTTTTAACGAGTCTAACGACAGTGAAAACCCAATCCTTTTTCATATTTAGAGAGTTTGAAAAGAAGACGAAAAGAAAACTCCATAAGTCCTTTTTTGTAAATTTTTCGCTCAGGTTCGAAAAAGTGTAAAATGAAACTTGAGAAAACCTCTTAGCCATGTTCGACTAAGGTGTTCATTTTTTGTAAATAATCTATCTCATTCCAGAAAAGGGTTAAAATTATACTGAGTAGATGTCGTTTCATTTACTTTTACAAGCTCGAAAAGACAAGTGCTCTGCAATATTTTCACATTATCGGAGTTTGAAAAGAGCTGAAAGAAGACTCCAGGGGGTTCCTTTTTTGCATTTATCAAAGCTAGAAAAAGAGATAAAAGTGCACTTTAAATTCCTTTTTCATTTTTATCAAAGCTTGAAAAAAAAGGATAGAAGTATGCTTTGTGGTCAAATCATTTTTGAATAGTTGTGCACTTCAAACTCACTTTATCAGTTGTAAAACTAATTTAGAGAACCATCAAATAGATTATAAATACATGTTTCATAATAAAAACCACAATCACATCATTATATATGAATAAAATAATCAAAATAACTATTAAAAATAAGTTTTTACCATTCCATAGTTACCATTTGAAATTTAGGAGCTTTGAACCTATTTTTTCCCTCGAACTTCAGTGGTTGATTGTGACAGTTTCAGTGGACGATTTATCACGCCATTTGATCCAGGTTGGAGCTATGAACCTTCTCTTTCTTTTAGTATCATTTATGTTTCATTTCATGGTAAATTTTTAGGGTTTTGAACCCCTTAGGTTAAATATATTACGCTCTAATAGCAACGCACCCTTGAATGTCGAAATGTGTGTTGCAGAGCACTGGAATTGAAATCTAGGTGCATTTGCAACACTCTGTCCATTAACCAGGAGTGTGTTGGGCGCATTTCTCAAAATTTTTTCTTACTGTGTGCCCACAATTTTCCAAAATTTTTGCATGAAATGGATCCTAATGAAGCTTATGGTTGCCTTTCAGGTATTGATTGGATCAAAATGAATATTACATGGCGAGAAAGAGAACATGAAGAACAAGACATGATTCCCCTAAATGATTTGGGTATTGTAATAGCCCTCAGGGATGGTGGGTTGCTTAAATACTTCAGATTATCAGGGATGAGACAACATCTCGAACTATTGGAGTTCTTAGTTCGTTCACGAGATCTGGTATTACAGGCTTTTCATATTGGGGGAAAAGTTCTCCTAATATTAGTTGAGGATGTTTACTTTCTCACTGGATTATCGAGGCGTGGATCTCCTATTTCTCTTGTTGGATCTGCTCTTAGAGGAGAGACAGTGAAGGATTACATACACCAGTGTTGTCAGCCAGGTATTGAACCTATAAAATATGGGAAAATAAACATTCGTGATGTACGTGATTTGCCTTTGAGAACCATCCTTTTTACTATTGCAAAGCTTGCTGGTTTTGTGACACTACATGTTGCAAACTGATCATACATGAAGTATGCCCTTGAGTGCCTATAACCGACAATGTTCAATTGGGCTGAAGCAGTACTCTTTCAGATGAAATAACAACTAACTAAAGCAAAGTTTGGCATGAAGAAGAATTTCAGTTATGGCTCGATCGTGATTTCCTTCATTTTAGAGGGAGTTCCATTGATGTAGCCGCAGCATGTTACACTGAGCATATCTGATCCTAGATATCCTCAGATGCCGAGATGGGTTGAATTGATGGCTAGACATGTTTTTCAATTGACCATCATATTCTCTACTGCATTCTTTTTCTGGTTCAAATGATAGATGATCTCCATAGAGGAGTATCTATATGTAGGTGTAGATTTCCATGGAGATCCATATTTGATTCTACCAGATGATGCTAAATGGCGTGCAATGGGTAAAAATGTGTTGACCATGTTTTTTATTTTTATTTTTAAGGTTTCTACACGTTTTTGTATTTTTGTTGTTTTCCAAGATTAAACTAAAGTTTTGATGTACACAGATGTGGGTCGTGTTTGACTAGTGGGTTGACCAGAGCATGCAGCAGATGAACAAACATAGAGGACTATCAGGAGAGAAGTCCTTCAGGATTTGGATTTGACCGAGGCTCTTGCTAAGTTGCAACAACACGTTGAGGGATTGACTCTTGGGATACCAGATTGCCAGATTGAGGAGTTACCTATGAGGCTGCAACACCATACTATTGGTGTTCCTAACCATTGGATGTGGTTATTGCACAGGATAGCTAGAATAGTTATGAGCATCACTAGTTTTACTTTGACATTTTTGTATACATTTTGAGGTCAGATGACCGATGTGTCTTGGGCACAAATTTTGTAAAAACCTAATGATCTATTTATTTGTTTTCAGTGTTTTCCTATGTTTTTTGCACAATCCTCTTCAATTGTGTGAGGTGAACTGAAAATGTATCTTTACATGTTTTGCAAATGTTTGTTTAAAACATAATTCGCTAAGGAATCAGTTACTGTGTTCAAATTTCTAGAAATGTGTTGATATTTAATATAATCAAAATGTCTTTCCAAAAGTCGAACTCTAAGGAGCATATGATGAAGTGTTGGATTTCAGACAGTATAGACGCTAGTAAGTTGCAGTACGACAAGCTGTGAGTCTAACCTAATGATGATGTAGTTAATGCCAAATGAAATGGCATTAGAGAGAAGTTCGATAAATGCACTATACTCAGCGATATTTTTTGTTGATCAACTGATACAAATCCCTTGAAAACTCACTAACTCGCCACCTTGAGCAAAAATGGCCCACGATGCAGAGGATAGGTTTTGCATAATATGACTAGCACCATCGGCGTACCCAATGAATGGTTCCAAAGATTCAGACATCTACAATGAAATTTAAAGTGGATTACTAACTTCAAGAAAAATCTAAAAGACAAAAGAAGATAGTAAATGCAAATCAGAGAATATATACAATATGATACAAAAGTTTACTACGCCCAATTAAGCATAGTAATGTTTAAGATATAGCCCATTTTGAGGCTACACCATGGATTTCCATCATAATCAACTAATTCGTAGGAGCCTTTAGCTAGAACTCTTTTGACAATGTAGGGGCCATGCCATAGTAGCTCAAATTTTCTTGTTCCCATCAAATCAGCTTCCTGATCATAAGCAAGACTAGGTCTCCCTCTAAGAAGAAGCGAGGCTTGACATGTTGGTCATATTTCACCTTGATTCATCTCTTATGTGCTTCGTTGGCCAATGGGGCTTCATGACGCATTTCTTCATTAGAGGTGTCAGGTAGCAGGTCAATAGCGAGTTTTAAGGACAGAATTTCACATTGGATTGGTAAGATAGCTTCGAGACTATACACCAACTAAAAGGGACTAAATCCGGCATTTCTCACAAAGGTTCGATATGCCCACAAAGCCGAGTGCAAGATTAAATTCCAATTTCGTTTGTGAACCCCTATCATTCGTTGAAGCATTCGCTTAAGGATCTTGTTAATGGCTTCAACTTGTCCATTGGATTGTGGATAATAAGGGGTAGAACTATCATGCGACAGTCCTAATTTGGCAGTCAACTCATTCATCATGTTATTGCGAAAATCATTACCATGATCTGTAACTATAACTTTTGGTACACCAAATCATGAAACGACATGATTGAAAAATAACAATGCAATTGTTTCACCTGTGTTATTGAATGTAGGCATCGCTTTGGCCCACTTAGTAAAGTAGTCGTCTATGAAAATAATATAACCATGCCCCTGACTGAACAAGGGTTGCAGGTCATGAAGTCAATGCCCCATTTTAATCCCACATTGATGACAGGATTCATTGGTGCTAGCGGCATGCGGATTTTACAATCAAATATCTAGCACGCATGACAACTTCTGACAGCGAGGATGCAGTCACAGAATATGGTTGGCCAGAAGTAACTGGTGCAGAGAATATTCTGTACGGTAGCATAACCAGATAAATTTCCACCACAAGCACCAACATGACAATCATTCAGGACTTTCTCGACCTCCTCATGAGTGAGGCACCTCCTTAAAATCATATCAACACCACGACGATAAGGTTTATCGCCGATGATAAGATAATCTTTGGCTTGGTATCGAATACGTTGTTGTTGTGAGCGAGAGGTATCGGGCCGGAAAGTCTGGGTTTGGAGATAAATGATAAAATCCCCATACCAAGGGTTAGATGACCCAATCAGAAACAAAGACTCATCTGGAATTGATGGTTCTGATGTAGTTTCATTACTATCAGAGGGAAGGTCGCAGAGAAGCTCAGTCAAAACTAAAGACTTCTTTGACTTGGATTTGATGAGTTCCAAATCAAATTCCTGCAAAAAGACAATCCATTTTGAATACTTTCCCCCATCAATTGACGTGACAGAAGGTATGTGAAAGGTTTGTAATCCGAAATGACAATGGTCTTCTAGAGCAGGATATAATGGTGAAATATTTGGACAACTTGAACGGTCGCCAAGGAAACCTTTTCGACATATGAATACTTAGCTTCTGTATCATTGAGATTACGACTCAAATAATATATCGGATGTTCTATCCCATCTTCTTCTTGGACCAAAACCATAGCAATGGTCATATCTGTCACAACGATATACATGAAATAATCACTCTGATAATTAGGGGGATACATTAATGACGCTCAGATCAGGGTATCTTTAAGAGCATCAAAAGAAGCTTGCGCAGCCTTATCCCAATGGAAGGGAATCCCATTTTTCAAGATATGAGTAAATCCTTTAGCCATTTCGGCATATTTGGGTATGAACCTCCTTAGGAAGTTAGCCTTTCCTTGAAGTTTCTGTAACTGAAGTAAGTTTTATGGTGCAGGCAAATCAAGAATGGCCTGGACCTTTAGTAGGTCAATTCGAATTCCATCTTTTGAGATCACGAATCCAATAAAATGACCAGAACCAACAAAAAACACACATTTTTGTGGATTGAGGTGAATCTTGTAGTGTCAACAGCATAAAAGTATAGCTATCAGTTGTACCGGGTGATCAGTTCATTTTCGTGAATGTGTGGGTAAATCGTTTAAATAAGGTTGAACAATGTGCTTAATCTCATGGAAAACATAATCCATTGCTCTCTGAAATGTTATCCTGGCATTCTTTAAACCAAATGGGAGTTTATGATAATTGAATGTGCCCCAGGGATAGATGAATGCTCTCTTATATTGGTCCTCTGGGTGAATATTGATTTGATTGTAACCGGAGAATCCATCCATGAAAGAAAAGATTTCACAGTCCGCACATACGTCAATAATTTGGTCGATAAAGGGTGTAGGATAATTGTCTTTTGGGCAAGAAAGATTGAAATACCGATAATCGACACACACTCTGATTGTCCCTTGTTTCTTCATGATAGGAACAATATTGGAAACTCAATCAGTAAGTGGAATAGGGTAAAGGAAACCAGCACACAAAAGTTTTTCAACTTTTTCTTTAATGGCAACAGCCTTCTTCGGATGAACAGGACGAAGGCATTGACATACTGGTTTGACATCAGGGTACATTTTAATTGTATGTTCAAAATGTTGTCGCACAAAATGTCTAGGCACCGCAACAATGGCTCAGATTGGGGGTTGTCACCCTGATCCCCAATCTCTCTATCTAAGTTGTCTCCTTCCAGACTAAGGGAGGTAGATGCTAACGAAATGGAAGAAAGAGAACTAGTTGGAAACCAACCAATTCGGGAGACACAGTCAAACGACCAAGTACTTGTTAAGATTAACGAGATTTAATAGATCCAATTAGATTTGAAGTTTAAAAACTAGTGCCTTGTGAAGTCAAAATATCCTGTATGAAATTAAAATCAAGTATTTGATAGGTAACTGCTGCTATTAAAAAAACAATCCACCACGATAATATTTAATTCTTCAATTAAGCGCTCAATTGATCAAACTGGAAGATAAGTTCTTTTCGATAATACAATTCAACATTCGATAAAAAAACACCCTTTTAATCATGCATCAACAATCTTCAATAAAGACATGCAATTTATCATCACTTGAAATATTCTCAAAGTTGACTAAATCATTTAATCACCAATTTCAAGAAACTTAAAACCACACTTATAGATAGCTTAACGATCATCAACCATAGCTAAGCATGAAAATACTTCGAATAAACAATTTACATTTCGAAACAAAAATATCATCATGAGAGAACCATTGAATTTAAATGTTAGACACTTCCGAATTAAAATGATATTCTAAATAATTCCAATTCAGAAATATAAATTTTCCTATAGTCAAACTTTCGATAAAATTTAAAAAACTCACCTTTGACTATGGAATAATTTTCCCCAACACCACTATCATACAAAATTTAAAGTTAAAAAGTTAAAAGAACCTTTTTTTTTTTTTTTGAAAGTTTCCACTAAAATTTGAGCTTTTTCAATTTTTTTATTTTTCTCAAAATGTAAAGTTAATAAATCTAAAATTCTAAAAATACTAAATCTAAAAATTAACTTTAGAAATATAAAGAAAATAAAATCTAAAATAAAAAATGAGAGAGTTTAAAAGTGTTAGTATTTTTTATTTTTATTTTTGATATTTTTAAAAGTTTTACAAACTTAGAATGAAAATAATGCAAATGTGACTATATGCAACCCAAGCTAATCAAAGTCAAAAAATCTAAAATTTAATCTAAAACTAAAGCTAAGGTCGAAAAGCTATAAATTACTGGATGTGTTAGTTTTTTGCTTGTGCAGGTAGATGGCAGGGACAACGAAGAAGATTGCAGTGAGGCTGTGGCAGGTGGAAGGATGGATGGATGGCAGCCGCAGGGAAGAAGGGAAAGATGCAGAGGAAGTGGCAGCGAACGGATGGGGCAGAGGAAGCCACAAGGAAGAGGGAGATGGACGATGGCATTGGAAGCATGCAGAGGTTGAAAATATTGCGGCAACATGGAGAAACCGACAGGGAGGAAATGAATACATGGAGAAGGAGCTGCAACATTGAGGAAAATCGTACAGTCCATACGGCCAGTGTGAAGGGTTTTCAAGGTAGCAGATGAAGGAGGAGCGTGGGAGCTATACGTGAGGAACAACAGCAGATGAATACGCACAGCAGGAATGAATGCAGTGAAACTTAGATAACTGGTGCATAAAAATTTTAAAAAATTCCTTGCCCAGAAATCAACAAACTCATATTTAAAATTCAGATTTTAAATAAATAAATACACCTGCAGTTTGTATTTTGAAGCAAGATCCCTCATGAATCTACAAACGAAAATGATCCTGAGACCAAATCTTACCTTCCAGGGCCTAGATCTGGCTCAGATCTAATAATTTTCTGAAACTCTCCCTATAAAACCTGCACAAAACCAGAAACAAGAGACCCAAAAACCCAGAAATTTGCACAGAAAAACCTTAAACCCCAATGAGTTAAAAAATAGTGATATTTACAAATCTACATTGCTATTTTACAGATAAAGCCCTTATGGCCAGATTTAAATCATTCAGCACAAATTTTAAAAAATAAATTAAGAGAGAGGCACAAGCCCTGAAAAGAACCCTATAAAAAAAACGGAATTTAAGATAAGCCCGAGGAATTAGATCTGGAGGGCTCTTTAGATCTTATTTCCTTGGGCGTCAGCTGGTCCAAACTAGGAATTCCCCAATTTCCCAATTATAAATCTGGAATATTTCTGCAAACTTAAAGTTAAACGATCAGATTAATAGAGAAATAGTGATAAAACATAAAATTTTCAAGAGCTAGAGATAACTGTTAACTGTATCCAATTAATTTCTTACCCTAGATCTAGTAACCTAAGCAAGATACATGTGCAATAGATTACTCTACAAGATCCATTAATCAACAATCCATTAAAATGATCACCAACAGAATATTAAGAACAAGTTTAACATAAAATGTTGAATAGGAACAACAACATCAAAATAAAACCCCAAAGTCTTCGTTTACATTATTCCAGAAAATATTACAGGAGAGCTTCAAGAGCGAGTGCACGATCTAGAGATCGGATGACTGAAAGACAGACAAAGACTTCTAATTTATAAGATAAAACCTCCAACGGCTAGTTCAGTTGATCCTTGTAAAAATAATCTCGATCGTCAAAAAAATTGAAGTATCTTTTAATCTGGACCGTCAAAAATATATTTTTTGAAGAAATTCGAGTTTATCATTTAATTCCATTTTAATTAACTCAAAAATAATAATTTTGAGTTAATTACCTCAAAATTTTGACTTTGACTTAACCACTAAAGCCCAAGAGTCCAAAATTTCTTGAAATTCTCAATATTCCCTTGGCCTGGGACCTTTAAAAATTTATTTTTTAAGGACCCACGAATTTTTCCTTTGAAGAATTTTAACTCATCTAGGACTTAAAATTAATTAAATTTTTGGCTTAGGATTTTTAATTAATTTGGCCAGATAATTTAATTAATTGACTGAGAGGGGATTTAATTATTTTTTCCAACCCTCTTTACATAAGATAAATACATTTAGACACATAAAGGGGAAATACCCATTCGTATAGACCCTAAAAAAGCTACCCAATTCTGCGACTCAAAACATGATCTAGTAGACCAAACATCTTGTAATAAAATAATCTAGTCAATTAGCTAGGATTATTCCCAAACTACTTTTACAAAGACTCGATAGAAAACACTAGGACACACTTAGCATCTTGATAATAAAATCCACCCTAGCTTTAGGGTGAAGCTGGAGGGGAAAACTCTATCGATCACTTGTGTCGAGAAACACAAATGAATCAGTGAGACAAAAAATCTCCTACGATAGAGATCATCACCAAAATACTAAGCTTACCTAGGTTGTTACATACATGGTGGTCTTACTTAGATCATTTACATCATAAACATGCAGAATGGGTTTACATCATTTATAAAACTGCCGACCGATGATGAAATGTGAATGGCGTGAACACGTCGAACATGATGAATCCCATTTGAAAAAATGGGGGTGTACTGCTACGGGGTCATTGACAAAGTGTGGTCAACATCTGGCTCTACTTGGGGACACGTTGCTTCATCAGAGGAATGTGAGAATCCAAAATCTGTATTCAAGAAACGCACAAAATTACATAAGTAGCGTCCATCCAAATATCATCATATAACATTAAGCACATGAAAAATAGAAGCTCTTCTTTCATTTATTATTCTACTTATCATGAAAATTAAATCTACTCTAACTACAAAATGAAATGCTGAAATAGCAAGGTGTAGGGTTAGAGATACAATACAAAGGATGCCCTATGGCATCAAATGTGTTCAATATAGTGCATGCTGAGCATTTGCCTACTTTCAGGCAAGTCTGTAGGCTACTTTTCAGATGCGCCATCTCCAATCTTGCATATTGTAGGACTCTGTCTTATCCAAATGTTAAGCTGCTCTCGACCATCAGACGAATCAAACCGCTTACTTTTCTTTTGTGATTTTTTCTCTTCTTTTTAGTGTGTTGTGATGTCAGCAATGAGACCACTGTAGATTTCTTGTCCTTATCTTGAAGATACTTATACAAAACATTTGATGAACCTGGAGTGTGACCAATCTCATTCTGAATATACTCTATCAGTGGTGACACATAAGCTTGGTCTTTCTTAACGTCCTTTATAACCATAGTTAATTTTTCCTTAATGGGAAAAGTGACATCCATGTGCTGAGATGGGAATTGCTTTAACAGACAAGAAGGCTTATGATCTGTTGATGAATCTTCATTATCAAATTTGGGTTGGAACTTTTGTATATGTAAATTTCCTATTTTTCCAACCTTTTCTGTATGGAACTCATTTCCCTGGCATGCCTTACTTATAACTTTTTTTGATTGAGTTCTGTTTTCACAAATCTCTCTTGTAGATTGGTCTGATTTGCCTCCATAATTTTCATTTCCAACAAGTGATTTTCCTTCACGGCGGTCATTTCCTGCGTGTGTCTTGCTTCCATTGCAGACCTCTTATTAGAATGATTAACTTCCATTATCTTTAACATGTTTTCCATGACATTTATTTCCTGTGCATTACTTGCTTCCATGGCATTAATCGTTTTATCATTATCCGCTTTCATGGCCATGAAGAAATTTTGTATATAGTTCATCTCCTTCTCATGATTTTCTTCCATGATCTTCATTTCCTTGATATGTTTTTCTTCTAAGGCTAATAATCTTCTCTGCATAGAACCAATTTCCCTAGCATGATCTGCTATTAATTTTTCTTGATTAAGTTCCATATTCTTAATTAATTGAGCCTGGTTGGCCTCCATATTCTTGATTACCTAAACCTGATTTAGCTGTATATCCTTAACCATATGAATCAATTCGTTAACATAATGCTTATCGTTGTCAACACTGATTTGCCAACTTGTTTTTGCTTCACCACTATCATGGATTTGTGCTGTCGTGGTACGAGTGGATTCATCTTGAGAATTGTCTCGAAATCTCCTATTGATTGTTGAGTTCTCTACAAGATCAATTTCATTACTTTGCATAGTACTGGGAGCACAAGGCGAGCCACCTTGTTTTATATATTTATCTTTAAAAGCATTGATTATGTGTTGTAAACAATAAAAATACTCATCAGGACAATTTCGAAACCAATCGATAGCATCACCTTTTAAGGAATAGCCAAATATATGTATCTTGACATCTTCATGATTATATTGTGAAGGAAGACAATATCTATTTATTATATGAGTAACCATTAAGAGATTATTTCGAGCAGTGGTTGAATCACCACCCAAGAAAACAGGCAGTTTTCAAATGGCCTCTTTTGGCATGTCATAAAAAGGATCACCCACAATGACTTACTTAAATTGAAAAAACCAAATGGATGTTAGAGAAAGAGATCTTTGTTCAAGAATAGTCAAGAGGTCCTAAAGAAGCGAGCTTCTTAGCAGGAAATCTTGTAAGAAATGAAAGAATTGGAGTCGCCACTTGAAAATGAACCTAATTCTAAAACAGAAGAAATAGTTGAGAGTAGCAGATGGATATTAGGGGGGGATTCTTGTCTGGGAGTAAATAGATGAATAAGTGGAGTCGCCACCCAAACAAGAAGCCAACCAAAATTTCCAGGTGCTAAAGGTGCAAATGATGAAATGATTGGTGAGATGACAAAAGATAAGATAATGAAAAGATGAAGATATGAAGATATGAAATGTTATGTCGTGTGACAGATTAATAAATAGAGAGAAAAAAGATTAGAACATTAGAAAATGTCGTTAAGACCAAGGATAGAAAAACTCTATCCCCGGCAACGGCACCAAAAATTGTTGTCGCACAGAATGTCTAGGCGCCGCGACAGTGGCTCAGATCAGGGGTTGTCACCTTGATCCCCAATTTCTATATCCAAGATGTCTCCCTGTAGACTAAGGGAGGTAGACCCTAAAAAAATGGAAGAAAGAGATGGTTGGAAGCCAACCAATTCAAGAAACACAGTCAAACGACCAAGTACTTGTTAATATTAACGAGATTTTATAGATCCAATTAGATTTGAAGTTTAAAAACTAGTGTCTTGTGGAGTCAAAATATCCCGTATGAAATTAAAATCAAGTATTTGACAGGTAACTGTTGCTATGAAAAAATCAATCCACCACGATAATATTTAATTCTTCAATTAAGCGCTCAATTGATCAAACTAGAAGAGAAGTTCTTTTCGATAATATGACTCAACATTTGATTAAAAAACACCGTTTGTAATCATGCATCAACAATGTTCAATAAAGATGCAATTTATCATCACTTGAAATATTCTCAAAGTTGACTAAATCATTTAATCACCAATTTCAAGCAACTTAAAACCACACTTATAGATAGCTTAATGATCATCAACCATAGCTAAGCATGAAAATACTTCGAATCAACAATTTAAATTTTGAAACAAAAATATCATCATGAGAGAACCATCGAATTTAAATGTTAGACATTTCCAAATTAAAATGATATTCTAAATAATTCCAATTTAAAATATAAATTTTCCTATAGTCAAACTTTAGATAAAATTTAAAAAACTCACCTTTGACTATGGAATAATTTCCCCCAAGACCACTATCATACAAAATTTAAAGTTAAAAAGTTAAAAGTAATTTTTTTATTTTCAATTTTTTTATTTTTAAAAGTTTCCACTAAAATTTGGGCTTTTTCAACTTTTTTTATTTTTCTCAAAATGTGAAGTTAATAAATCTAAAATTCTAAAAATACTAAATCTAAAAATTAACTCTAGAAATCTAAAGAAAATAAAATCGAAAATAAAAAATGAGAGAGTTTAAAAGCGTTAGTATTTTTTATTTTTATTTTTGATATTTTTCGTAAGTCTAAAGATTAAAAAGAAAGTCTAAAAAATCAAAAGTTAATGCTATGTTAGGACTTAACTTTAAAAGTTTTACAAACTTAGAATGAAAAGAATGCAAACGTGACTATATGCAACCCAAGCTAATCAAAGTCGAAAAATCTAAAATTTAATCTAAAACTAAAGCTAAGGTCGAAAAGATAGAAATTATTGGATGCGTTAGTTTTTTGCTTGTGCGGGTCGATGGCAGGGACAATGAAGAAGATTGTGGTGAGACTGCAGCAGGTGGAAGGATAGATGGATGGCAGCGGCAGGGAAGAAGGGAAAGATGCAAAGGAAGTGGAAGCGAACGGATGGGGTAGAGGAAGCCGCAAGGAAGAGGGAAATGGACGACGGCATTGGCAGCATGCAGAGGTCGAAAAGATTGTGGCAACGTGGAGAAATCAAAAGGGAGGAAATGGACATGTGGAGAAGGAGCTGCAGCGTTGAGGAAAACTGTATGGTTCGTACGGCCAGTGTGAAGGGTTTTCAAGGTAGCGGATGAAGGAGGAGCATGGGAGCTATATGTGAGGAACAACAGCAGATGAATACGCACAGCAGGAATGATGGCAGTGAAACTCAGACAACTAGTGCATAAAATTTAAAAAAAAAATAAATTTCCTTGCCCAGTAATCAACAAACTCAGGGTTAAAATTCGGATTTTAAATAAATAAATACACCTGCAGTTTGTATTTTGAAGCAATATCCCTTATGAATCTGCAAAAAAAAATGACCCTGAGACCAGATCTTACTCTCCAAGGCCTAGATCTGGCTCAGATCTAACAATTTTCTAAAACTCTCTCTGTAAAACCTACACAAAACCATAAAAAAGAGACCCAAAAACCCAGAAATATGCACAGAAAACCCTTAAACCTCGGTGAGTTAAAAAATAGTAATATTTACAAATCTACACTGTTATTTTATAGATCAAAGCCCTGATGGCCAGATTTAAATCATTCAGCACAATTTAAAAAAAAAAAAATTAAGAGAGGCACAAGCCTTGAAAAGAACCCTGTAAAAAAAAACGGAATTTAAGATAAGTCTGGGGAATTAGATCCGGAGGGCTCTTCAGATCTTATTTCCTTGGGAGTCAGCTGGTCCAAACTAGGACTTTCCCAAATGCCCAATTCTAAATCCGGAAGATTTCTACAAACTTAAAGTTAAATTGTCAGATTAATAGAGAAATAGTGATAAAACATAAAATTTTCAAGAGCTAGGTATAACTGTTAACTCTATCCAATTAATATTCTTGCCCTAGATCCAGTAACCTAAGCAAGATACATGTGCAATAGATTACTCTACAAGAGCCATTAATCAACAATCCATTAAAATGATCACCAGCAGAATATTAAGAACAAGTTCACCATAAAATGCTGAAGAGGAACGCCACCATCAAAATAAAACCCCAACTTCTTCGTTTACATTATTCCAGAAAATATTACAGGAGAGCTTCAAGAGCGAGTGCACGATCCAAAGATCGGATAACTGAAAGACTGACAAAGACCTCTAATTTATAAGATAAAACCTCCATAGGCTAGATCAGTTGATCCTTGTCAAAATAATCTCGACCATCGAAAAGATTTAATTATCGTTTAATCTGGACCGTCGAAAATATAATTTTGAGTTAATTCGAATTTATCATTTAATTCCATTTTAATTAACTGAAAAATAATATTTTTGAGTTAATTACCTCAAAATTTTGACTTTGACTTAACCACCAAGGCCCAAGAGTCCAAAATTTCTTGAAATTCTCAATATTCCCTTGGCCTGGGACCTTTAAAATTTTTTTTTTAAGGACCCACGAATTTTGTCTTTGAAGAATTTTAACTCACCTAGGACTTAAAATTAATTAATTTTTGGCTTAGGATTTTTAATTAATTTGGGCATAAAATTTAATTAATTGACTGAGAGGGGATTTAATTATTTTTTCCAACTCTCTTTACATAAGATAAATACATTTAGACACATAAAGGGGAAATACCCATTCATATAGACCCTCAAAAAGCTACCCAATTCTACGACTCAAAACATAATCTAGTAGACCAAGCAGCTTGTAATAAAATAATCTAGCCAATTAGCTAGGATTATTCCCAAACTAATTTTACAAAGACTCGATAGAAAACACTAGGACTCACTTAGAACCTTGATGACAAAATCCACCCTAGCTTTGATCAGTAGCCTAACTACCGTAATATTTATTTTGCGTGGACACCAAAACATCAGTTTTTTGCTTTGTGACAGATAGCATAAGCACTTGGGAACTAGAAGTGGGATCCGTAGCAACCATGTTTGTGTATGGATACAGAAAAGGATCTATCAACACAATAGATGCAGTCGAAGTCTTAAGAAATTTTGAGACTACGGCGTGGTTAGGACAGTCTCAAATAAATTGTTCCTCATTACATATCAAGCAAGGGCAATGAGGTTTCCGAGAATTTCCAGAATTTTGATCAGATGATCGTTCATGCGGGGTTGAATTTTGCTTTTTCTTTGTTTTCCCCTTTTTCATGCTTCCGAGTTGTTTGTCACTTTTGCCTTTGTCAGATGACACGACATGGATTTCGGAAGAAGGTGCAGGATAAAATGTAGTAGAGGTGTGATTGTTTGCAGAACCAATCATACCGTCGATGGCATGAGAGTCCTTACAAGATGCAGGAGGAACAAAAAAATTTAATCTCGGCGCATTTGGAATTTTCTCATAGAGCGTGCCAGACTAAGTATAAATCAAATCTAAGTACTGGGCACGAGCAATGACTTTCTCTTCAGTGATGACGCCGCCTTTAGCTACATCCTCGGTGATGGATGTTAGCAAGGATTTAATAAACCACTCAAGAAAAAGTTGATCAGGAACAAATGTTTTGACCATTCTACGATGATGACGCCACTCATGAATGTGATAAAAAATGTGAGTAACAGTTGTATGTTTAAAGTTGGTCAGCATTTTCGTTCCAGTTTCATGTCATATGGGTGACTGGAAGTGGGTTAAAAAGGTAGTGGCTAAGGCAGTGAAGTTATCAAATGAATCTTGTGGTAATTCAATATACCACTTCGCAACCGGACCAATAAGCGTACGCTGGAAAAGACATAGTCTAACGGAGTCATCATTTAAGGAGTTTGATGAGCACCACAAATGATAAGTCATAACATGCGTTGACGGGTCTTCTCCAAGGTTTCCATTGAATTTAGCAATGTTGGAGGGTAATTTATGTGGTATCAAAGACCACCTAGGAGAATAGTTGATGGGATCATTGGTAAGCCGGTTTAAATAAGGTAATTCTAAATTTTCAACAAAAGGAAACTGTTGATTCAAGTAAGGTTGAGCATAGCTGGGATAGTATATAATTTCTTGGGCAATAGACCTTTGTGCACCAGTATAAGGCATTTATTGTTGGTAACCCAGATAGGGGTTTTTTTGATGACCAAACGCTTGAGGGGTATGTTGACCAAGACCTGGATAAGCTGGTTCTTGTTGGAATTTTTGTTGTGGCATTTGAGGTTGTGGCTGCCAAGGTGATTGTCCGCCAAGATTATAGCCCAAACCAGAATAGCTTGGACCCGATTGTGAATAAGTAATACTGGTAGGAGCCTGTGACAACCCATAAAAGGGCAATCTAGCATGTGGTTGTAAGTTTCCATATACAGGTTGTTGTTGTAAACCAGCTGAAGGAGGTGGAGTCTGAAGGCCCAAAACTTGAGGGTAGTGGGTTGAAGGACCCGCCTGAGACGATTGAGGTACAACCAACTGAGCCTGTAAAATGGGCAATGAAGTATTAACAGGTGGAGTAGATGTAGGTGTAATAGGTTGAACCGGTTGATATGAATGCACAATCGTTTGTGGTTGAACGAGCAAGATAGGATGCCACTGACAAACAATAATTCCAACATTTGGGTGACCAAAAAACGACAAAGTACTATCAAAATGGGTGACCATAGGTTTCTCCCCAGCATGAGGAGTATAATAAGATGGAATATATTTTTCTCCAAATGGTGGGAGTCCAATCAAGATTGAATTGGATGGAATATACCTAGATGGACTAGTTTGATATTGCACTGAAGATGTGTATAAATGATCAAGTCGTTCAATACTCATTAGAGATGTACCAGATAAAATACCAGAAGATGACATGGGTGAAATCCATGGATTTGAGGAGGGACTAGAGTAGATTCCAGATAATGATCGGTAACTCAGTGGGACGAATGGACCACCATAAATATGTGACTCAGGTGATGTGGTAAAAATCCACAGGGTAGATATAGTAGATGTTATTGCAATTGTAACAGATGGTACAGGCGGAGGATGTTAACTCAACCATGGTCAAATGACCCAGTGTATACCCTATATGATCTATGGGAACTTGTATTGAAACAAGATCAACAGAATTAGCGTAAGTCAATCGAGGAAAAGACTCGTAAAGATAAAGCCCCAACGCAAAATGAGTTAGAGTTGAGGGTGTTTCTTCTTGTGGTATTTCCTCAATCGAAATCAAACCAGGTGGAATAATTGTTAGCCTAATTATCATTGATGTCAATATCCATGACCAGCAAGCACAATAAAGGGAATCATGAGGAAGAAAAGTCAAAGTAATCAATGAAGAGGTTCTTCATTCTATTTCTGCTCTCAACACATTAAAAACATCTTTTCTAATACCTTTGAGGCAAAATTATTTCATGAGACCTCCACCATCTAAAAGAGCATAATTTCTGGTCTATGAACCGACATCATCCTTCTACGACAAGTCGACCTACTTTAAAGGTCATGTCCCTTTATTTTTCACAACATGATGTGTATTAATAAGACCGTAAGACCTCATTTTATACTCATGCAATTCAGTCAAATACAGATTGGTGAAGACAAGCTCACAACTCATGAACTGAAGGATTCAGCACATCAAAATTTGTTTTGGGTTAAACAGACTATAATTGAAATAGTGCCCTCAGATCAGTAATACTAGTGGAAGAATATAGTTGTTTTTGAAGCACGAGTTAAGGGTTGACTAAAAGTCCTAACTAGGACCAAAGATTTACAGTTATATATATGCTTAGGACTGAATTATTTTAAGGCGCAGATCTCTTGTTGAGGGGAAAAAAACACCTACAGGACTTTAAAACAGTAAAATCAAAGTCTGTTCATTTGGACAGGAGACTCAAAAGTCTAATACAAACCCTTGGATGCGTGGAAAGTATGGTTGCCGGAGGACTAATAACTCAGGACACCTAGAGAACTTTGGAATTGTAAAAACAGAGTTTCAAACATACATTATAGTCTCAGGAGTTCAGTGTATTAGTTGTGCGTAGAATTAGACCAGACCTAGAATTTAGAAACTTCGGATCTGTGTTATAGAAGTGTGGGTACATCGAACTGTTGACATCGGACCAGTGGCATTCCTTCAAAATTTGGACATGTGCCTTGGTAAAAGAATCTCTAGATAGTGGAGACCTATTTGTGTTGTCTGGTGCAGAACTTTGGTAAAGCTATGTTGCAGAAGAATCATCATAACCTATAGCAAGTACACTCCTGAATTCTTGGTATAGTTGTGATGCAGTAGTCTTGGAACAGTCTGGTGTTGAAATCTTAGTGGGATGCAGAAGTGTTGGTACAATACTTTGGAGCATATTTGAAAAAGAAGTTGATGCAGAATAGTTGGTGCAGTATGGTGAAGATTGGTGCAATGGAGCATCTTTGAATCAATCATCTAATAAAGAAGCAAAGAAGGATTGGTGTCCTTGGAGTAGGAGCTCCTAAACACAAGGTTGGTGCCTTGAGAAGATAGGGTCAAAGCCCTAGAGGTCGAAGCCTCATCAAAGTCCAAGTTGGTGCTTGGCAACAAGTTGGTGCCTGTTTCATTAAAAGGGTTGGTGCCCTCACTCATATATTGTATACTATTATTAGAAAGGGAATTGAAATTCTTATTAATCCTTAATATTATCATTATACACCTCTCTGTCTTTAATTGTGCATAATCTAATTGGCAATAATTAACAACTGAAAAGAAATACTGATTCAGCCCCCTCTCAGTATTTCCAACAATTGGTATCAGAGTCAGCTTCTTCATTATCAACCTAACAGCTGGAAGAAGTATTCTTAGGCACAATGAAGAACATGGAAGCAATAGGGAAACTACCTATCTTTGATGGAACAAACTTTATTTTCTGGAAAAAGAGGATGTCCTACTATCTAATGTCTCTTGGTGCTGAAGTATGGCACTATGTTTTGGATGGGTACAAATCTCCCGCTAGTCTTCCAACTGATCAAGTTGAAAGAAGAGCCTACATTGCTAAAGCCAAAGCTTTTAATTCCATCGCTAGTGGAACTACCGATTCCGAATTTACAAAAGTCATGGATTGTGACTCAACCAAAGAAGTATGGGATAAGTTGGGATAATTTGGTTTCTCTATATGACGGGGACTCCAAAGTTAAGAAGGCAAAGCTTCAAACCTATAGAAGACAATTCGAGAGTCCGAAAATGGATGCTGAAGAAGATATTGCATCATACTTCCTCTGAGTAGCTGAAGTGGTTAACTCTCTTAAAGGACTAGGAGAAAATATTGAAGAAAGCACCATTGTTCAAAAAATCCTAAGATCGCTTCCTGATAGATTTGACTCCAAAGTAAGTGCCATAGAAGAAATGAAGGACCTATATAATCTCAATATGGATGAACTTCATGGAATTCTTATTTCCTATGAGATGAGGAAAGGGAGCCGAAATTTCAAAGAAGCAGCTTTCAAAGCCTCAAGATCTACAAAAGAAGGAAAATGATGGAATTGCAACAACGATGAATCTGATAATGAAAACGAGTTAGCTCAATTTGTACGAAGACTAAAAAGGGGATCTAAGCTAAAAGGTAAGTACCCTCTTATTTGTTTCAATTGTTGAAGAATAGGTCATTATGCTGCAAAATGTCCTCATAAACATGATAGTGATGATGAAAAGGACTCTAAAAGAATGATTTACAAAAAGAAAGTGTTTAATAAAAAGAACTTCTTCTCCAAACAAGATGAGTCTGATGAAGATGAATTTGTAGTCATAAAAAAGAAATCAACTAGAAATGTGCGTCATTACAAAGAAAGTGATGATGAATCAGATGAGGAAAGTAATTATGTTGGAAGCAAAGAAACGTTATTCATGGCATTTACAAATGATGATGACTCAGAATTAGAAGAAGAAAGAAACATGGATAGTTTGCTAATGAGTGCCATTGAAGAAAATGAGAATCTACAAAAGAAGATAATTTCTCTCGAAATAGAAAAAAGAGTTAGCAAAAATAAGGGAAGACTTCTTGAACATTAAGCTAAAAGAGAAGGATGATATCTGTGAAAAACGTGAAGCTGAAATAATATCTCTAAGGAAGGAATTAGAGCAAGTTAAAAGGAGTTGGCAAAGCTCTCTAGCTCTTGACAACATTCTTAATACTCAAAAACCTCAACATGACAAGTCTGGAATTGGTTTCAAAGGAGATTCATCAAGTACAAAGAATAATGTCAGAAGTTATGTTGAAGTACTCTCTTGCCATCTAAAAGAAGAAAAGTCATCTCGTCAGGAGCAAAGTCCCATCTCAAAACCAAGAATTGAAGAAAGAGAAACTCCAAGGAAGAATGTTGGTTCAACATATGGATACTACAACATGTATCAAACTATTTTTCTTGGGCATTGTTACAACTGTAAAAACTTTGGGCATCAAGCTAAGCATTGCAAGGCTCATAAGAATGAAGCACCAAGATTGAATGATCAAACAAACCAACTACGTGGTCCTAAAGAGAAAGGACAAATCAAAACTTACAATTCCTTTGATCCTTTGGCTAAGTTTGATCCGTCTTGCTCATTATGTGATAATTATGATCATAATGAACAAAATTTCCCTCTCAAAAGGGAGAAAGCTAAAAACGTAAATCTCAAAACTGATAAATGTGGCCTAGCTCTATGTGCTCATAGTGAAGAAAATCATTGGTTTGTGGATAGTGGATGCTCAAGACATATGACAGGTGACCAAAATAAGTTTATCTCATTAAAAAAGAAAAATGGAAATGTATCCTTTGGAAGTGGATCCGCTAAAATCACTGGAAAAGGAACTGCTACCCTTGTCAATGGACTAGGAAAGGCTCAAAATACCTTGTTGGTAGAAGGGCTCAAACACAATCTCTTAAGTGTTAGCCAGATTTGTGACCAAGGACATAATGTTGTCTTTAGTACAAAAAATTGTGAAATAAGAGACTCATCCTCGGGAGAACTTGTGGCGAAAGGAGTAAGAACACCAGATAATGTTTACATACTTAGTAGAATCCAAGAAGATAAATGTTACTTAAGTCAAACAGATGAAAGTTGGTTATGGCACAAGTGATTGGGGCATACAAGTTTTGATAACCTAGTCAACATCAGCAAAATTAATGCAGTAAGGGATATTCCAAAAATGTGCAAACCAAATCAAGTTTTATGTGGCCCATGCCAACATGGAAAGCAAACCATAACTAGCCACAAAACTAAGGAGTTCTCAACAACAAAACCTTTGGAAATCATTCATGCAGATTTGTGTGGACCAACTAGAACTCCAGCTCTTCCAGGTGAAAGGTACTTTGCTCTATTTGTTGATGACTATACTAGAATGATGTGGATATATTTCATAAAATATAAATCCGAAGCATTTGAATGTTTTAAGAATCTTAAGGCTCTCATTGAGAATGAGAAAGATTCTAAGATTAAATGTCTTAGAACAGATAGAGGAGGAGAATTCACCTCAAAAGAATTTGATGAATTCTGTAAAAAGCATGGAATCGAAAGAGAACTCTCTACTGCTAGGACGCCCCAGCAAAATGGAGTAGTTGAAAGAAGGAACCGAACCATTCAAGAAATGGCAAGGACAATCCTACTAGCATCTGATTTGCAACCAAAATTTTGGAGAGAAGCAGTTGGCACCGCAATTTATACCTTAAATCGAACTCAACTAAGTCCTAATAATGAAAAGACTCCTTATGAATTATGGAAAGGAAGACCTGCTTCAGTAAAATATTTCAGGATTTTTGGAAGCAAATGTTTCATAAAAATAAATGATGACTCACCAGGTAAATTTGATTCTAGAGTTGACGAAGGAATATTTCTTAGATACTCCACTAGGAGCAAAGCTTACAAATGTTACAACAATCGTCTATGAAGAATAGTGGAAAGCATTGATGTGAAGATTGATGAAGGAATTCTAGAAAAAAGAATTGAAGATCGTGAAGTTGAGCCTTTCTTTGAATAAATTGAAGAAGAAGAACCTGAAAAAGAAGAGGAGAATGAAGAACCTCAAAGTGAACCTCAAAGTGAATCTTCACAAACTCCCTCCAAGATCAAGTTTGTTCAAAGATATCATCCGGAAGAACAGGTCATCAGAAATAGATGAAGGAATACAAACTCAAAGAAGGATGATAAGCACCCCAAGGAAATATGATGTGGCTATATTATCTTTAATAGAACTTGAAAAAATTTCCCAAGCAAGCAAAGATCCTTATTGGATAAAGGCCATGGAAGAATAAATGTCTCAAATAAAAAAAAATGAGACTTGGGAACTGGTATCTCGCCCAAAAGATAAAAATATAATTGGAACAAAATGGGTATTCAAAAACAAGATGAATGAAGATGGACAAATCATCAGAAATAAAGTCAGACTTGTCTGCAAAGGATACTCGCAAATCGAAGGAATCGACTTCGAAGAAACCTTTGCACCAATAGCTCGAATGGAAGCCATAAGAATTTTTTTAGCATTTACTTGCTCAAAAGGGTTCAAGGTTTATCAAATGGATGTAAAAACAACATTCCTGAATGAAGATCTCAAGGAAGAAGTTTACATGGAGAAACCAAAAGGATTTGATCTTGCTGAAGGAAAAGTCTTTGTATGCAAACTAAAAAAGGCCTTGTATGGATTAAAACAAGCCCCTAGAGCATGGTATGAAAAGTTGGATCACTATTTGCAACAAGAGGGTTTCAAAAAGGAAGTGGAAGGTAGCAATCTATACATGAAGATGGACAAGGAAAAACTTATGATCACTCTTGTTTACGTTAATGATCTGATATTTGCTAGCAATAATGAAGAAATGAGCCATGAATTTGCTCTAAATATGTCCAAAAAATTTGATATGTCAATGATTGGTGAGTTGTCTTACTTTCTTGGGCTACAAATATCTCAAACCTCTGCAGGCATGTTTATATCTCAAGCAAAATATCTTAAAGACATGCTCAAAAGATATGGGATGGAATATTGTGCACCTATGAGCACACTGATGACCACAAATTGTAAATTAAGCAAAGATGATGATACCCCTCTCATAGATGCAACTCTTTACAGATCAACAATTGGAGCTCTCCTATACTTAACTACTACAAGACTAGATATTATGCAAGCAATAGGAATGGTAGCAAGATTTCAGTCAAGTCCTAAACAATCCCATCTAGCAGTTGTGAAGAGAATTCTTAGATATTTGAAAGGAACGATTGATTTCAATCCTTGGTATCCTAAGAGTTCAACTCTTATTGTGACAACTTACTCTGATGCTGATTTGGCCGGAAGCATGGATGATCGAAAAAGTACTAGTGGAAATGCATTATTTAAGGGAGATTGTCTTGTATACTGGCTCAACAAAAAACAATCATGTATATCCCTTTCTACAGCTGAAGCCAGATATATAGTTGTTGCTGATTGTTGTACACAAATTCTATGGATGAAGGAAGCCTTTAAGGATGTCAACATAGAAACTAAGCAACCAGTTACTATTTTTTGTGACAATACTAGCGCTATCAATCTTTCAAAGAATCTGGTGATGCACTCAAGGACCAAACATATTCCAATCAAATGCCACTTTCTCCGTGAACAAGTTGCTGAACACAATATCAGGTTGGAATATGTCAATACAAAAGAGAAAATTGCTGATATCTCTACAAAACCCCTTCCACGAGAAGCATTTGAATATCTTCGCCAAAAGATGGGGGTCATTTCTCTTGCATTACATTAAATCAAGCAGCATGTCGAGGGATACAATATGATAGGGGGAGCAGCATGACAGGGGGAGCACATGGGCACCCCATTGCCATTGATGTCAAAGGGGGAGAGAAGAAAAATATTTCCATCCAATGACAAAGGAGGAGATTGTTAGTCTAAATTTCATTGATGTCAATATCAATGACCAGCAAGCACAATAAAGGAAATCATGAGGAAGAAAAGTCAAAGGAATCAATGAAGATGTTCTTCATTCTATTTCTGCTCTCAACACATTAAAAACATATTTTATAATACCTTTGAGGAAAAATTATTTCATGAGACCTCCACCATCTGAAAGAGCATAATTTTATCTTTCCAACGAGCTACTACTTAGCCCAAAACTCCACGTGGTTTGAGAGTTATTGAATTTTTTAAGTTAAAAGATAATTTATGGTCTGTGAGCTGACATCATCCTTCTAGGACAAGTCAGCCTACTTTAAAGGTCACGTCCCTTCATTTTTTACAACATGATGTGTATTAATAAGACCATAAGACCTCGTTTTCTACTCATGCAATTCGATCAAATACAGAATGGTGAAGACAAGTTCACAACTCGTGAACTGAAGGAGGCAACATATCAAAATTTGTTTTGGGTTAAACAGACTATAATTATAATGTGCCCTCGAATCAACAATACTAGTGGAAGAATATAGTTGTTTTTGAAGCACGAGTTAAGGGTTGACTAAAAGTCCTAACTAGGACCAAAGATTTACAGTTATATATATGCTTAGGACTGAATTATTTTAAGGCTCAAATCTCTTGTTGAGGGGTAAAATACACCTACAGGACTTTAAAACAGTAAAATCAAAGTCTGTTCGTTTGGACATGAGACTCGAAATTCTGATACCAACCCTTGGATGCATGGAAAGTATGGTTGCTAGAGGACTAATAACTCAGGACACCTACAGGACTTTGGAATTGTAAAAACAGAGTTTCAAACATACATTATAGTCTCAGGAGTTCGGTGTATTAGTTGTTGGTAGACTTAGACTATACCCAGAAATTAGAAAATTCGGATCTGTGTTATAGAAGTGTGGGTACATCGAGCTGTTGACATCGGACCTGTGGCATTCCTTAAAAATGTGGACCTGTGCCTTGGTAAAATAATCTCTAGATAGTGGAGAACTATTTGTGTTGTGTGGTGCAGAACTTTGGTAAAGCTATGGTGCAGAAGAATCATCATAACCTAGAGCAAGTACACTCCTGAAGTCTTGGTATAGCTGTGATGCAGTAGTCTTGGAACAATCTGGTGTTGAAATCTTAGTGGGGTGCAGAAGTATTGGTACAATACTTCGGAGCAGATTTGAAAAAGAAGTTGATGCAAAATAGTTGGTGCAGTATGGTGAAGATTGGTGCAATGGAGCATCTTTGAATCAATCATATAATAAAGAATCAAAGAAGGATTGGTGTCCTTGAAGTAGGAGCTCCTAAACACAAGGTTGGTGCCTTGAGAAGATAGGGTCAAAGCCCTAGAGGTCGGAGCCCCATCAAAGTCCAAGTTGGTGCTTGGCAACAGGTTGGTGCCTGTTTCATTAAAAGGGTTGGTTCCCTCACTCATCTATTGTATACTATTATTAGAAAGGGAATTGAAATTCTTATTAATCCTTAATATTATCATTATACACCTCTCTGTCTTTAATTGTGAAGAATCTAACTCACAATAATTAACAATTGAAAAGAAATATTGATTCACCCCCTCTCAGTATTTCCAACAATAATTTCAGCATCGGGTCCGAGATATATTTTAGGTGGTTGAGTGCAGGATAAAAGGGAAAATTCAATGGCTACAGATGACTGAGGAGCGACCGATACAGGAACAACTTCCATTTGTTCGACTTCAGGATTTAGATGTTTTGGTAAAAGAACGATGGGATCTGGATCAACTTTTAGTTGAACAATGTCGGGTTTTGTATGTATGGTCTCACTAATTGGATGTACAGTGTCCACAGGTAGCTATGAGGACTCTGTTTCGATGACAGTAGATAAACTAGGATGTGTAGAAACGACTTGAGATGACTTTGGTAGATGTGATGAAGATGATGCACCAAAGGTACTGATGGTACTGGTTTTGGTAGAACGAGGGCACCTTCACCGACTAGAAATGGCTTCTAGTGGTAAAGGTGATTTAAGTGCTATTCTATGTGAACGATGGGGAACATGATGTTCTTCTTCCACAATGACTGATTGATTTTATTACAAAAACAAATAAACAAATAAAAGGGTGATACTAAACAATAGGTTTACCAAGTAATTGTGAACTACAGAATATCTCCTCACGAACCAATAATTACGGGCAAGCAATCTCTCCGAATGTTGAGTTCGATGTATCACAAATTACAAGGTGGCTGAATCGGTTACCTATGCATGGTAAGAAACCTAAATTTGTCCTCCCAAATATACCTGAAGATACATGGAGGCCCAAGTCTGTGTTAGCATTGTCTAATGCGAAACCGCACAATGCAAGCACCCCCTTATACTTTTCGTACTAGAACACCGCCCTATATACCCTAAGGTACGTGGACAAGCTTTGATATACTTACGTACGTGGAGTGGTATTTCACACTCGGAATGTATCGCAGACAAGCTAGCGACAACTACTATGTTTAACGACACCGGAACACATCTCTAGCCTAGAGCTTCTAAGTGTTATCGTTAATGTTACAATGCTTTCTTAGGTTGATTGAAGTTAATTTTATGTTGATCTTGCTTAAAAGTTTATCTTTCAGGTTCACCGCATGATGTAATGGGAAATTCCTAAAATGAAACCTAAAAAAGAAGCAAACTTTTAAATTCAGTGTTTCAATGAAAATCTTAGCTACTAAAGGGATAGAGCAATCAAATTTTGAGCATCCAACAAAGAGCACAAAATAAATGTAGATTTCCCTAATCCGTTCCTATGCAACACACACAATCTCTAAATGCACATGCATGTTTTTCTTTTCAGTTTCCTTTAATGTGAATGAGTAAAAATAAAATAAATGCAGAAAATAAATCAAACAAATGTTTTCTTTTGAGAAACGAGGAATGAAACAACAATTTATCTTAGGAAAATGAAGAATGAAATGACAATTTTCCTTTAGGAAATGAAGAATGAAATGACAATTTCCTTTTTTGAAAACAAAGAATTGATCTAATGCAAAATTTACAAATTTGGATTTAATTTGACAATGATAAAGAAAACAGTTAATGAAACATTGAACAAACAACTATCCAAAGGAGAAAGAACAAGTAATGTTCACTGGTCTCTAAGAGCAAACAAACATCTGAGAATGCATCAGACAATTGGCTAAAACTGAATGCAAAGACAAATTATGATAGAATTTGGTTCGCTGAGGGGACAATGCACCCTGTAAGGGAAAACAGTGCATTGCAGAGCACCCTTGAAAAGGTGACAATGCTTTGAAGAGCATTGTACCCTGACCAATAGTGCGTTGGGTGCAGCTAAGTTTGGAAAACAAGCAGCCTAAACACACTTCTACAGAAATTTTTTTATTTAAATGACTGATAAGATGAAGTAAAATCTATTGATGATGGTAAACAAAGAAAGAAACACCAGGAATGATGGATTTCTCCCCAGTGGAGTCGCCAATTTTTTATACGGAATTCTAATCTACGGATAAACTAGAGCTCCCTAAGTGTGGTGTTCCTTCTGTTGAGAATTTTGAAGGGCTTGTGATTAAAACAAAAATTCTCTTCTTGATAACTACTTGTGAGCTTGCTTATGTATTCTTCTTTAACTTATTTTAATCTTTCATCAAGTCAGTTATCAAAGCACTTAGTCAAAATGTAGAGATAGAATTATTTATACTTGTAACTGAATATCTTATAATGTGGTTAGGAAGGTAAATCTTTGATTTACCTTCCTTACTTCCTATTACCTTGAGATCAATGTCTTTGTATATTGAAACCAAAGATATCCTTATTATATTCTTCAGCTACATACATAAACAATACCCTTCAGTTGCCATCCAAAAACTGTATCCTTCAGCCTCGTCTTACTTTAGATAAATATGCCTTCAATTCAACCCTTTGATTTGCTCTTTTAAATGTTGTCCAGCCTCTAATCAATCCACAATGGCTGCTCCTCCTTACACACAGTCCATCCACAAATTCTGTTCTTACTTCAACGTTGTCCACCTCAGACTTGACCGCAATTCTTATTCCTCAAACTTCACTGAACTTTGTCCTTAAATCCACATCTTTTTAACTGTAGTAATTTCTCAGACAGATCCACATTTTTCTGTGATTTTTTGCGAAGGCTACAGGGGTATTTATAGTTGTTTTCCCCTATATATAAGCCAACCTTACAAGTGAACCGGTGTGACTGTTTAGGTGCCGACATGATTGTTTAGGAGGCCGACTTCTCCAGCAATTTTAAGGCTAACTTGACACATTATTTAGGCTTGTCTATCAACAGTGTATGAGGGTTAAATGATAGCCATTCTTCCAAGGCTTCTAAACTTGGTCTTGGAGCATTTTATTATCTTTGTCTCCTTCTTTCATAATCATGAAGACCGACCTAGTTATATTTTACAACACTCCCTCTTAACTAGGGAGGTATTCATATAGTTACATGATCATTTTTAAAGTAAAGAATCTCATAAGAAAAATCAGATTGGTAATCACATTTGTATGACATCATTTCAACCAGCATTGTACTAGTGCAAGGCCTCGACTAATAGCCCCATCCCTTCAACGAGACAATGGGCTTCAATGCTGGTGAGACAATTGAATTATAGACACCTTCGTCATTGTCTCTCCAAGGTACATACTCCACCCGGGTGTTCCCAAAGTATGACCTTCCTGGACTATTCTTCTCTTGGGTAGCTAGCCCTCAAAGAATATCGGTCCCCGACTACTCTTATCTTGAATGCCAGATCACATTCTCAAAGAGTATTGAATGCCAGATGATTACCCAATCCTCCATTCTATCTTCCCAAGACTAGAATGATGTGTCTATCTCTCCCTCCCAGGAAGGACAAATTCCACAAGAGAATGTACTCATTCTTATACAAAGAATGTACCTAAGCTCATCCTTAGGAATTGCCAAGTTTCTTCCCAGTAAGAAACTTACCATCAGGCTCCCTCTTAATTAGGGACCTCCAGCAACAATGGTGAGACACCCAGCTGCTCATGAAGAATTCATGTCCTCGATGTCATGGATTTCGGTATTGAGGAATCTCCATCTTTTAGCTTCATAGGGCACAGATCATTCATCACTTCCATCCTGAGTTTTGTCAGCTATCAGAGTGATTCACCAGACTTCCTTATCTGGTCCACTATTGTGCCATGATGCTTTCCTTCGAATCATCTTCCAGGATCATACATCCTTTCTCATGATTAGCAGTGCTGCACAAATTCATCCAGATAAACATTTACATATGAACCTTTTAAAACAAAAGTTACCTCAGTGATGATATTTCACCATGACATATTCCTGTAAGCATCGACATCCTTCATACAGATTGACACATCTCCTAATGATATATTTTCCAAGGGTCTTCTTCTTTACCAGACTTCCGTCAGAGTCTACATATCTTTCCAGGAGATCTCCTAGTCACATCTTATTGGCCTCTGGATGATAACTGCCTCTTGACATGGTTGCATTTCATGATCTCTTCCTCTCTGCACATTCTTGATTCCCATGAACGTACAACTTTCCTAGTTTCTTGTTCATATACAACCACCTCATATTCCATGAGGACATATTATGTTGATTTCATCTGTCCATGCATTGAGAGATACTCCTCCATAGATCATACTTCTAAGTATAGAATTCCATTACCTGCAACCACATGACATGACTTCAAAACATTCAATGTCAGCATATAAATATATACATACCTCATACCATTTTCCCTTGAGTCATCATGTAGCAATTTCTCAAGAATGAAGAGCTTCATTCCCTTGGCCTGCTTCATCAATATGTCATCACATCCAGAAATATGTTTCCATGATGACCCTTGCTCTTGATGACTGCTTTACATTAGTAATGTTTGTCAGAGAGGTTTTCCCGGAGTTGATTCACCGAGAACTCCTGCCATGCTTAGATCAGGATGCTACATTATCACATAACCAACAGAAGTCAGTTTCTTATTCATAAGTTTGGGTGATTTTCCTTGATTCTTCTTTTCTTTCTCTTATTGAGATTGTCCCTTTAAGACCAACTTTCTTGTAATGTCCATAAGTCTTCCACTTTTCCTAAAATTTCCTTTTTCCTGCTTGTCCATCTTATCATCTCTTCTAGATCTCATAGTTGAGATCTTATGAAGATATCCATTCATTCTTTGATACCTTCAATTTTTTCTTGTGCAAGTAGATGGCAGGGACAGCGAAGAAGATTGCAGTGAGGCTGCGGCAGGTGAAAGGATGGATGGATGGCAGTTGCAGGGAAGAAGGGAAAGATGCAGAGGAAGTGGTAGCGAACGGGTGGGGCAGAGGAAGCCGCAAGGAAGAGGGAGATGTACGATGACATTGGAAGCATGCAGAGGTCGAAAAGATTGCGGCAACATGGAGAAATCGGCAGGGAGGAAATGGATGCGTGGAGAAGGAGCTGCAGCGTTGAGGAAAATCATACGGTCCGTACGACCAGTGTGAAGGGTTTTCAAGGCGGCGGATGAAGGAGGAGCGTGGGAGCTATACGTGAGGAATAGTAGCAGATTAATACGCACAACAAGAATGATGGCAGTGAAACTCAGACAACTGATGCATAAAATTTAAAAAAAATTCCTTGCCCAGAAATCAACAAACTCATATTTAAAATTCAGATTTTAAATAAATAAATACACCTGCAGTTTGTATTTTGAAGCAAGATCCCTCATGAATCTGCAAACTAAAATGATCTTGAGACTAGATCTTACCCTCCAGGGCCTAGATCTGGCTCAGATCTAACAATTTTCTGAAACTCTCCCTGTAAAACCTGCACAAAACCAGAAACAAGAGACCCAAAAACCTAGAAATTTGCACAAAAAACCCTTAAACCCTGGTGAGTTAAAAAATAGTGATATTTACAAATATACACTGCTATTTTACAGATCAAAGCCCTTATGGCTATATTTAAATCATTCAGCACAATTAAAAAAAAAAAAATTAAGAAAGAGGCACAAGCCTTGAAAATAACCCTGTAAAAAAAAACGGAATTTAAGATAAGCCCGGGGACTTAGATCTGGAGGGCTCTTCAGATCTTATTTCCTTGGGAGTCAACTGGTCCAAACTAGGAATTCCCCAAACGCCCAATTCTAAATACGGAAGATTTCTACAAACTTAAAGTTAAACAGTCGTATTAATAGAGAAATAGTGATAAAAACATAAAATTTTCAAGAGCTAGAGATAACTATTAACTGTATCCAATTAATTTCTTACCCTAGATCCAGTAACATAAGCAAGATACCTGTGAAATAGATTACTCTACAAGATCCATTAATCAACAATCCATTAAAATGATTACCAACAAAATATTAAGAACAAGTTTACCATAAAATAATGAAGAGGAACACCATCATCAAAATAAAACCCCAAAGTCTTCGTTTATATTATTCCAGAAAATATTACAGGAGAGTTTCAAGAGCAAGTGCACGATCTAGAGATCGGATTACTGAAAGACTTACAAAGACCTCTAATTTATAAGATAAAACCTCCAACGGCTAGTTCATTTGATCCTTGTCAAAATAATCTCGATCGTCAAAAAGATTTAAGTATCTTTTAATCTGGACCGTCGAAAATATAATTTTGAGGAAATTCGAATTTATCATTTAATTCCATTTTAATTAACTCAAAAATAATATTTTTGAGTTAATTACCTCAAAATTTTGACTTTGACTTAACCATCAAGGCCCAAGAGTCCAAAATTTCTTGAAATTCTCAATATTCCCTTGGCCTGGGAACTTTAAAAATTTATTTTTTAAGGACCCACGAATTTTGCCTCTGAAGAATTTTAACTCACCTAGGACTTAAAATTAATTAAATTTTTGGCTTCGGATTTTTCATTAATTTGGCCAGAAAATTTAATTAATTGACTGAGAGGGGATTTAATTATTTTTTCCAACCCTCTTTACATAAGATAAATACATTTAGACACATAAAGGGGGAATATCCATCTGTATAGACCCTAAAAAAACTACCAAATTCTGCGACTCAAAACATGATCTAGTAGACCAAGCATCTTGTAATAAAATAATCTAGCCAATTAGCTAGGATTATTCCCAATACTTTTACAAAGACTCGATAGAAAACACTAGGACACACTTAGCATCTTGATGACAAAATCCACCCTAGCTTTAGGTGAAGCTGGAGGGGAAAACTCTGTCAATCACTTGTGTTGAGAAACACAAATGAATCAGTGAGACAAAAAATCTCCTACAATAGAGATCATCACCAAAATACTAGGCTTACCTAGGTTGTTACATACATGGTGGTCTTACTTAGATTATTTACATCATAAACATGCAGAATGGGTTTACATCATTTATAAAACTGTCAACTGATGATGAAATGTGAATGGCGTGAACACGTCGAACATGATGAATCCCATTTGAAAAAATGGGGGTGTACTGCTATGGTGTCGTTGACAAAGCGTGGTCAACATCTGGCTCTACTTGGGGAGACGTTGCTTCATCAGAGGAATGTGAGAATCCAGAATCTGTATCGAAGCAACACATAAAATTACATAAGTAGCATCCATCCAAATATCGTCATATAACATTAAGCACATGAAAAATAGAAGCTCTTCTTTCATTTATTATTCTACTTATCATGAAAAGTAAATCTACTCTAACTACAAAATGAAATGTTGAAATAGCAAGGTATAGGGTTAGAGATACAATACAAAGGATGCCCTGTGGCATCATATGTGTTCAATATAGTGCATGTTGAGCATTTGCCTGCTTTCAGGGAAGTCTGTAGGCTGCTTTTCAGATGTGCCATCTCTAATCTTGCATATTATAGGACTCTGTCTTATCCGAATGTCAAGCTGCTCTCGACCATCAGACAAATCAAACCGCTTACTTCTTCTTTTCTGCTTTTTTCTCTTCCTCTTAGTGGGTTTTGATGTCAGCAATGAGACCACTGTAGATTTCGTGTCCTAATCTTGAAGATGCGTGTACAAAACATCTGATGAACCTGGAGTGTGACTAATCTCATTCTGAATATACTCTGTCAATGGTGACACATAAGCTTGGTATTTCTTAACGTCATTTGTAACCATAGTTAATTTTTCCTTAATGGGAAAAGTGACCTCCATGTGCTGAGATGGGAATTGCTTTAGCAGACAAGAAGGCTTACGATCTGTTGATGAATCTTCATTATCAAATTTGGGTTGGAACTTCTGTATATGTAAATTTTCCATTTTTCCAACCTTTTCTGTATGGAACTCATCTCCCTGGCATGCCTTACTATTAATTTTGCTTGATTGAGTTCTGTTTTCACGAATCTGTCTTGTAGATTGGTCTAATTTGCCTCCATAATTTTCATTTCCAACAAGTGATTGTCCTTCATGGCAGTCATTTCCTGGGTGTGTCTTGCTTCCATTGCGGACCTCTGATTAGAATGATTAACTTCCATTATGTTAATCTGTTTTCCATGACATTTATTTCCTATGCATGACTTGCTTCCATGGCATTTATCGTTTTATCATTATCCGCTTTCATGGCCATGAAGAAATTTTGTATACAGTTCATCTCCTTCTAATGATTTTCTTCCATGATCTTCATTTCCTTGATATGTTTTTCTTCTAAGGCCAATAATCTTCTCTGCATAGAACCAATTTCCTTGGCGTGATCCATTATTAATTTTTCTTGATTAAGTTCCATATTCTTAATGAATTGAGCCTGGTTGGCCTCCATATTCTTGATTACCTAAGCCTGATTTAGCTGTATATCCTTAATCATATGAATCAATTCGTTAACATGATGTTTATCGTCGTCAACACTGATTTGACAACTTGTTTCTGCTTCACCACTATCATGGATTTGTGCTGTCGTGGTACAAGTGGATTCATCTTGAGAATTGTCTCGAAATCTCCCATTGATAGTTGAGTTCTCTACAAGATCAATTTCATTACTTTGCATAGTAATGGGAGCACAAGGCGAGCCACCTTGTTTTATATATTTATCTTTAAAAGCATTGATTATGTGTTGTAAACAATAAAAATACTCCTCAGGACAATTTCGAAACCAATCGATAGCATCACCTTTTAAGGAATAGCCAAAGATATGTATATTGACATCTTCATGATTATATTGTGAAGGAAGACAATATCTATTTATTATATGAGTAACCGTTAAGAGATTATTTCGAGCAGTGGTTGAATCACCACCCAAGAACACAGGCAATTTTCGAATGGCCTCTTTTGGCATGTCATAAAAAGGATCACCCATGATGACTTACTTAAATTGAAAAAACCAAATGGATGTTAGAGAAAGAGATCTTTGTTCAAGAATAGTCAAGAGGTCCTAAAGAAGCGAGCTTCTTAGCAGGAAATCTTGTAAGAAATGAAAGAAATGGAGTCGCCACTTGAACATGAACCTAATTCTAAAACAGAAGAAATAGTCGAGAGTAGCAGATGGATATCAGGGGGGGATTCTTGTCTGGGAGTAAATAGATGAATAAGTGGAGTCGCCACCCAAACAAGAAGCCAACCGAAATTTCCAGGTGCTAAAGGTGCAAATGATGAAATGATCAGTGAGATGACGAAAGATAAGATAATGAAAAATATGAAGAGATGAAGATATGAAATGATGCCAAAAAATGCTATGTCGTGTGACAGATTAATGAATAGCGAGAAAAAATATTAGAACTTTATAAAATGTCGTTAAGACCAAGGATAGAAAAATTCTATCCCCAGCAACGACGCCAAAAAATGTTGTCGCACAGAATGTCTAGGCACCGCGACAACGGCTCAGATCGGGGGTTGTCACCCTGATCTACAATTTCTCTATCCAAGCTGTCTCCTTGCAGACTAAGGGAGGTAGACCCTAATGAAATGGAAGAAAGAGCTGGTTGGAAGCCAACCAATTCAAGAAACACAGTCAAACGACCAAGTACTTGTTAATATTAACAAGATTTTACAGATCCAATTAGATTTGAAGTTTAAAAACTAGTGTCTTGTGGAGTCAAAATATCTCGTATGAAATTAAAATCAAGTATTTGATAGGTAACTGCTGCTATAAAAAAATCAATCCACCACGATAATATTTAATTCTTCAATTAAGCGCTCAATTGATCAAACTGGAAGAGAAGTTCTTTTCGATAATACAACTCAACATTCGATAAAAAACACCCTTTGTAATCATGCATCAACAATGTTCAATAAAAACATGCAATTTATCATCACTTGAAATGTTCTCAAAGTTGACTAAATCATTTAATCACCAATTTCAAGCAACTTAAAACCACACTTACAGATAGCTTAATGATCATCAACCATAGCTAAGCATGAAAATACTTCGAATCAACAATTTAAATTTCGAAACAAAAATATCATCATGAGAGAACCATTGAATTTAAATGTTAGACATTTCCGAATTAAAATGATATTCTAAATAATTCCAATTCAAAAATATAAATTTTCCTATAGTCAAACTTTAGATAAAATTTAAAAACTCACCTTTGACTATGGAATAATTTTCCCGAAGACCACTATCATACAAAATTTAAAGTTAAAAAGTTAAAAGTATTTTTTTTTTTTTTCCCACTAAAATTTGAGCTTTTTCAACTTTTTTAGTTTTCTCAAAATGTAAAGTTAATAAATCTAAAATTCTAAAAATACTAAATCTAAAAATTAACTTCAGAAATTTAAAGAAAATAAAATCTAAAATAAAAAATGAGAGAGTTTAAAAGTGTTAGTATTTTTTATTTTTATTTTTGATATTTTTTCTAAGTCTAAAGATTAAAAAGGGACAACGAAGAAGATTGCGGTGAGGCTGCAGCAGGTGGAAGGATGGATGGATGGTAGCGGTAGGGAAGAAGGGAAAGATGCAAAAGAAGTGGCAGTGAACGGATGGGGCAGAGGAAACTGCAAGGAAGAGGGAGATGAACGACGACATTGGTGGCATGCAGAGGTCGAAAAGATTGTGGCAACGTGGAGAAATCGGCAGGGAGGAAATGGATGCGTGGAGAAGGAGCTACAACGTTGAGGAAAACTCTACAATCCGTACTGCCAGTGTGAAGGGTTTTCAAGGTAGCAGATGAAGGATGAGCGTGGGAGCTATACGTGAGGAACAACAGTAGATGAATACGCACAGCAGGAATGATGGCAGTGAAACTCAGACAATTGGTGCATAAAATTTATAAAAAAATTTCCTTGCCCAGAAATCAGCAAACTCGGGTTTAAAATTTAGATTTTAAATAAATAAATACACCTGCATTTCGTATTTTGAATCAAGATCTCTTATGAATCCCCAAACAAAAATGATCCTGAGACCAGATCTTACCCTCCAGGGCCTAGATCTGGCTCAGATCTAACAATTTTCTGAAATTCTCTCTATAAAACCTACACAAAACCATAAAAAAGAGACCCAAAAACCCAGAAATATGAACAGAAAACCCTTAAACCCCGGTGAATTAAAAAATAGTGATATTTAGAAATCTACACTGCTATTTTACAGATAAAAGCCCATATAGCTAGATTTAAATCATTCAACACAATTTTAAAAAAAAATTTAAGAGAGAGGCACAAGCCTTGAAAAGAACCCTGTAAAAAAAACGGAATTTAAGATAAGCCCGGGGAATTAGATCCGAAGGGCTCTTCAGATCTTATTTCCTTGGGATTCAACTAATCCAAACTAGGACTTTCCCAAACGCCCAATTCTAAAACCGTAAGATTTCTGAAAACATAAAGTTAAACTGTCAGATTAATAAAGAAATAGTGATAAAACATAAAATTTTCAAGAGCTAGATATAACTATTAACTCTATCCAATTAATATTCTTACCCTAGATCTAGTAACCTAAGTAAGATACATGTGCAATAGATTACTCTACAAGAGCCATTAATCAACAATCCATTAAAATTATCACCAACAGAATATTAAGAACAAGTTTACCATAAAATGCTGAAGAGGAACACCACCATCAAAATAAAACCCCAACTTCTTCGTTTACATTATTCCAGAAAATATTACAGCAGAGCTTCAAGAGAGAGTGCACGATCCAAAGATCGGATAACTGAAACACTGACAAAGACCTCTAATTTATAAGATAAAACCTCGAAAGGCTAGGTCAGATGATCCTTGTCAAAATAATCTCGACCGTCGAAAATATTTAATTATCTTTTAATCTGGATCGTCGAAAATATAATTTTGAGTTAATTCGAATTTATCATTTAATTCCATTTTAATTAACTCAAAAATAATATTTTTGAGTTAATTACCTCAAAATTTTGACTTTGACTTAACCACCAAGGCCGAAGGGTCCAAAATTTCTTGAAATTCTCAATATTCCCTGGGCCTGGGACCTTTAAAATTTTATTTTTTAAGGACCCACGAATTTTTTCTTTAAAGAATTTTAACTCACCTAGGACTTAAAATTAATTAAATTTTTGGCTTAGGATTTTTAATCAATTTGGCCAGAAAATTTAATTAATTGACTGAGAGGGGATTTAATTATTTTTTGCAACCCACTTTACATAAGATAAATACATTTAGACACATAAAAGGGAAGTACCCATTCGTATAGACCCTCAAAAAGCTACTGAATTCTGCGACTCAAAACATGATTTAGTAGACCAATCAGCTTGTAATAAAATAATCTAGCCAATTAGCTAGGATTATTCCCAAACTACTTTTACAAATACTTGATAGAAAACACTAGGACTCGCTTAGCATCTTGATGACAAAATCCACCCTAGCTTTGGGGTGAAGCTGGAGGGGAAAACTCTGCCGATCACTTGTGTCGAGAAACAAAAATGAATCAGTGAGACAAAAAACCTCCTAGGATAGAGATCATCACCAAAATATTAGGCTTACCTAGGTTGTTACATACATGGTGGTCTTACTTAGATTATTTACATCATAAACATGCAAAATGGGTTTACATCATTTATAAAATTGTCGACCGATGATTAAATGTGAATGGCGTGAACACGTCGAACATGATGAATCCCATTTGAAAAAATGAGGGTGTACTGTTCTGGGGTTGTTGACAAAGTGTGGTCAACACAACAATACTAGAATCTATGACTGACATTTCCTCATAAGACCAAGAAAATATATCTCGGAATTCATGAAAAAGAGCGATAAGAGTCGAGTTCGGATGCAGAACAAGAAATGCCGACATGAATGTTTTCTACAATGCCATGTTTGGTCTAAATATCGATAGAAATCAGAGATCGTAGGGTGATATAGTTCAATAATATTATCTTCATTGTAATCTGGAAGACGAGAACGATGATGATAATCGTCCCATGGTTCTCCTTCTAGCATCATGGTTTCCACAATGCTCTCATCAGTCAATAATGTGTATGAAAAAGGATCAGAAGGAGTACCAAAATCTAATGAACGATCGACCAAAACGATTGGCAATGATGGATCAAGATGCGACGCCCAAGCCAAGAAATTTGATTGCTATGTGAGCTCAATTGGGCTTGGCGGCATAAATTCACCCAGTGTATCAGCTTTGGAATCATTGGTAATCTTCCTTAAGTCAGATGAAGTGGAAGATATCATGCACCATGTCTCTATTTTTGCAATTTCCGCCGACGTCACGGGAGGCGGTAATGAAAAGGTGCCCATTAGGGAATAATCCTTTAAGAGCTCTACAACAATGTTTTGAAGTGTTAGCTGGGGTGCGTGAACTAATGGAGTGATTTTAGTTACATGGGAACTAGAGATAAAGAAGGAGAGTTGATTAATGACTGTGATAACGCCTTTATGAGGGAAGGCGATCACTCGAAAGTAAGTACAAACAATCGCAGTCATAACATAAACCCATGGCCTTCCAAGTAATATGTTGTAATCAAGGGGTCCTTCAACGAACTCAACTTCAATAGTTATTGTTTTTCCCCCTAGTTCGACATGCAAGTTATTGATGATACCACAAGGCTTATATGTAAGATTGTCAAAAGCTTTTAACGTCATAGGCAATTGAGATAAGCGAGGCGAGCCAAGTGACTTCCAGCAATTGAGAGACATAATACAAGTAGATGCTCCCTCATCAATAATAGTGCGATGACCGAGGTGATTTAGAACATTTACTTGGATTGAAAATGCTAATTTAGCTCGTAGTTGTGGCACATAGCCTGTGTGATTAAAAACTACAAGATTAGAATCAGTCGGGTCGATTCCACCAATTGCCGACAACAAAGCTTGTTTCTAGGAGGGACGATTTTGAAGTACCTCAAGCATCGACATAGCTTAAGGTGACTGAGCCAAATCTTCAACTATGTTATAATTTTGAGCCGCACGAGCTCTAGGATTGAACGTCGATTTGTGGACGACTCCTTTCGGTGTCTTTATTGTTAACTCTGGTATAACAAGTGGCGAAATTGATACAGTGGACGGATTCGTGGTCGAGTTATTAGGTTGATCAGTAGCCTAACTACCGTAATATTTATTTTGCGTAAACACCAAAACATCAGTTTTTTTCTATGTGACAGATAGCATAAGCACTTGGGAACTAGAAGCGGGATCCATAGCAACCATGTTTGTGTATGGATTCAGAAAAGGATCTGTCAACACAATAGATGTAGTCGAAGTCTTAAGAAATTTTGAGACTTCGGTGTGGTGAGGACAATCTCAAACAAATTGTTCCTCATTACATATCAAGCAAGGGCAACGAGGTTTCCGAGAATTTCCAGATTGTTGATAGATGATCGTTCATGCGGGGTTGAATTTTTCTTTTTCTTTGTTTTCCCCTTTTTTCTGCTTCTGAGTTGCTTGTCACTTTTGCCTTTTGTCAGATGACACGACATGGATTTCGGAAGAAGGTGCAGGATCAAATGCAGTAGAGGTATGAGTTTTTGCAGAACCAATCATATCGTCGATGGCATGAGAGTCCTTACAAGATGGAGGAGGAACAAAAAAATTTGATCTCGGCACATTTGGAATTTTCTCATAGAGCGTGCCAGATTGAGTATAAATCAAATCTAAGTACTGGGCACGAGCAATGACTTGCTCTTCAGTGACGACGTCACCTTTAGCTACATCCTCGGTGATGGATGGCAGCAAGGACTTAATATACCACTCAAGCAAAAGTTGATCAGGAACAAATGTTTTGACCATTCTACGATGACGACGCCACTCATGAATGTGATAAAAAATGTGAGTAACAGTTGTATCTTTAAAGTTGGTCAGCAGTTCCATTCTAGTTTCATATCGTATGGGTAAGTGGAAGTGGGTTAAAAAGGTAGTGGCTAAGGCAGTGAAGATATCAAATTAATCTCGTGGTAATTCAATGTACCACTTCGCAACCGGACTAATAAACGTACGCTGGAAAAGACGTAGTCTAATGAAGTCATCATTTAAGGAGTTTGATGAGCACTACAAATGATAAGTCATAATATGCGTTGACGGGTCTTCTCCAAGGTTTCCATTGAATTTAGGAATGTTGGAGGGTAATTTATGTGGTATCACAAATCACCAAGGAGAATAGTTGATGGGATTATTGGTAAGCCCGTTTAAATAAGGTAATTATAAAGTTGCAACGAAAGGCAACTGTCGATTCAAGTCAGGTTGAGCATAGCTAGGATAGGATAGAATTGCTTGGGCAACAAACCTTTGTGCACCAGTATAGGGCATTTGCTGTTGGTAACCTAGATAGGGGTTGTTTTGATGACCAAACGCTTGATGGGTATGTTGACCAAGACCTGGATAAGCTGGTTCTTGTTGGAATTCTTGTTGTGGCATTTGAGGTTGTGGATGCCAAGGTGATTGTCCGCTAAGATTATAGCCTAAACCAGAATAGCTTGGATCCAATTGTGAATAGGTAAGACCGGTAGGAGCCTGTGACATCCCATAAAAGGGTAATCTAGCCTGTGGTTGTAAGTTTCCATATACAGGTTGTTGTTGTAAACCAGCCGAAGGAGGTGGAGTCTAAAGGACCAAAAATTGAGGGTAGTGGGTTGAAGGACCCGCCTGAGACAGTTGAGGTATGAGACAGTTGAGGTACAACCAATTGAGCCTGTAAAAGGCGTAATGAAGTATTAACAAGTGGAGTAGATGTAGGTGCAATAGGTTGAACTGGTTGATATGAATGCACAATCGTTTGTGGTTGAACGAGCAAGATAGGCTGCCACTGACAAACAATCATTCCAACATTTGGGTGACTAAAAAACGACAGAGTACTATCAAAATGGGTGACCATAGGCTTCCCCCCAGCATGAGGAGTATAATAATATGGAATATATTTTTCTCCAAATGGTGGGAGTCCAATCAAGATTGAATTGGATGGAATATACCTAGATGGACTAGCTTCATATTGCACTGAAGATGTGTATAAATGATCAAGTCGTTCAATATTCATTAGAGATGTACCAGATAAAATACCAGAAGATGACATGGGTGAAATCCATGGATTTGAGGAGGGACTAGAGTACGTTGCAGATAATGATCGGTAACTTGGTGGGACGGATGGACCACCATAAATATGTGACTCAGGTGACGTGGTAAAAATCCACCGGGTAGAAACAGTAGATGTTATTGCAACTGTAACAGATGGTACAGGCGGAGATGTTGACTCAACCATGGTCAAATGACCCAGTGTATATCCTATATGATCTACGAGAACTTGTATTGAAACAAGATCAACAGAATCAGAGTAAGTCAATCGAGGAAAAGACTAGTAAAGATAAAGCCCCAACGCAAAATGAGTTGGAGTTGAGGGTGTTTCTTGTTGTGGTATCTCCTCAATCGAAATCAAACCAAGTGGAATAATTGTTAGCCTAATTGTCATTGATGTCGATATCCATGACCAGCAAGCACAATAAAGTGAATCATGAGGAAGCAAAGTCAAAGGAATCAATGAAGAGGTTCTTCATTCTATTTCTGCTCTCAACACATTAAAAACATCTTTTCTAGTACCTTTGAGGAAAAATTGTTTCATGAGACCTCCACCATCTGAAAGAGCATAATTTCTAGTCTGTGAACCGACATCATCCTTCTAGGACAAGTCAACCTACTTTAAAGGTCACGTCCCTTCATTTTTCACAACATGATGCATATTAATAAGACCATATGACCTCTTTTTCTACTCATGCAATTCGGTCAAATACAGAATGGTGAAGACAAGTTCACAACTCGTGAACTGAAGGAGGTAGCACATCAAAATTTGTTTTGGGTTAAACAGACTATAATTGATATAGTGCCCTCGGATCAGTAATACTAGTGGAAGAATATAGCTGTTTTTGAAGCACGAGTTAAGGGTTGACTAAAAGTCCTAACTAGGACCAAAGATTTACAGTTAAATATATGCTCAGGCCAAACTATTTTAAGGCTCGGATCTCTTGTTGAGGGGCAGAAAACACCTGCAGGACTTTAAAACAGTAAAATCAAATTCTGTTCGTTTGGACAGGAGACTCGAAAGTCTGATACAAACCCTTGGATGCATGTAAAGTATGGTTGTTGGAGGACTAATAACTCAGGACACCTACAAGACTTTGGAATTGTAAAAACATAGTTTCAAACATACATTATAGTCTCAAGAGTTTGGTGTATTAGTTGTTGGTAGACTTAGACCAGACCCAGAATTTAGAAACTTCGGATCTGTGTTATAGAAGTGTGGGTACATTGAACTGTTGACATCGGACCTGTGGCATTCCTTCAAAATTTGGACTTGTGCCTTGGTAAAAGAATCTCTGGATAATGGAGAACTATTTGTGTTGTGTGGTGCAGAACTTTGGTAAAGCTATGGTGCAGAAGAATCATCATAACCTAGAGCAAGTACACTCCTGAAGTCTTGGTATAGCTGTGATGCAGTAGTCTTGGAATAGTTTGGTGTTGAAATCTTAGTGGGGTGCAGATGTATTGGTACAATACTTTGGAGCAGATTTGAAAAAGAAGTTGATGCAGAATAGTTGGTGCGGTATGGTGAAGATTGGTGCAATGGAGCATCTTTGAATCAATCATCTAATAAAGAAGCAAAGAAGGATTGGTGTCCTTGGAGTAGGAGCTCCTAAACACAAGGTTGGTGCCTTGAGAAGATAGGGTCAAAGCCCTAGAGGTCGGAGCCTCATCAAATTCCAACTTGGTTCTTGGCAACAGGTTGGTGCCCTCACTCATCTATTGTATACTATCATTAGAAAGGGAATTGAAATTCTTATTAATCCTTAATATTATCATTATACACCTCTTTGTCTTTAATTGTGAAGAATCTAATTGGCAATAATTAACAATTGACAAGAAATATCGATTCACCCCCCTCTCAATATTTCCAACAATTGGTATCAGAGTCAGCTTCTTCATTATCAGCTTAACAGCTGGAAGAAGTATTCTTAGGCACAATCAAGAACATGGAAGCAATAGGGAAACTGCCTATCTTTGATGGAACAAACTTTAGTTTTTGGAAAAAGAGGATTTCCTACTATCTAATGTCTCTTGTTCCTGAAGTATGGCACTCTGTTTTGGATGGGTACAAAGCTCCCGCCAATCTTCCAACTGATCAAGATGAAAGAAGAGCCTACATTTCTAATGCCAAAGCTTTAAATTCCATCCCTAGTGGAATTACCGATTCTGAATTTACAAAAGTCATGGATTGTGACTCAGCTAAAGAAGTATGGGATAAGTTGGTTTCTCTATATGATGGGAACTCCAAAGTTAAGAAGGAAAAGCTTCAAACCTATAGAAGACAATTCGAGAGTCTAAAAATGGATGATGAAGAAGATATTGCATCATACTTCCTCCGAGTAGTTGAAGTGGTTAACTCTGTTAAAGGACTAGGAGAAAATATTGAAGAAAGCTCCATTGTTCAAAAAATCTTGAGATCGCTTCTTCATAGATTTGAATCCAAAGTAAGTGCCATAGAAGAAATGAAGGACCTAGATACTCTCAAGATGGATGAACTTCATGGAATTCTTATTGCCTATGAGATGAGGAAAGGGAGCCCAAATTTCAAAGAAGCAGCTTTCAAAGCCTCAAGTTCTACAAAAGAAGGAAAAGGATGGAATTTCAACAACGATGAATCTGATACTGAAAACGAGTTAGCTCAATTTTTACGAAGACTAAAAATGGGATCTAAGCTAAAAGGTAAGTACCCTCTTATTTGTTTCAATTGTGGAAGAATAGGTCATTATGCTACAAAATGTCCTCATAAACATGACAGTGATGAAGAAAAGGAGTCTAAAAGAATGATGTACAAAAAGAAAGGGATTAATAAGAAGAACTTCTTCTCCAAACAAGATGAATTTGATGAAGATGAATTTGTAATCATAAAAAAGAAATCAATTAGAAATGTGTGTCATTACAAAGAAAGTGATGATGAATCAGATGTGGAAAGTAATTATGTTGGAAGCAAAGAAACGTTATTCATGGAATTTACAAATGATGATGACTCAAAATTGGAAGATGAAAGAAACATGGATAGTTTGCTAATGAGTGCCATTGAAGAAAATGAGAATCTACAAAAGAAGATAATTTATCTCGAAATAGAAAGAGAGGAAGCAAAAAGGGAAGACTTTTGGAACATTAAGCTAAAAGAGAAGGATAATATCTATGACAAACGTGAAGCTGAAATAATATCTCTAACAAAGGAATTAGAGCAAGTTAAAAGGAGTTGGAAAAGCTCTCTAGCTCTTTACAACATTCTTAATACTCAAAAACCTCAACATGACAAGTCTGGAATTGGTTTCAAAGGAGAATCATCAAGTACAAAGAATAATGCCAGAAGTTATGTTGATGTACTCTCTTGCCATCTAAAAGCATAAAAGTCATCTCGTCAGGAGCAAAATCCCATCTCAAAACCAAGAATTGAAGAAAGAGCAACTCCAAGGAAGAACATTGGTTCAAGTTATGGATACTACAACAAGTATCAAACTATTTTTCTTGGGCATTGTTACAACTCTAAAAACTTTGGGCATCAAGCTAAGCATTGCAAGGCTCAAAAGAATGAAGCACCAAGATTGAATGATCAAACAAACCAACTAGATGGTCCTAAAGAGCAAGGACAAATCAAAACTTACAATTCATTTGATCCTTTGGCTAAGTTTGATCCGTCTTGCTCATTATGTGATAATTATGATCATAATGAACAAAATTTCCCTCTCAAAAGGGAGAAAGCTAAAAACGTAAATCTCAAAACTGATAAATGTGGCCTAGCTCTATGTGCTCATAGTGAAGAAACTCACTATCGAAGGAATTGACTTCGAAGAAACCTTTGCACCAGTAGCTTGAATGGAAGCCATAAGAATGTTTTTAGCATTTACTTGCTCAAAAGGATTCAAGGTTTATCAAATGGATGTAAAATCAGCATTCCTGAATGGAGATCTCAAGGAAGAATTTTACATGGAGCAACCAGAAGGATTTGGTCTTGCTGAAGGAAAAGACTTTGTATGCAAACTAAAAAAGGCCTTGTATGGATTAAAACAAGCCCCTAGAGCATGGTATGCAAAGTTGGATCACTATTTGCAACAAGAGGGTTTCAAAAAGTGAGTGGCAGGTAGCAATCTCTACATGAAGATGGACAAGGAAAAACTTCTGATCACTCTTGTTTACGTTGATGATCAAATACTTGCTAGCAATAATGAAGAAATGAGCCATGAATTTGCTCTAAATATGTCAAAAAAATTCGAGATGTCAATGATTGGTGAGTTGTCTTACTTTCTTGGGCTACAAATATCTCAAACCTCTGCAGGCATGTTTATATCTCAAGCAAAATATCTTAAAGACATGCTCAAAAGATATGGGATGGAAGATTGTGCACCTATGAGCACACCGATGACCACAGATTGTAAATTAAGCAAAGATGATGATACCCCTCTCATAGATGCAACTCTTTACAGATCAACAATTGGTGCTCTCCTATACTTAACTGCTACAAGACAAGATATTATGCAAGCAGTAGGAATGGTAGCAAGATTTCAGTCAAGTCCTAAACAATCCCATCTAGCAGTTGTGAAGAGAATTCTCATATATTTGAAAGGAACGATTGATTTTAGTCTTTGGTATCCTAAGAGTTCAACTCTTATTGTGACAGCTTACTCTAATGTTGATTGGGCCGGAAGCGTGGATGATTGAAAAAGTACCAGTGAAAATGCATTATTTATGGGAGATTGTCTTGTATACTAGGTCAGCAAAAAACAATCATCTATATCCCTTTCTACAGCTGAAGCCGAATATATAGCTGCTGCTGATTTTTGTACACAAATTCTATGGATGAAGGAAGCCTTGAAGGATGTCAACATAAAAACTAAGCAACCAGTTACTATTTTTTGTGACAATACTAGCACTATCAGTCTTTCAAATAATCCAGTGATGCACTCAAGGACCAAACATATTCCAATCAAATACCACTTTCTCCATGAACAAGTTGTTGAACACAATATCAGGTTGGAATACGTCAATACAAAAGAGAAAATTGTTGATATCTTTACAAAAGCCCTTCCACAAGAAGCATTTGAATATCTTCGCCAAAAGATGGGGGTCATTGCTCTTGCATCACATTAAATCAAGCAGCATGTCGAGGGGTACAGTATGATAGGGGGAGCAGCATGACAGGGGGAGCACATGGGCACCCCATTGCGATTGATGTCAAAAGGGGAGAGAAGAAAAATATTTCCATCCAATGACAAAGGAGGAGGTTGTTAGTCTAATTGTCATTGATGTCAATATCCATGACCAGCAAGCACAATAAAGGGAATCATGAGGAAGAAAAGTCAAAGGAATCAATGAAGAGGTTCTTCATTCTATTTATGCTCTCAACACATTAAAAACATCTTTTCTAATACCTTTGAGGAAAAATTATTTCATGAGACCTCCACCATCTGAAAGAGCATAATTTTAGCTTTCCAACGAGCTACTACTTAGCCCAAAACTCCATGCGGTTTGAGAGTTATTGAATTTTTTAAGTTAAAATATAATTTCTGGTATGTAAGTCGACATCATCCTTCTAGGACAAGTCAGCGAACTTTAAAGATCACGTCCCTTCATTTTTTACAACATGATGTGTATTAATAAGACCATAAGACCTCGTTTTCTACTCATGCAATTTAGTCAAATACAGAATGGTGAAGACAAGTTCACAACTCGTGAACTGAAGGAAGCAGCATATCAAAATTTGTTTTGGGTTAAACAGACTATAATTGAAATAGTGCCCTCGGATTAGTAATACTAGTGGAAGAATATAGTTATTTTTGAAGCACGAGTTAAGGGTTGACTAAAATTCCTAACTAGGACCAAATATTTATAGTTATATATATGCTCAGGACCGAATTATTTTAAGGCTCAGATCTCTTGTTGAGGGGCAAAATACACCTACAGGACTTTAAAACAGTAAAATCAAAGTCTGTTCGTTTGGACAAGAGACTCGAAAGTCTGATACAAACCCTTGGATGCTTGGAAAGTATGGTTGTCGGAGGACTAATAACTCAGGACACCTACAGGACTTTGGAATTGTAAAAACAGGTTTTCAAACATACATTACAGTCTCAGGAGTTTGGTATATTTGTTGTTGGTAGACTTAGGCCAAACCCAGAATTTAGAAACTTCGGATCTGTGTTATAGAAGTGTGGGTACATCAAACTATTGACATTGGACCTATGGCATTCCTTTAGAATTCGGACCAGTGCCTTGGTAAAAGAAGCTCTAGATAGTGGAGAACTATTTGTGTTGTGTGGTGCAAAACTTTGGTAAAGCTATGGTGCAGAAGAATCATCATAACCTAGAGCAAGTACACTCGTGACATCTTGGTATAGTTGTGATGCAGTAGTCTTGGAACAATCTGGTGTTGAAATCTTAGTGGGGTGCAGAAGTATCGGTACAATATTTTGGAGCAGATTTGAAAAAGAAGTTGATGCAGAATAGTTGGTGCAGTATGGTGAAGATTGGTGCAATGGAGCATCTTTGAATCAATTATCTAATAAAGAAGCAAAGAAGGATTGGTGTCCTTGGAGTAGGAGCTCCTAACACAAGGATGGTGTCCTTGGAGTAGGAGCTCCTAAACACAAGGTTGCTGCCTTGAGAGGATAGGGTCAAAGCCCTAGAGGTCGAAGCCTCATCAAAGTCCAAGTTGGTGCTTAGCAACAGGTTGGTGCCTGTTTCATTAAAAGGGTTGGTGCCCTCACTCATCTATTGTATACTATTATTAGAAAAGGAATTGAACAACGTTGGGTTTTGTATGTATGGTCTCACTGATTGGATGTACAGTGTCCACAGGTGGCTGTGAGGACTCCGTTTCGATGACAGTAGATAAACCAGGTTGTGTAGAAACGACTTTAGACAACTCTGGTAGATGTGATGAAGATGATGTAGCAAAGGTACTGATAGTACTGGTTTTGGTAGAACGGGGGCACCTTCACCGACTAGAAATGGCTTCTAGTGGTAAAGGTGATTTAAGTGCTATTCTATGTGAACGATGGGGAACATGATGTTCTTCTTCCGCGATGAGTGGTTGATTTTATTACAAAAACAAATAAAAAAATAAAAGGGTGATACTAAGCAATAGGTTTACCAAGTAATTGTGAACTACAGAACACCTCCTCGCGAACCAAGAATTACGGGCAGGCAATCTCCCCGAATGTTGTGTTCGATGTATCACAAATTACAAGGCAGCTGAATCGATTACCTATGCATGGTAAGAAACCTAAATTTGTCCTCCCAAATATACCTGAAGGTACGTGGAGGCCCAAGTCTGTGTTAGTGTTGTCTAATGCGAAACCGCACAGTGCGAGCACCCCCTTATACTTTTCGTACTAGAACACCACCCTATATACCCTAAGGTATGTGGACGAGCTTTGATATACTTACGTACGTGGAGTGGAATTTCACACTCGGAATGTATGGTAGACAAGCTAGCAACAACTGCTATGTTTAACGACACCGGAACACATCTCTAGCCTAGAGCTTCTAAGTGTTATCATTAATGTTACAATGCTTTCTTAGGTTGATTGAAGTTAATTTTATGTTGATCTTGCTTAAAAGTTTATCTTTCAGGTTCACCGCGTGATGTAATGGGAAATTCCTAAAATGAAAACTAAACAAGCAAACTTTTAAATTCAGTTTTTCAATGAAAATATTAGCTACTAAAGGGATAGAGCAATCAAATTTTGAGCATCCAACAAAGAGCACAAAATAAATGCAGATTTCCCTAATCCGTTCCTATGCAACACACACAATCTCTAAATGCACATGCATGTTTTTCTTTTCAATGTCCTTTAATGTGAATGAATAAAAAGAAAATAAATGCACAAATAAATCAAACAAATGTTTTCTTTTGAGAAACGAGGAATGAAACAACAATTTATCTTAGGAAAATGAAGAATGAAATGACAATTTCCTTTTTTGAAAACAAAGAATTGATCTAATGCAAAATTTACAAATTTGGATTTAATTTTACAATGATAAAGAAAACAGCTAATGAAACATTGAACAAACAACTATCCAAAGGAGGAAGAACAAGTAAGGTTTACTGGTCTCTAAGAGCAATCAGACATCTGAGAATGCATCAGACAATTGGCTGAAACTGAATGCAAAGACAAATTATGATAGAATTTGGTTGGCTGAGGGGGCAACACACCCTGTAAGGGAAAACAGTGCATTGCAGAGCACCCTTGAAAGGGAGACAATGCGTTGAAGAGCATTGTACCCTGACCAACGGTGCGTTGGGTGCAGCTAAGTTTGGAAAACAAGCAGCTTAAACACATTTCTACGAAAAAATGTTCATTCAAATGACTGATAAGATGAAGTAAAATCTACTGATGATGGTAAACAAAGACAAAAACACCAAGAATGATGGATTTCTCCCCAGTGGCGTTGCCAATTTTTTATACGGAATTCTAATCTATGGATAAACTAGAGCTCCCTAAGTGTGGTGTTCCTTCTGTTGAGAATTTTGAAGGGCTTGTTTAATACAACAATTCTCTTCTTTATAACTACTTGTGAGCTTGCTTATGTATTCTTCTTTAACTTAGTTTAATCTTTCATCAAGTCAGTTATCAAAGCACTTAGTCAAAATGTAGAGACAGAATTATTTATACTTGTAACTGAATATCTTATAATGTGGTTAGGAAGGTAAATCTCTGATTTACCTTCATTACTTCCTATTACCTTGAGATCAATGTCTTTGTATATTGAAACCAAAGATATCATTATTATATTCTTCAGCTACATACATAAAAAATACCCTTCAATTGCCCTCCGAAAACTGTATCCTTCAGCCTCGTCTTACTTCAAATAAATCTGCCTTCAATTCAACCCTTTGATCTGCTCTTTTAAGTGTTTTCCAGCCTTTGATCAATCCACAATGGCTGCTCCTCCTTACACACTTTCCATCCACAAATTCTGTTCTTCCTTCAACGTTGTCCACCTTAGACTTGACAGCAATTCTTATTCCTTGAACTTCAGTGAACTTTGTCCTTAAATCCACATCTTTTTAACTACAGTAATACCTATGACAGATCCGCATTTTTCTGTGATTTTCTACGAAGGCTACAGGGTTATTTATAGTTGTTTGCCCCTGTATATAAGCCGACCTTACAAGTGAACCGGTGTGACTATTTAGGAGCCGACATGACTATTTAGGAGGCTGACTTCTCCAGCAGTTTGAAGGCTAACTTGACACATTATTTAGGCTTGTCTGTCAACGTTGTATGAGGGATAAATGATAGCCATTCTTCCAAGGTTTCTAGATTTGGTCTTGGAGCATTTTATTATCTTTGTCTCCTTCTTTCATAATCATGAAGACCGACCTAGTTATATTTTACAACACTCCCTCTTAACTAGGGAGGTATTCATATAGTTACATGATCATTTTTAAAGTAAAGAATCTCATAAGAAAAATCGGATTGGTAATCACATCTGTATAGCATCATTTCAACTAGCATTGTACTAGCACAAGGCCTTGACTAAGAGCCCCATCCCTTCAATGAGACAATGGGCTTCAATGCTGGTGAGACAATTGACTTATAAACACCTTCGTCATTGTCTCTCCAAGGTACATACTCCACCCGGGTGTTCCCAAAGTATGACCTTCCTGGACTATTCTTCTATTGGGTAGCTAGCCCTCAAAGAATATTGGTCCCCGACTACTCTTATCTTGAATGCCCGATCACATTCTCAAAGAGTATCGAATGCCAGATGATTACCCAATCCTCCATTTTGTCTTCCCAAGACCAGAATGATGTGTCTATCTCTCCCTCCCAGGAAGGACATATTCCACAAGGGAATGTACTCATTCTTATACAAAGAATGTACCTAAGCTCATCCTTAGGAATTACCAAGTTTCTTCCAAGTAAGAAACTTACCATCAGGCTCCCTCTTAATCAGGGACCTCCAACAGCAATGGTGAGATACCCAGCTACTCATGAAGAATTCATGTCCTCGATGTCATGGATTTCGGTATTGAGGAATCTCCATCTTTTAGCTTCATAGGGCATAGATCATTCATCACTTCCATCCTGAGTTTTGTCAACTATCAGAGTGATTCACCAGACTTCCTTATCTGGTCCACTATTGTGCCATGCTGCTTTCCTTCAAATCATCTTCCAAGATCATACATCCTTTCTCATGATTAGCAGCACTGCACAAATTCATCCAGATAAACATTTACATATGAACCTTTTAAAACAAAAGTTACCTCAGTGATGATATTTCACCATGACATCTTCCTATAAGCATCGGCATCCTTCATACAGATTGACACATCTCCTAATGATATATTTTCCAAGGGTCTTCTTCTTTACCAGACTTCCGTCAGAGTCTACATATCTTTCCAGGAGATCTCCTAGTCACATCTTATTGGCCTCTGGATGATAACTGCCTCTTGACATGGTTGCATTTCATGATCTCTTCCTCTCTGCACATTCTTGATTCCCATGAACGTACAACTTTCCTAGTTTCTTGTTCATATACAACCACCTCATATTCCATGAGGACATATTATGTTCATTTCATTTGTCCATGCATTGAGAGATACTCCTCCATAGATCATACTTCTAAGTACAGAAGACCATTACCTGCAACCACATGATATGACTTCAAAACATTCAATGTCAGCATATAAATATATACATACCTCATACCTTTTTCCCTTGAGTCATCCTGTAGCAATTTCTCAATAATGAAGAGCTTCATTCCCTTGGCCTGCTTCATCAATATGTCATCACATCCAGAAATATGTTTCCATGATGACCCTTGCTCTTGATGATTGTTTTACATTAGTAATGTTTGTCAGAGAGGTTTTCCCGAAGTTGATTCACCGGGAGCTTTTGCCATGGTTAGATCAGGATGCTACATTATCACATAACCAACAGAAGTCAGTTTCTTATTCATAAGTTTGTGTGATTTTCCTTGATTCTTATTTTCTTTATCTTATTGAGATTGTCCCTTTAAGACCAACTTTCTTGTAATGTCCATAAGTCTTCCACTTTTCCTAAACTTTCCTTTTTCCTGCTTGTCCATCTTGTCATCTCTTCCAGATCTCATAGTTGAGATCTTATGAAGATATCCCTTCATTCTTTGATACCTTCAATTTTGTGTAAATCAGGTCCAAGTGTCATGACCTTCTTTATTGCATTGAATGGTTCTTTCAACTTATCATATATTCTCTTGATGTCTCCAATCCTGTTATATAGGGATGTAAGGAATTTTACTGATCTTAGAAGAATCCTTGAGCCCTTCTATCCTTTTCCATGTATTTAGATGAATCTTGACCTTTGGAGACTTTTCATGACTTTACTTTCTTCGAGGACTGTGACTATCCTCCTCATGCAAGGAATCTTGGTAACCCAACCAACTTACAAATTTCCCTGCAAAAACAAAGTCATTATACCAAATTTGAATATAGAATAAAAGATACTTACTTGACAAGTGAAGATAAAGTCTTCAGCTTGGTCGCCTTGGTGGTAGTTGAGAAAAGATGTATTAGTGCTCTCTCTTTGGATGATCTTCTTCCAAATGAAAAAGCCTTTCTTCAGTAAAGGAGATTGTTCCTTTTGATCAAGCTCTTTTAGAGGATTTCAAAACTTTTGTTCTCATGTCACATAAGACTTCTTTCTAGCATTAAGATCTTTCCTTGCTTGCACCAACGTCACTGTGATCACCAAGGTAGTAGTTCTGAGATTTCCATCATTGAATAGTACTGAGGAATATATGTGACAGCACTAACATATAGCATCAAAACGTGTGATTGAGATGAGATGTTACTCAGGTAGTATTGTTATTCTTTTTCCGTTGATTTATACTGAACCTGAAGTAGCACAGACCCAAACTGTAACATATCACCGAAATTATGTTTAGTATTTTTACTGCGATTTGCACTAGGTATGCCAAGAGCATTGTTGTGATTCCACTGCTCTGAAGTTACCGAAAAACACCTCTGAAATTAGCCCAAGATTTCCTGAGGATGATCCAAATTGTAGGCTATGATATTTGGACTCTTATTGCCTCCCAAAATCTCAGATAATTAGATCTCTGAACTTATCCCTTCTGCGATGAACTTTGACTAGCTTATATGCTTTGAAATCTTATCCTTGCATGTCCTTAGATGCCCTTCCTTAATTGTCACCTTAGCTCTGAAACCGTGTTGAGAATTTTGAAGGGCTTGTGATTAATACAAAAATTCTCTTCTTGATAACTACTTGTGAGCTTGCTTATGTATTCTTCTTTAACTTAGTTTAATCTTTCATCAAGTTAGTTATCAAAGCACTTAGTCAAAATGTAGAGACAAAATTATTTATACTTGTAACTGAATATCTTATAATGTGGTTAGGAAGGTAAATCTCTGATTTACCTTCCTTACTTCCTATTACCTTGAGATCAATGTCTTTGTATATTGAAACCAGAGATATCCTTATTATATTCTTCAGCTACATACATAAACAATACCCTTCAATTGCCATCTGAAAACTGTATCCTTCAGTCTCGTCTTACTTGATAAATCCGCATTCAATTCAGCGCTTTGATTTGCTCTTTTAAATGTTGTCCAGCCTCTGATCAATCCGCAATGGCTGCTCCTCCTTACGCACTGTCCATCCACAAATTCTGTTCTTCCTTCAACACTGTCCACCTCAGACTTGACCACAATTCTTATTCCTTAAACTTCATTGAACTCTGTTCTTAAATCCGCATCTTTTTAACTGCAGTAATACCTCTGACAGATCCGCATTTTTCTGTGATTTTCTGCAAAGGCTACAGGGGTATTTATAGTTGTTTGCCCCTGTATATAAGCCAACCTTACAAGTGAACCGGTGTGACTATTTAGGAGTCAACATGACTGTTTAGGAGGCCAACTTCTCCAGTAGTTTGAAGGCTAACTTGACACATTATTTAGGCTTGTCTATCAACGTTGTATGAGGGCTAAATGATAGCCATTCTTCCACGGTTTCTGGACTTGGTCTTGGAGCATTTTATTATCTTTGTCTCCTTCTTTTCATAATCATGAAGACTGACCTAGTTATATTTTACAACACCTTCACTCAAAACAACAGAACAAAGACAAATATTATTTTCTCTAAGAAAAATAGATAGAAAGAAAGGAAAGAACCCTACTTGTAATTATTTTGCTCTCTTTCTCTTTCTTTCGTTGTTGTCGTCACTCTCAATCCAACTAAAGTCGCTAGATCGATTCCTGCAATCAAAGACAAAAGACAACAAACAACATACAAATATACAATATCTGTCTACCTTAACCAAATCGAACCGATTAGATCTCAGAATACATACACAATTGAGAATACAATTCACAAGATATAAACATATGTATGAGAGAAAGAACATATATCTTTATTAAGAAAGTAGGACACGAATATTACAACCAATAGATCGATTCATCGTCAACCTGCTCCAACTTCATTCTGTCCTCATCACACCAAGCACCATCTCAGCAGCATAACAGTACTCCAACTCTCATCAATTGAGAATCCAACAACATAGCAGTACACAAAATTCTTCCTCCCTAACACTTAGATGAGTGCTCAATTTACAGGGAAATTGAAGGTCGTTTCTCAATAAATGGAATTGAATGGATTTCTAATAATAGGTGAGACATGTTTCCAAGTTCGGTTGTGATGGATGAACATATGTATTCAAAGTATGACACCTATGAGTTGTTCTAGAAGGCACTGGACATGTGGAGATTCTCGAAACAATGAAGATTTCACTCCCAGGTGACCAACACACCCTTAAGTGTCGGGAAGTGCTTTGCAAAGCACCCTTGCGTGGAGATAAGTTCTTTGCAAATAACTTAGGCCCATTCAGAGGAGCGTTGGTGAGTCAATGGGTCATATAATTTATACTTCAAACATTGGAAATATCACAATTAAATCCATCAATGGAATGACTTCTCTTAGGGCATGTAGCAACTGAATAAGGGGATGATAGACTCCGTTAGCATTAAATTAGGGGATGATAGACCCTGTTCATACTGGTCTTGGGGGATGATGCCCAAATTGACTTGTAACACTCATCATCTCTTCATAGACCTGCACCATGGTTCTGCTCAAGCTATCTAGTTCTCCTTGAATGGCATCTTGCAGCCCACCGACTTGGGTGAGTGTGAGCTGAAGTGTTTGATTTCTGCTTCCAGAGCTCTTTTCTCTTCTACTGCTTGGGCGGCCTTCTGCTCAGCTATGCACAGCCTGTTTTGGTGCTCTTAGATTTCCCTGCTCATTCTGTTGACATTCTCTTCAGTAGCAGTTGTGAAAGTGGTCCCGACCGATGTTATCATTATGGGATTCATTCTGGTATCTAGTACTATGTCCTTTTCGGTTGTAACTGCTAGAGGCTCAGTCGGGTTCTGGGCAAGACATTTCCTCCTTTCCTGCCTAATCTTGTGAGTGTACTGATCATAGGATAACCTTGTCAAGTCAAGTACATCGTCCTCTTGCTCTCCTGAGAGGCCTAGCTCGAAGAGGGAAAAGTGCCCGCCTGTCATGGGAGTAATTGGGTGAATATCGATTGGGGGAAGATTCGCTCGTTTACCAAGATGCAATGGTAGTGATTCACCCCCTTCAACTCCTTTAATTGCCTCCTCCTGCCACTTTTGGGCTTCTTATTTTATCCTCATTTTCTCTGCTTCCTCTTTATCATGTTCCTATTTCATCTTGCTCACTTTCTCTCTTTTCCTCTGTTCCTCTTCTTTTTCTCTTGCTTCTTCCTCCTTTTTCTTATGTGCTTCCTCCGCTTTCTTCGTTTTCTCCTCTTCCTTCTGCTACGTCTTTCGATGTTCTTGCTCCTGCTGCCTTTGGCTCTCCTCAGCTTGTTGCTGGGCTAGCGCATCTTGTGTCTTTTTAAGGTGTTCCTCACTTTCCTTTTCCAGGGTGGTACTCCCCTTTTCTAAGTTTTCTTTCTCCCCTTATTCTTCCAGATTCTTAGGGAAATTATTTCCTACAGTATTCTTCGATTTCTTGGCCTGGGAGGTAGAAGCCCCTCGTGTCTGCGTTTTCCGCTTCATGGCGGAAGCTTTGTCTTGTCGACTTAAGTCATCCTGAGAATGTTCCATTTGGTCTCCATATACTTCAAACTCTTCTTCGGGGGCCGCCTGCATGAGCACATTATACCAATTTCTTACCTCATCTTCCAATGTTGTTTTGGTGTGCTAATAGGACCAATTGAACTTGACCCGCTTGCAGTGTGCAGGTACGATCCTTTCTGGGTCATAGGATCGGAAATCCAAGTTTACGAAGTGAAATCCTTTTATTTTCTCGGCGTCTGCCTCGACTTCTTTGAAATCCTTAACTGTATAGGAAACGATGGTGAGTGGAAGGGTAGGCCACGGTTTCTTCTTACCCTTGCTTAGTGTTTTATAGAAACCACTCGACATCTAGTAGTAGAATTCTTGCAGTAGCAGCTTGTCTGTGACGAACGTCGGCAATGCATGGGGATGCTTGAAGGATCCAAAAACCCTAATGAGGGTGCCTTCCTGAATGGGAAACCAGTGGGCCACTTTGATGATTGTTTCCATGGCTCTTCTAGACATGCAAGGTGGATCTTCCCTGAATAGCAAGTGGTAGAGCGCAGTGATAAAGTTTTCTGATATAAGTTCAATATCTTGCTTGTACCTAGAATCCCATAAAATCTTCAAGTCTTTGTGGATAGGGCTTTTGGTCACAACATTCTAGTTATGCGACCACTGGTCAAAATTGCACCGTGAACAAACTGCATCTAATAGATAGGAGGTCATGTAGAATTCGGATGCTAACCCTTCCTCCAGAACCTAAGTCGCTGATATGTTTTCCCTTAGAGCCGAAATTAGTAATTGGGCCCATTTGGAACGTGTTCCATAGGTGGTGACCGTGTGCATTAGGGGAACCCGCGCCGCATTGAAGGTGGTAACATTCGCTCTTCCATACATTCTACACATCATAGCCACGACGAACCTATAGACCCTTCTAAGACCCTCCGTCTTATATTCCTGATCCTTCTTCCCGTTGAAATTCTCGGGGTCTTCCCTCCAACTCTTCAGGGTGTCATGCACTGGCACATCATGTGTTGCTATCCTTCGAGCGTTAAAGGATTCTTATTTGCTTGGCAGAGAGTATTATACGTTCACGTCTTCTAGGGAAAAGTTGGAAAAGGCTACCCCAGTGTGGTCTCTTATCACCCAATGTTTAGAATCTGTTTTTTGCAGAATCCAGTCGACAACCTCTGCACATGGGAAGATTGGGGGGTGAGCTGCGACATAGTGTATCTTAGACCTTTTCACATGCAGGTGCACCTGGCAGTCTGCTAGGTCCTCTAAGAACTCCTGTTTTGCGAAATCTTGATATAGGTCATACCAAGACATTTTAGCGTTCTTCCCAAAGATGCAAGTTGTGTCTCTATAGGTGGGAGTCAGTACTGGAAGTACATCACTTTCTAGGGGATCAATTTATGGACTCTTGTGCCATCTGCGGATTGCTGGGGGGCCCATATTTCTCGAAGTCGAGGAGATCGAGATGCAATCAAGCTCAACTTCAACGTCACCTAACATGTTCAAGAAATAATACCACAATAAGAAAGACGACATGGAGGCAACAATATGATAGATAAAATCACCTATCTAAACCAACTAATGCATCAGCCAGTCTGGGGCCCCAAGTGACCAACAAGGTAGGTCGCACCAGGAAGTTTAGGTAGTTGCAACCTATAATGGTCGCATAGGCCTTATGGTGATGGGCATGCGACCTGGCGACCTAGTCGCAAGGTCGCATGGTCGAGTTTGGGTGAGGGCGCTGGCTTCAGCGAGTTGGTGACTTGGTGAACCAACAACCAAGTCGCAAGGTCATGAGGTTGCCAAGTCGCGGGGTTGCGAAGTCATGGGGTCACGAAGTCGCATTAGGGCTTGTCTAAACGAAGCGGGCCGACGCGACCTTCGTGAAACATAGAAAAAAAAGAGAAAAAGTGGGCAAATCAAGGCTGAGGAGGCCACTGAGAGTTTGGGAGGAGACTCACAAGGTAGCAGAGAGTAGCCAAAGGAATTTGGGTTAATCTAGACATGATGGGATGACCTGGGAAAGAGATGGAGCTTTAGAGGGAATGGTGGTTTATGGTAAGATACTGCTAATAGGATCCTAAGGGGTTAATAACACGCTAAGGGGAGGTTTAGGTAGGGTAGGTAGTCAAGAAAACAAAGAAAAGAAAATTGCAGGAGATTTTGGTGACTTACCTGGATAAAAACGCTCTTTGATTGGGTTGTCAGACAACTTCATAAGCTCCATCGTGCAGGTCGAATGCGACCTACGCGACCCTTGTATATATGAAAAGGTCGCACGTGCGAGCCTTAATTGCAGTCGCGAGGTCACACAGTCGCGAGGTCGCAAGTCGCAACTTCTGATGTTTTGTGTACCTCTACGACCTTGTGACCTGGCGACTTGGCAACCTAGGGGTTCGTTGGGTCTCTAAGTCGCATGGTCGCAAATGTGGGGTTGTGAAAATGGTTGGCGACTCTGTGATCTGGCGACCTAGTACAGGTCGCTAGGTTGGTAAGTCGCAAAGGGTTGATTTTAAAGGGAATGTGACCTTGCGACCCCGCGACATGGATAGGTCGATGGGTCGCTAAGTTGCACATGATCGAGATTCATAAAGATTGCGACCTTGCGACCACACTTAGAAGAAAATTTTAAACATGCAGGGAAACAAGTCAAATCATCACAAAACCTGCTTTTGATCTGAGGTTACCTCCCTGGGGTGTACCCTATAGGCCCAAGGTTGATGCTTGGTGATGAACCTATTACCATGCATTCCATCAAAAGCAACAGAGGCTCTGAAATTTCAGACTGATGCCAAATTTCGGAAGGTGGTTGTAGCGGCTACAACAGGTCGCTCGAATGTTAGCACTCTGTAATTTCTTAGGGTGAGGAAGAAAACTACAAAGGTAACCACAAACCCCTTTTAAAGTTGGGATCTAGCCCTTCCTGCCTCAGAGAGGGCTCTCTTTGTATGTTTTAATTTGGATCTCAGGCTCGCTATTAGAGTTCGAGTTAGTTTTTTCAAAATTTTGTTTGAAGAATGCAGAAAAAGTCCATTGGGCATAGAGTCATTAGACTTCTCAATGATCAATCACAAATAAATAGAGTAGTTGTAACAGAGAAGGGTATGCAAACTCCTGGATCTTAAAAGATGTATGGTGTGGGGGAGATTAATCATATTTAGAATCAATTTAAATATAAACATAGTTACCGACCCAACGAGAAAATTACCCGGTACCCATTTTTTTGAAGTAGCGAAAAAACACCGGATTTTGAAAAGTGGTGATGCAAAATCACCCTTTTTTTTAGCATAGTTTTGGCACTATAAATTTTCTTGACTTTTTTTTTAAATGTCATGATTTTCATGTCAATTTTGAAAAATGGTGATGTAGAATAACCTGTTTTTTTTTTTTTGTGAGCATATTTTTGAAACTTTAAATTTTCTTTGATTTTTTTTTTAAATATCATGTCGATTTAAAAAAATTGTCATTTTTTTAACACTTTAAATTTTTTTATTTATCAAGTATGAACATTTGTTTTAAAATATTAATAATTTTCATGCTAATTTTGAAAAGTATTGATACAACATCAATCCTTTTTGTTTAGAGTGGTGATTTCATCTTGGTAATAAAACAAAAATAAAATAAAAAAACATAAGAAAAAAATCAAATATAAAAAAATATGAAAAAAACCAATAAAAGTGTAAAAAAAAAAAAAAAACAAACCAAACCAAAAAAAAAAAATCATAAACAACATGTTGTAAACCTGACATATTAAACTGGACAGCAATTACAATTTAAATGATCGGCCTTCCTTGAAAGAGGCATGGAAATTTCTTTTAATTATAAACGCCCATTTCAAAAAAATTGGAAACAACTGACCATGACAACTCACATACACTTGAAGCTTTTAAATTGTTTTGCGGAATACGTATTTGAATATTACGCCCCATACAAGCCATAAAATTGCACTAGTTTGAACACAAGAGACAGAATCCATACCAATTTATTATCCATTTTTCTCATCCAAAAAAGAGAATTTAGAAGGCAAATACTTAGTCATTAAAATACAAATCGCATGAAAAATGGGGCTTAATGATATTCAGGTTTGCAAAGCCAAAGTCCTTAGACATGTTGGCAGTTAATAGCACGTCATTGCGTCTCATCATTTGTTAAGATTGGTTTATTAACATACAAAAACCAACATTATAAAAAGTGGAGCTTAAAGACATTTACTTTTGCAAAACCGGAATTCTTAGAATTGCTGGCAGTTAACAGAAAGTCATTTCGTTCCACTATTTGTTAAGGTTCAAATCAAGTTAAAACAGTGACCACGCATGTAAATTCTCATTCCTGAAAAACATTACCTGTGATCAATTCACTGTCTACAAACAGTCAATAGAGGATAGATCCTCCACAAGCAGTCTACTATGTTTCCTTCTGCATGATATTCGTACACCAGTTCAGCTTGTATGGCAAACATCCAGCTACCCTGACGGCTCTTCTTTGCTTAACTTCAGCAATCAGAAAATAAGCTCTCTGCACATTATTTCATTGATCAACTAAACAGTTGGTGATGACATAACTTTTGCTGCATGCTTGTTGGAGTACTAGCTTCACTTTGAAATGCATGTAGTTAGAATGGTGAATATATGAAAGCCTCCAATCATATGGTCAACTCTGTTTTTAAAACTGCCGATTGCTTTAGGAGGAAATAGCTAGGATAATTCTTTCTCATAGATTGGATTGTCTCTGCCAGGCTGAACTGAAAATAAATGCTTCTTTTCCCTTTAGACTTGGAAAAAAGGGATTGCATCATGAATGTTGTTTTGATTTCTTTAACACCTCCTTAAGGACACGAGCGATTCTCTCTGTCATATGGTGTTCCATGAAGCGTTCTTTTACTCTTTCATAGCCTCTTCTCCCCATTGTTAACCTACGTTCAACATGAGAAGACAGATTCACTATGTTCTTTGCGAGTGGTGTTACACCCTCTTTGCCAACAGCATGCAAAAGACCGGTTGAACCATTGACAACAATTTCCATCGTACCTCCAGCTGATGTGCCCTGTTAACAAGATTTACTATATGGTTAATAACATATTTTCCAGATAAAAAAACTGCCTTATTACTAAAAAAATCACTAGTAGTAAAATAAATATCGTTATTCTCCCTGCCAACTAGTAGTAAAATAAACAACGCTATTCTCCCTGCCAACGCTGGCCCAAAAAGCAAGTGGATCTGACTGAATCACGTGGTTACAACCCTTTGCACTTTCTAAGAGTATGGATCCTGGCAGAGATTTGCATTTTGGATTTCTATTCTATCCAAAAATATATAAAATGTGATAACTTGCATTTTGGAGCATGGGTAGCAAGAAGAAGGGCGTGAGCAGCAAGAAGAAGAGCATGGGCAGCAACTGTTTTGGTGAGTGTTTCATTTTCTAATTTTGACATTCATGGTTTCTCAACGTTGTGTTTCCAGTGCAATTAAATTTGCTCAAGCAACCAGGCAGCAAGAATACTATCCTTTGTGGAGTATGTTACCGAAGTGAAGAAAATGGGTTCTAGTGGTAAATGGGAATGGAAGTGCAATTTATGCAAAATTGATAAGACCTTCAAAGGCGCTTACACAGGAGTGAAGGCTCGCATTTTGCATGAAGAGATAAAGGGTATTGAAGTGTGTGCACATACCAAAAATCCAGAGGTGAGGGCTAAATTGAAGGGAGAGAATGATGATGCTCAAAGGTTGAAGGATCAAAGAAGAAAAATCGGCATGGGCACTAGCAATCCTCCCATGAGTGCTAGCATTGAGCCAAGGATTGTTCATGAAGCAAGAAAGAGGAGGGTGCTACCAGTACAAAAAAAGCTATCCAAACCATCAAATCTAGTTAAAGACAAGGGAGAGAACAAGCTGACTCAAGAGTGGCAAGGGCCATTTTGCTTGTGGCAATCCTTTTAATGTGGTCCAATCCCCATCTTGGCAGGATTTGGTGAGAACAATTAACACATCCCCTCCAGGTTACAAGCGGCCAAACTATGAAAAACTCAAAACAATTTTGCTAAAAGAGAGGGAACTTCTTGATGATGTTTTGAAACCAATTCGTAACTCATGGGGTAGCACAGGGATTTTCATTATCTCAAATGGCTGGACCGATACAAGACACAAGCCTTTTATTAATGTCATTGCATCATCACCAAAAAGAGCCATATTCATCAAAGTAGAAGAGTGTTTGAGTGAGGTAAAGGATAGTTCACTACTGAAATTTTTATTGCTGCTATTGAACACGTAAGGCCAGAAAATGTGGTGCAAGTTATCACAGATAATGCACCTGTTTGCAAAGTTGCAGGATTAATTGTTGAATATAGATACAATCACATATTTTGGACTCCTTGCATTTTCTACAATTTGAATCGGATTTTAGAAGAGATTGAGACAAAAGCAGAATGGATTAAGGAGGTCACAAGGATGAATGGTCAGAGTGTTGGGTCAAAATTCAAATCACTCACAATAAGGAGTAAATGGTTAGAGTGAATTCAAAGTCACTTTATGTTCATAAAGTGACTTTTAAGAGAAATAAAGTCATAAAGTAACTTTATAAACATAAAGCAACTTTGAATTCACTCTGACCATTCACTCCTTATTCTTGGGGATTTGAATTCTATGGAAAGAGTGCCCTAATGTGATCCCATCACTTTATGACTTATAAACTCACTTTAACTTTATTTCCCATAAAGTTAAGGGGATCACATTAGGACACTCTTTCCTAGGCTAGACACTAATCCTTAGGAACACTTGACCATAGTACTCGTTTTCTAACAATTCCTCTTACCAAGGAAAGTGTTTCTCACCACTCCCATCTTGCCTCTGAAGTAAACATGCTTCCCCCTTCGCAAGGAATTGGTGAGAATATCGGCCACCTGCTCATCAATAGATATATACTCTAGATTTACTGCTCCTCTTTGAACATAATCCTAGATGAAGTGGTATCTTAACTCGATATGCTTTGACCTATCATGAAATATTGGATTCTCCGTGAGTTTGATACAACTCTGATTATCACAATAGATCACTATTGGTCTCAACTATTAACCAAATAAGTCATACAAAATATTGTGAAGCCAAAGGGCCTCACAACTAGCCTAACTAGTTGCCATATACTCTGCCTCTGCAGAGCTCAATGCCACTGATCTCTGTTCCTGTTGAACCATGACACTGCGGCCGAACCCAACATGAAACTGTTGAATTTTGTGTAGCTTGGGAGGTACTCCAAGCCCTAGTGTTCAGGGTTTTTGGAGGGCAAAGCGCCACAAGAGTCACTTGTGGGCTTGGAACCCAATCTTGGGGTTTTGCACCAATCATGTTTGGGGCATTTCCATGGAGCACTTTAGACATGTGATGGCATGAGATGATAGAGGGCAGAAAGGAGAATCCAATGCTTCGAGAATTGTCGAATTCCGAGTTGTCCTTAGTGAGATATGAATTTTTGAAGTTCATGAATGGGTTTGCACCATAAGTGTCAAGGTCAGGTTGAGTCAAATAAGCCTCTTGACAAGTTGGACAAGCCCTTAGATGACGTTTTGGAGGAGCTCTCTTATGTATATAAATAAGAGGTGAGGAGGAGGCATTTCCTCATCCAATTGTACAACACACACAAGGAGAAAAGAACTCGGTGGAGTAGAGGATTTTCTGTTTTGGCCACAACAAGAAGAGGCAAACCAGGGAAGTAGGAGAGGGCTATTTCAGGCCTAGCTCAGGGATCCGAGCTGCTGGAGGAAGGTTGAGTACCTTGCTAGAGGGCCAAGGCTACAAGGAGCTGGTTGCAGGTCTGTTTGAGGGCTGAAAGAGGTAAGGTATGACTGTTTTGGGTGGGCTATAGCAGGCAATAGAGGTCTGTGGTAGGCTGCAGGCCTAGCCACTCCAAAACAGGACTGCGTGGAGGTGTTAAGGGCTGCCATATGCCCAAAACAGCAGCTCACGTAATGAGCACCTTACCTTGCCTAGGCTGCACCAAAAGGGAGGTTGTTGTGTGGGTATTTGAGGGTTGTTGCAACATGCACATGCCCTAACCAGGGACAACAGTACAAGTTACAACAGACTTAGAGAAGCATGTTTTCTTGTGTTGGGCCATTGTTTTGACCGGTTTTGGATCTGTTTGTTGAGCATCCCGTGGGAGCCAATTTGGAGGCTTGATTCGATGATTGGGAGCCTTCATAAGAGCAGATCTCGCAGTGGATAAGTGTCCTAGGAGAGGACTTTTGGTGAAGTCTGTTAGAAACCATGTGGAGGGGTTTCCTAGATATTGGATGCCCTAACTAGAAACATATGCTACAATGTGTATTGGCCGCTCATGGACTGTTGGAGGGAAGCGTGAGAGTGGACCAAGTGTGAATTTATGGTCTGCCGAAGGACAACATGATAGTGCCCAAGTTGGAGCTCAATGTGCAACACTTTGATGGACAAAAGTGATTGCTAGAGAGGCAGTTGTTGAGCTCAAGAGTCTGATCAACCAGGAGCAGTTTTGAGTAGCGCGAGACTTGTGTGTGGTGAAGGACTTCTACAACATATGATGGGCAGTCCTCCTAGCTCGTGTTCATTGTGGGAGATGGACATCTTGAAGTTATAGGTGGCAACCCTCCATGCCCTATGTTGGTCTTCATCGGAGCAGCACAGGAAGACCATAGTGCGCTGAAGTCCCTCAGTAGCTGAGGAGCAGCAGTGGGTAGATTGAGTTGTTCACAAGTGGAGTTGTGAACAATTTGACAGGAGACTCGATGTGTTAATGCGTTCGTGGACGAACGATCAACTAGTGAGCATATTGATAGTCGAGGTTCAGTGGTCAGAGGGACTTGGAGCAATGATAGAGGCAAGAGCTGTAAATCAAGAGCCGAAGGACCAGGCAAGTACAGGGTATGACCGAGAGGAGTTGAGAGAGTCGACGACATCAACCAGATGGTCAAAGTATCTTGTTGAGGGCAGACTGGCCGTCAATGCACTGACACCAAGCCCCAATTTGTATCTTGTACTTCCGATACATAGGCTTGAGTTTGTTCAAGTACATGCTTGCTTGCATTTTTGATCTATATGTTCTACATAATAGTTATTTATCTATTTATTTGTTAGTTTTTTTTTTTAAACGCGTAGATATAATTCTTATTATGATAGTGTTTTTATCGTAGAAAATCATGTTACTCACTCCACTAAACAAAGGCTTTACAAAATGAAACTTTGTACATCGCCTTCCATGAGTTGATTTTGTACATTATCGGTCGACATTGTGTCATTGATATCTTCTCTAATTTGTCATGTTACAGGGATATCAGATATTATTGCTGCCTTTCAGGAAGGCATAAGAAATGCTTCACAAGATGGATGAGAGGCCAAACAAGGATATTTGCAAGAAAGCTCTATTGAAGACAAGGCACAAATTCTCACTAGTGATATAGAGACTGATGGAAGCACAGCCATTGAGAAAATTCAGGATGCACTTCACCATTTAGTTTTTGTGGTGTTCTCGACCACATACAAGAACTAAGGAATACATAATGCTTACATCCAATTGAACTCAATATTTGAATTGAATTCAATATATATATATTTTCTTTGTTATTCATTATTAATTGAATTTCATTTTGTTTTCTAATAGGTTTTATTATTTGACTCTACGGGTGATTACCGTGACTCCGAAGCTTCTTAATAGAATCGGCTGAGTGAAATAATTAAAATCTTTGTTTATGATAACTCCTGAATATATAGTAAAATGGAGTTTTGAATATGTAAATTTACAATTTATTGGTTTAATAGAATTAATATATTTTTACTATATGTTTTGGTTTGTTTTGATTCCAATTGCATGGTGGTGGCCTATAAGGCCTGCAAGTGTTTGAAACTTAGCTCTGATACCATTATAATTCTTATTCTAGTAGCATCATTATACGTAAAATATATCATCATAGCAACATATTCCTTTTTTGAATTCACAGTTAAACATACTAATTTGAATGTATACACATGCTTGGACATACCTGGGTAGATGCATACCTGGTTTTTCCCATCCGATGATGAACACTAGATGACGTTTCCTGTGTTTTGTTACGAGTGTTTCCACCACCAAACCAACCAATTTCTACCCATCCTATTTGGGATCAGCCTCTCTGACTCCTAGACCCGAAATGTTGAGATTTGTGACTATTGGGGTAGCATCGGATGTGCTCTAGCTCCCAAACTTTGTGGAGGGACTAGAGTACATGAGATCTCCAAGACCCAGAAAGGGATTTGAGAAATTCCATCCGGTTTAAGATAAAATTAATTAATTAATATTTTTAATTAAGGACTCTAAGTCTAACTTAGGAAAATTAAAAGATTAAAGGTAATTAATTTAAACATGTGATGGAAATGACTTAAGTCACACGGATCAAGCTTCCTTTTAATCTTCGTCGTCGAATCAAGATTAGATCACGGTCGTTGGTTTCCCAACGAGAAAGTATAAAGGAAAGGCTTGGGGTCAGTTGGAGAACGAACACGAAGGCAAAACACTGAGACTAAGTTGGAATTCTAGGGCGTGGTTTGCTAAGAATTTCCAGAAGTGTTTCAGCTGCAGCGAGGGGTAGTATTGGCAAGAGGGATGATTTGATCCCAAACCTAGAGTCAGCAAGAGGCAAAGAAGCAGTAGTCAGAGTAGCGCAGAGGGAGCAACAGCTGCGTAGCAGAGGGCTTCAATGCTACGCAGGCCCAGAAAGGGCAGCGCAAAGGCAACAGGAGGCCATCAGGGCTTACGCAAGCCCAAAAAGGGTAGCGCAGAGGCAACAAGAGGCCATCAGGGCTTACACAGGCCCAGCTAGGGCAGCATAGGGACAACATAACCTAGTCTGGGGTTACGCGGGCCTCTCCTGAGCAACGCAGAGGCACATGCGGGCTAATAGAGCTAACGCAGAGGGCTTCAGAGTAGCACTAGGGTTTTTGAAGATAGAAAAGGGCCGAGTTCTGTAAATCCCATTTGAGGGAGTGAATCAGTCCAGTTTTTCGTCTCCGGAACAGAGGTATTGTTGCATATTTTGTATTTATTTGTCGGGTCAACCAGTAAGGTGCCCAGATTTGTTGTACATAGAATCTACTTAATAATATAAACCGTCCAGCAGCCAGAAGACCGGTTTTCCCCCATTGGGTTTTTCCGGGGACAGTTGTCCATAAAATCTTGTGTCACTTTGTCTATGTGCGTGTATTCAGTTTAGATTTGTATCTATGTAGGCTGTTAAAGTGTTTACTTCGATGTTAATATTGAACATTTCAGATTAATAACTTGTATAAGTAGGAGAAGTAAATCGTGATTTAACAGTACGGTTTTTGCATAAGTAATGTTCAGAAATTTTCATATGGTATCAGAGCGATTGCAAATCTAGCTGGATTACCAGCAAGAAGACTAAAGAATCCTTGCTGCAGAAAGCAACAAAGAAAGCAGCAACAGGCACAAAAAGTCGGACTAAAGAGGGCAGTGTAGCAACAAAAGGGAGTAGAGCCACGCAGAGGCCAGAGTGACACAGCCTCCACGTAGGCCCACATACTTACTACGCAGAGGCAGCGTAGAGGCTGTGCTGCGACTGTCTGCTCACGCAGAGGCAAGCCAGGGTGACGCAGTCCTGAAGCTGTTGTTGATTCAGAGTGATGGAAGTAGTGTTGCAGAGCTTCAGTAGTTGCTGGTGGGGTTAAATATTTGAAGGTGCAGAAATTAGCCTGACCACTAGTTGACAAAGAGCGGGAGGAGAACAACTTCTCAGAGGATTTCCAGCCAAAGAAATCTACAAATCGATCAGAGGATCGAAGAGAGTTGATTCGTTTTGATTTGGCAGACTTCCAAGAGAGGAAGTCAGTTGTCAAAGGGAGCAGAGGGCCCCTGTTTTGCCAAGGACCCTAGATCCAAGTCTCTATCATAGAGAAGAGGATTTGTTCCGACAGATTTGTTGAGCAGATGGCACCTCAAGGACTACGTGATCAAGATAGGTGGGACGGCCTGTCCAAATTTGCAGTCTGGAAGGCCAGAATCCTGGTAGTCATGGAGGCATACGGTCTGAGGGAGCATGCAAAGAAAGTCCTGGCCAAGCCAACTGATGCAAAACACCTGGAGAAGCATGAAGAAGCAGCAACACAAGCCAAGTGCTTCATCATGGACGGAGTCAAAGATCGTGTACTGCCTCATATAGCCGAGAAGACAACGGCTCATGATATGTGGGTAGCTCTAACCACACTATATGAAGGAAGATCCATCGAGAGGAGAATGCTTCTGGAAAATCAGATAAGGTTATTCATGATGGCCAAGGGAGAAGAGATTGAACCCTTTCATTTCAGAGTACAGGCGATCATGGATCAACTGACTGCCATGGGGGTAAAAGTGGGGATGATGTTATGGTGAGGACTGCACTCAATGCGGTCACAAACGACTAGGAAACTTTTGTCCAAAGTATCTTGGGCAGAGCGAACCTTCCCAACTAGGACACTATGTGGGCGATCCTCCATCAAGAAGAACTCTGTCAGTTCACCAAGAAACAGTACAACACCAAATCAAGTAAAGTGAAGAAGGAAGAGGGAGAAGATGTAGCCTTGGCATCAAAGAGGTAGCAAGGGAGGAAGAAGCGTGATCTATCAAAGATCAAGTGTTTCCAATGTGGGGAACTAGGGCAATTCGCCAGCAATTGTACTCAGAAAAAGACGGACAAGGAAGCTTCTACCTCCAAGGTTGTTGTGGCGGACGATGGCTCTGAAGATGACGTAGCCATGAGTGCTCATGAACCACGAAAGTGGGGCGACATGGATTTGTAGAGCAACTACAAAGTGGTGGCGAGATTCTTGAGTAACCCAACTCTTGGATCACATTCGTGCTACAGGAGCCTTAAGACAGTAGCGGGACCAGTGGAGCAATTGGTGCAGAGAATCACAGATGAAGCAAAGGCGAAGTTGGATGCTGAAAGGGAGCAGCACAGTGAAAATGCAGTAGCAGCATAGCGCAGTGCAGATGCGGCAGCACCAACAACGTAGCGCAGTGCAAGCTGGCCTACACAGAGCAGAGTTGCAGCAGCGTAGTGGCTTCAGGAGGATAGTGCAGAGCAGCAGCCTATGGAGCTTCAATAATGAGGATGCAGCCCAACTGACTTGTCTGTCAAAGATTGGGCAAGAGTTTCAGTTGTTTCTCTCAGCAACTAATTCGCAGTGCAGCAGTTGGCAGCACGATGTAGCAGATTGAGAGGGCGCTGCAGTACAAATGTGGCAGTGGCGGTGGCAACGTCATGGGCAGCAGTACGGGAGAGCAACAGTAGCGCAGACATCAAGGGTGGCAAGCCAAGCATCAGCACAGAGACCCACACCAAAGATCAGTGAAAAACTTCGAGGTGAAGTAGTGTTGTACTAGAGCACATTCCTCACTAAGAGGGAGTGTTGAGATTTTTGAGTGTTGGAGTAGCATTGGATGTGCTCTGGCAGGGAAAATTTTAGGGGCTAATATTCACAGGTGGGTTAATTTTCTATGTTTTTTACAAAATAAATATTCGCCAATTTCCATTTTTCCCTAAAAATGATTCGCCCAAATTTTATATTATAAAATTATTTTACCTTGAAAATAGCCAAATTTTTATAGAGACTATATAAAATCATTAGAAATTTGAATATTTTTATAAACATATCGCTAAAAATTTTATAGTTTGCATGTTAGGGACTAGTAAGATTTGCCAAGATTTCTAAGCTTTAAGATAAATCTCCATCCTTAAAATTTTCCCTAGCTCTAGCTCCCAAAATTTGTGGAGGAACTAGAGTACATGAGATCTCGAAAACCCAAAAACAGATTTGAGAAATTCCATCCGGTTTAAGAAAAAATTAATTAATTAACCTTTTTAATTAAGGACCCTAAGTCTAACTTAGGAAAATTAAAGATTAAAGGGTAATTAATTTAAACATGTGATGGAAATGACTTAAGTCAAACGGATCAAGCTTTCTTTTAATCTTAGTTGTCGAATCAAGAATAGATCACGATCGTTGCTTTCCCAACGAGAAAGTATTAAGGAAAGGCTTGGGGTCAGTTGGAGAACACACACGAAGGCAGAGCATTGAGACTAAGCTGGAATTCTAGGGTGTGGTTTGCTAAGAATTTCCAGAGGTGTTTCAGCTGCAGCGAGGGGTAGTATTGGTGAGAGGGATGATCTGATCCTAGGCCAAGGGTCAGCAAGAGGCAGAGAAGCAGCAGTCAGAGCAGCAGAGAGGGAGCTGCAGCTATGCAGCATAGAGGGCTTCAGTGCCATGTAGGTGCTACGTAGTCCCAAAAATGGCAGTGCAGAGGCAGCAAAAGGCCATCAGGGCTTACGCAGGCCCAACTATGGCAGCGCAGGGACAGCGTAACCCAGTCTGGGGTTACACAGGCCTCTCCTGAGCAGCGCAGAGGCACACGCAGGCTAGCAGAGCTGACGCAGAGGGCTTCAGAGCAGTGCTAGGGTTTCTAAAGACAGAAAAGGGCTGAGTTGTGTAAATCCTGTTTGAGGGTGTGAATCAATCCATTTTTCTGTCTCTAGAACAGAGGAATTGCTGCAGATTTTGTATTCTCTGTCGGGTCAACCAGTAAGGTGCCCATATTTGTTGTACTTAGAATCTACTTAATAATATAAACTCTCCAGTAACCAGAAGACCTGTTTTCCCACATTGGGTTTTTCCAAGGACAGTTGTCCAGACAATCTTGTGTGTCACTTTGTCTATGTGCATGTATTCAGTTTAGATCTGTATCTGTGAAGGTTGTTAAAGTGTTTACTTCGATGTTAATACTAAACATTTCAGATTAATAACTTGTATAAGTAGGAGAAGTAAATGGTGATTTAACAGTAGGGTTTCTCCATAAGTAATATTAAGAAATTTTCACACGAAAGACTTCAAGAGCAAAGTCTTTCAGCCCCCGAGCCCAAAACTCTAAGAACCATGCCCAAATATCACAAGTCTACGGCCGAATCTTGAACACCAAGGCTCAACCCTCAAATTCTCAAATAATTAGAGGAATTTTGAGGTCAAAATGGGCCTCCTAATGAAATTATAAAATAATAGTGGAAATAATAAAATAAGATTAGATTACATCATCAAATTTTAGAGGGAAAAAGGAAAAACCCACTTTTTCAAATCGTATTTTCAACTTATCTCCTTATGGATTTACTCAAATTTTGAGAGGGAACACTCGTTGGATGTAGAATTTGATTCTTCATCCAAGTACCCATGTTGGATACTTTCGATGCCCCTGCTACACGAAAAATGGGAAATACATGAAAAGTGTGATTGCAATCATGTTTTTCATGTATTTCCCATTTTTCGTGTAGCGTCCATCGAAAGTATGCAACATGGGTACTCCTTGGATGAGAAATTAAATTTTGCATCCAACGAGTACTCTCGCTCTAAATGTGAGTAAAACCTTACAGAGATAAGTTGAAAATACGAGTGGAAAAAGTAGTTTTATTATTTTATTATTTTTTAATCTTTTTACTTTGTTACTCCAAAAATGGTAAATCATCCCCCATGGTTGACATCACCATCTTTAATACTATTGGTTCTTATCAAGTTTATTTTAGTTGTACATTTTTCTTAGGAGGCCCATTTTAGAACTCAAAATTTCCCTAATGACTCCTTGTGAGTGTCTCACTTCCATAATTTTTCAGTTTTCCTTTATTTTCCCGTCTCCCCCCATTTCTTCACCCCTTGGATTTGGTTATAAAGGGAAGGTTTCTTCCCTCCAAAGAAACCCCCTCACCGTCTCTCCATAAAAATATTTATATTTTAATGTTCAAGTAAGTTATCCTTCTTTTGAATTGAAAGACTTTATTGTTCTTAAGTCGGTTAACTTCCTTTAGTATTAAATATATATAAACATTAAGTGGATTTAATTATTACTTGAGCTGATGATTCAAGTCTTTTCCGTAATTAACTTTTGGAGAGACAATCTTTGGCTGCATAGAGATCAATGCCCAAGACATTTATTTAAAACTGTAAAAGAATTAATTTGTTGTCCCATCAATTTATAAAACCCAAGAACCTTGATTAAAACCCTTTAGTCTTCAATGTGTGAACAATGCTTTCAAAGTGGCCTTCTGATGTTGAATACAAATGAAAAAGAGGATAGCAAGAAGTGATGGTGGAAAGTCTTAGATAATAAGTTGCATCACACATAATATTTTATCTTCAACTTTAGAGGAAAATATGATTAGCATGAAATGAAATCTAGAAAAGAGGAGTGCATCATTAAGGGTTTTTAACTTTAATTTACAGAAACTCAAGCTCACAAAACTGTAAAATCAAAGCCCAATAGCCTCATTACTCTTTCCTAGGAAGAAAACATTAACAAAAAATGTGACAGAGAAAACTTATCATATCCAACAAATTCTGGAATCACTGTGAAAACTTTATTCAATTGCACATGAAGAGTGAAAATACAAAATTGTGATTGCTTCTGAGGTCCAAAACTTCGGAACCTCCTCACAATCTAATTTCTGGGCTTTTATCTTTGCCACCCTAGTTATAAAACTGACTTTTAAAACAATTATAAAATTGTTCTCTTTTTCTTTTTGGGAAAATTTTAGTCATGATACAATTACAATGATATTTTTAATTTTATATATCTCAGAAATAACATTTCCATGTTTGTACAATATGGTGATATGAGCCTCTAATTAAATTCCTAATTTCAACATATGCACTGCTGGAGACGATGGTGGACATGGGTAACTTGTGGGTCCAGTTGTTGTCACCATACATCATTAGCCAAAACCAAAAATTGCTTATGCAGGCACTTGAGTGGTTTCTAGAATGGAGGATGAGTGATATCGTAATGATTAATAGTCGATGATATTTTGAATAAACCACTTCCGGGAGCACACCTTTATATAAACCACTGTTTTAAAAAATGGAAGGACTAACTCGAATTCGGCCGAGCCGAACGAGCTAACCCACTGGCCAAACCAGCTCAATAGAAAAACCAGCCTAGAGGCCAGTTTAAGAACGAACCGGCCAAGCTGGTCACCGACTCGGCCAGTTCGGTCACAAATCGGTCGGCTCGACTGAGTTCGAGTTAGACCGGCTGAGCCACGGACTGTCGGTCGTGGACCCCACAAACAGCCCAAAACAAACCCCAAACTGGATTTAAATGGTTTTTTACGGTTTTGGTATGCCCTCTAACCCCTCCCAATCCTATAAAGCTACCCAACCCCTCTCAGTTCCTCACAACTATCTCATTGCATTTGAGTGAGCACTTGTGAGGAATTTGTGAAGAGTTGTGGAGTTGGTTTTTGGAGTAGCTTTGAAGAGCCTCTTGGGCAATCTTTGGAGGAGCAGTGAGGAGCTTCTTGGGCAGTGATTGGAGCAACATTGAGGAGTTGGTTTGTTGGAGCAGCATTGAGGAGGCTAGAGCCTAGAGGTACTTTTTTTTTCACTTCTAAAATCTGCCTTTGCTTGTTTTCTTTTTTTTCTGCAAATCTGGAAATTGAAAACATAAATTTTTGTGAAAGAAATGAACATAGAATGAGTAGTTTTTTTTATTGTTTTCATTTTCATATTTAAACCTTTCATTTCCAAGTCCAAATATCACTCCAAAATGGATCCTAGAATGAAAGATGTTGCTTGGGCATATGCTGAGATGGTTGATGATCAAATGCATTGCAAATTTTGTAAGAGAAAAATTAAGAGGGGTGAAGGGGGCATTCATAGGCTAAAACTACACTTGGCTGGTCTTAGAGGCCAAATTACACCATGTGAAGCACCAATAGAAGAAATTTGGGAAATTAGGAGGAAGAGGCTAAAATTGGGGAAATAGATGTTGAAATTGGGAGGAAGAGGAATATAAAACACATGATGGTTGCCAACCCCAATTTTAATTATGAGGGCTCTTCATCTATCCCTTGCACTAATGCATCAAACCCCTTTCACTATGTTCCTCCCTCTTTGGAGTCTACTCAAGAAAAGGGTACAGGTACAATGAAAAATAAGAGTACTATGAAAAGTTTTTTCACACCCTCCTGTCCCTCTGATAGTGCACATGTCCTAAAGCTAATAGAGGTCAAATCCATCCCACTTTAGATCAGCATTGGAAGAAAGAATTGAGAGAAAATGCTTGTGATTACATAGCTAGATGGTGGTATGATGTTGATATCCCATTCAATGCTTTTTGTTCACCATATTATGAACCTATGTTTGATTCCATATTTGCTGTTGGAAAGGGCTTCAAAGGCCCTACTATGCATGAGTTAAGGAGATCTCTTTTGCAAAAAGAGATTTTGTCCATTGATGAATATTTGAGAGATTTCAAAAACTCATGGGCAAAAACAAGAAGTACCATCATGTCAGATGGATGGACTAATCAGAAGAATCGTACCATCATAAACTTTCTTATCTTTTTTCCCATAGGGAACCATGTTTCTAAGATCAGTTGATGCATCTGATAGGGTGAAAGATGCACACTTGTTGTTTCAGCGCAGGGGCAGCAAGAGGCCAGCAGGGCTGACATAGGCCTAGCCAGGAAAGCGCAAGGGCAGCGTAACCGAGTCTGGGGTGACGCAGGCCCTTCCTAAGCAGCGCAAGGGCTGACGCAGAGGGCTTTAGAGCAGCACTCGGGGTTTTGAAGACAGAAAAGGGTTGAGTTCTGTAAATCCCGTTTGAGGGTGTGAATCAGTTGGTTTACTGTCTCCATAACAGAGGTATAGCTGCAGTTTTATTTCTCTGTCGGGTTAACCAGTTTGGTGCTCAGATTTGTTGTACTTAGATTCTGCTTAATAATAAAAACCCTCCAGCAGCGAGAAGACCGGTTTTCCCGCATTGGGTTTTTCCGAGGACAGTTATCCAAAAATTCTTTGTGTGTTACTTTGTCATTGTGCATGTTATTCAATTTAGATCTGTATGTGTAGGTTGTTAATGTATTTACTTCGATGTTGATGCTGAAGATTTCAGATTAATAACTTAATGTAAGTAGGAGAAGTAAATCAGAAATTTAATAGTAGGGTTTTTGTTTGAGCATAACCAGAAAGTTTCACACATGCAGCATCAACCAGTCAAGACAAACTGAAAATTTATTTGACTTTGTCAAAGAAGCACTAACATAATGCTCCTTGAACCCCATACCTATCAACTCAGATCTAGTTTTGTCTTTACACTATAACTTCATCAAATGTATGACAGCAGACTTATTTTAGTGATTCTTTGACATTGCCCCAAGTAGCTTTCATATGTTGCTTCTGTAAGAAGCCATAAACTGTGTTTTGTATATTGAAGATCTTGATTGACCTTCATAAGGCAGGAGGATAAGAAATGACTTTCCTTCGCTTTCTAAAGACTTGCTCTTCCTTATAAAGAGCTTCCATCTCAGCTAATTCTTCAGCTTGTTTCTTCAAAAGTGAAGCAGTTTGTACATTCTTCCTACCAATGTCCTCTTTCATTTCTCGTAACTCTCTTAGTTCTGAAAGCATCTACAAGGCAAAGAAGGATTGAATTTGCAAATGCTCTGACCTTGCCCAGAATCCAACTTAAAGAGACTCGTTGTTAATCTTGTGACAATAGGTTCTTCACTCCACTTCTAGAGCCCTGGCCCCATCTTCATAATAGCTTCTGCTCCAACAACACCACAAGGCATACCTACACAAGTTGCTTTTCCTTCTGGCCATTCTCATAAAAGTCAGAGACATTGACCAAAGTCTCACCTTTCCCAAAAAGCAACAGTGACTTTAACAACTGAGAATCGTCTTTTGAAACTTTCCAGCTAGCAAAAATAAGCTACAACATCTCCTCTGACTGGGGACAACACTTTAGTAGCAAAGTGTTGAGAATCGTAGATCAGTGACCTTAGTTGGGCATGGAGTCAAATTAAATTGAAAACTCCAGAATCTGAAAACTAAAACCTGACATTCTTGCAATCTGAAATTTGTTTCCAAGTGGGACTGGCTCCCTTATTCATCAACTACAACTGAAGTAAAAACTGTAACTGCAAATAAAATACTAAAGAGCTGAACTTATTTATGTACAAGTGCTACTACATACATAGCGAGGCCTTTCAAGCAAAATATACGTTTCAATGGCACCAACCCAACATCTGGGTGTTAGACCTAATGCCTCCATACTGGTGAAACTCAAATTAAAATTAGCATGTACAATAAAAAATTTCCAGATACAAAGTTTTGCACATACCCTAGTATAAATGCCTGTTGCTGACTAAAGAAAATTGTCATATAGTCAGCCACTGGGTCATGAAATCGATTCAGACATGATTATTCTTGTACAGGGAAACCACTATCAATGTTTGACTCCTGAACTTGAGGTTTATTAACAACTTGTTTCTTTTCGTAATCAGATAAAAATGTTTGAGCCTGAGAGATATCCCTGCACAACACTCTATTTAGTCTCTCACATTGTTCCACAAACGCATAAAAATTTGGAGAACATGTCATGTGTTCTTGTTCAACAAATTGTTGATGTGATACAGTTTTGCCAGAAATTTAAAAAAAATTGATTACTGTCAGTGAAATGTTTTTCATAATGTGTGCATATGCCACCAATTTCCTCGAGAAACACCATATCAAAATCATCCATCATCTCATGAAAGGGAAAATCATCCTCTGCAGGTGTAAATTTTTTTTGATGAGACAAATTGTTTAACTCCAAAGAATTTGACTTGCAGCTTGTAAAATTTGAAGAAGAAAACTTTAGATTTAGATTAGATGATTGTCTTTTCGAGTCCTTCCGATGATTTATTTCTAGATTTGAAGGAAAATTTTGATCTGGAAGCTTCCCACAAGCCCAAGGATTATCCTCAACTTCTTAAGCATCAATGAACAATTGCTCTAGGGTTTTGGATCTCCTCTCCCTGAGATAAAATGCTTCATCAGGATGAAGGGCTGCTAAATAGTATACCATAGCAGTAGCTTCAGGAGGGCGAATTTCTAGAGGCATGCTGAAGTAAAATTTATGGAATCTCCTATTAAATTCACTTACTGTTTCACTGATTCTCCTAAGAATTGCATCCAATTCAAAAAGATATTGTTCATGAGATTTGTGCTCACCCCAATACCTCTGGAAGATGTCTTGAAATTCTTGCCATGAACTGATTGAATTTGGCCTTAAATATTGAAACCATTGTTGAACATCTCCAGTTAATGAATGATAAAACAACTTCAAAGCCACATCTTCATGAATAATTTCAAACTTTTCTAGATAACATTCAAAAGCCAGCACATGTTGCTACGCTATAATACAACTTTCTCCACTAAAATGAGGCAGGGATTTAAAACATCTCCGAGGGTAATCATGAAGAACAGGTGGCAGCTTAAAGGGCTTAAACATTTCCTGAATTTTGGATTGGATATTAGTGATTTGATTAGAAGGCACAACAATGACAGTCAAAAGAGATGGTAAACTAGGATCTTCACATTCAACATGACAATATTGGGGATTTCGAGGAGGTATTGTACTGCAAACATGATTTTGCTCATTTAACTCAGCAGAAGGAACAGGATCAATATTTACCACACACGAAGAAGATAAATCTTCTTGTTTCAAGGAAAAACACCTTACTGAAGGCTTTAGCTGATTAGAACATACAATAGATGAGATGATCCTCTTGACATGTACAGGAAAATAGACAATAGAACTCATAACAAGGAACAAAAATCCTTTGAGGAACTTCAGTATCTAATACTTGATCTTTGTCTACAGCTTCTTCATTTTATATCAGAAAACTTTCTTTGTCAGTAAAATCCTTTCTAGTGGAGTCGCCAGACGTATGATTTACAGCCAAACTTCGATATCTAAATCTTGTTCTCCATCAAGAAATAGATATTTTTACCCAGGGAAAAAAAACTTCGTGTCTCTGTTCTCCGACAACGGTGCCAAAAAATGTTGTACCTTGACAGACAATCTTTGGCTGCGTAGAGATCAACATTTATTTAAAACTGTAAAAGAATTAATTTGTTGTCCCATTATTTTATAAAACCCCAGAACCTTAATTAAAACCCTTTAGTCTTCAATGTGTGAACAATACTTTCAAAATGGCCTTTTGATGTTGAATACAAATGAAAAAGAGAATAGAAAGAAGTGATGGTGGAAAGTCACGAATAACAGGTTGCTTCACACATAATCTTTTATCTTCAAATTTAGAGGAAAATATGATTAGCATGAAATGAAATCTAGAAAAGAGGAGCGCAACATTAATGGTTTTTAACTTTAATTTACAAAAACTCAAGCTCACAAAACTGTAAAATCAAAACCCAACAGCTTCATTACTCTTTCCTAGAAAGAAAACATTAACAACAAATGTGACAGAGAAAACTTATCATATCCAACAAATTCTGGAATCACTGTGAAAACTTTATTCCGCTGCACATGAAGAGTCAAAGTACAAAATTGTGATTGCTTCTGAGGTCCAAAATTGTGGAACCTCCTCACAATCTAATTTTTGGGCTTTTATCTTTGCCCCCTAGACCCAACTATCTAATCAGTTATAAAACTGACTTTTAAACCAGTAATAAAATTGTTTCTCCTATTTTTCTTTTTGGAAAAATTTTAGTCATGATACAATCACAATGATATTTTCAATTTTATATACCCTATACAAATAACATTTCCATGTTTGTACAATATGGTGTTACAAGCCTCTAATTAAATTGCTAGTTTCAAGATATGCATTGTTGGAGACGATGATGGACATGGGTAACCTGTGGGTCTAGTTGTTGTCATCGTACGTCATTAACCAAAACCACAAACTGCTTATGGAGGCACTTGAGTGGTTTCTGGAATAGAGGATGAGTGGTGACGTAATGATTAATAGTCGTTGATCTTTTAATAGGTAGTTTCGAATAAACCACTTCCAGGAGCACACCTTTGTATAAACCCCGTGCAGTTTATGTTGTCAGGTTTTTCTAGATCTCAGTATAATTGTTGAGAACCATCGATTATTTCTACACCTGTTGGGAAGTTCAAGTCCTCGAAAACTAAAGTTCTCTGCTTGATTCAAGATTTCTACAGAAACGCCAAAAGTGGGGCGATTTTTTATAGGAAACCATTCTACAAGCATCAACAGTTGCAACAGCATCCAACTTGCAGACGCTCTCATTACCAGTTACAGTGGCATTGACCTTAAAGACACTCTCACGAACGTTTACAATATCATGAACCCTGTCATCAATATGAGTATTTAAAAGAGAGACCCCACCCCTGTAGACATTCAAATCAAGTCTTACAAGAGTGTCAACTATAGAAACACTCTCATCAATTTCCATGGGTTCTTCAACCATGCTCAAGCTTTCATCATTTAAACCTGGTTCATCATCATTGCAGAAATTAACATTGACAGCCATAGTCACATCAACACTATGAAATCCTTCATTTCAATTGCCTTTTTGAAACGCTGCAAATTTAGTTGGACCATTAGATCAGTAAACTTAGATATAGTTGTTTCCATCTCTTCTTTCTTGTTACTTTGAACAACTCTAATTGTCGTGCTAGCATAGCATTAACTCGACCTAGTCGACTAAATTCAATCATCTATTGCCAATTCCTGTTCACCCTACCCCAGACGTAGAAGGTATTGAACAGGAACATCCCTCTGTATACAATAGCTTGCAGCTCTTCAAATGTAGATATAGTCACAATAGTAACATTTTCCACCATAACCATTCCCTTTCCACAAAATCAAAAAGGAAAATTACTGATATACAAATCGAATTCCAGTGAGCTGTCCATAGTGTGCAGGGTGTTTTTTTTTTATGAAAACTGGTGCTTAAAGGAACTCAGAAAATATTTGAAACTATTTCAAATTTTTGGAAATTTCTCGCATAGAAGTCAATTGAGGCCTTTCTGCACAAAACCCAGATCGCGGAATTTTGAAATTGTGCTTCATTTGTTTGCAATTTGCAATCAAAATTTGCGTCCTGGGCCACTTGCGAAAATTAATTTGCAAAGTCATTGCTTTACATTTTAATATTTTCTCCAAGTTCTAGATTTGGACTTCTGAATGCTATAATTGGGATTTCAAAAGGATAATGGCTCCCAGGAAGCCCTTTCTGTTGAAAAAATTGCAGAGTGATATGAAATGTTAAGATTTCTTTTCTTTCACAGTTTGATTCCTTTTAATGTTGTGTTTGCTGTTATAACTGAGAACTGAATATAGAAATCATACATCCATGAAACATATACACAAGATATACCCTGGGAAAACCCAATTAGGGCGAAAACCCCAGCAAAAGATCTCTTTTATTATGTGGAACAGATAAGCAGATATCAAGTTACAAAATCAAACTAGGATAGAAGACACCTGGAGACTTTAATGCCTTGGAGTACAACTGAAATGGTCATGCATGGAAGAGATAACTAATGGATCTGAAGCTATAGACCCTTAGCTTCACCTTGACTGCTTTATCTTCAACTCAAGTCAACATGAGCTAGATCTGAGAAAGATTTCCACACACCCCTGCAGAAAAGTCGATTCTGAAAGCCTGACTTTGAGAGATTGGATCAGACCTGAAACTCAGCAGATCTTGAGAGTGTTGAGTGGAAAGGGGAATGCCTTGGTGTCTACTTTCCACTCCAAGTGGAATTTCTAGAAAAGCTTGCTTGGATCCAAAGTTATGAGATTTTCTTTCTTTGAAACTGTTTCTGGAAATTTTGGAAAAAATTCTGCAGAAAACCAGTGTGTGAATTTCGTGAGGAACGATCTCCCTTCTCAGACTGGATCTCCTTGAGCGTTCAGCTGATCTTGGAACGCCTTGGAGTCTACTTTTTAACCCCACTGGAATTTCTCAATTTGGATGCCTGAAGGGAAAGTTATGGTCGATTTAGTAATCGAACCTGTAAACCCTTGCATGCTGGAAAACTGCTGAAAACACAGAATTGCATATGTAGAGTGAAAGTTCTTTGTCCTTTTTTATCTTTGTGCTTTGATCCTTCTAGAAGATGGATAGGCTTGACTTTTCAAGCTTCTAGAAGTCACTTTTAGGGTTTACAACTTGACTTCATCAAGTCCCCTCAAGCCTAGTACTTTTTCAACCCACTTTATCTTTTAATTTTACCTTGACATAAAAAATACTTTTGCCTTTATAAACTTAGGCTTACATCAAATAAACATTACATGACACTTTTACATCTCTACTAGTCAACTTGACTAGGAGTTACAACTTGACAACACTTTTACATGACTCAACAAGGCTTATACATCATTTACATCATTCTCTCACTAGTATGGTCCATATCACATCATCTGCTTCACAACATCATGTTCACACAATAATAAGAAGAGATCTTTTAACTATGTGATCTTCTAGCTTTTCAATCAATATCGGAGTTTAGCTTCCTAGGAGTGATCAGTTCCTAGGTAAGCATCATCACAACATGATAAAGAGGCCATCACACATAACAGTCTTAGCTTCACAGGAGTCCACCTGATTTGGCTAGACCACATCTTGATTTTGCATATAGCTCACAAGATCTCTGACCCAGGATTTTGCACTAGTGTTTCACCAAGTCCATGAATTTGACACTAGGCCTCACCAAACAGTCTTAACCTAGATTTGTCCTGATACTTCACCAACTCCATGGGTTTGGTATCAGTCACCACCAACGTTCTTAGCAAGCTTCCATGCCTTGATTTATTGCAACTCACAAGACACAGTCATATGTTCTCATCTACCCTGGTAGCTCACCTCAGGGGAGAGAATGACTCTTGAAGCTGCCATTTTTAACACTTTCACCTCCATCTCTAGTGGTATTGATGATGTTTCTGTGAGATTTATGTTAAATTTGAAAAAAAGAGAGGAACAAGGAAATTACTTCTTCTTCAAATATTGACTGCAGTGACACAAGCTCCTCTGACCTCAACTCATGAAGTACATTTGTGTTCTTGTCATGTTTGTTAAAAGTATTGTCTAATTACTGTCTCCCTATATTCTGCATAAATAATCTATGCAGTTTTATATCTTCATCCCCATCATCATCAGATAAAGTAAGTTTGCAGTGATCATGATTATATCCATACTCAAGTAATTATGCAATGCTTTTATTTTCCAGAGGAAACTGCTTAACGGTTTCTTCATTTTTATTTACCAAAACTTGCACTGAAGCTTTAGGCAGCCTAGGAGCAAATTTAAAGGGCAACTGATTTTCAGGAACATGCAGCATCAACCAGTCAAGACAAACTGATAATTTATTTGACTTTGTTAAAGAAGCACTAACATAATGCTCCTTGAACCCCATGCCTGTCAACTCAGATCTAGTTTTGTCTTTATAACTTCATCAAATATATGACAGCTGAGTTGTTTTAGTGATTCTTTGACATTGCCCCAAGTAGCTTACATATGTTGCTTCTGTAAGAAGCCATAAACCGTGTTTTGTATATTGAAGATCTCGATTGACCTTTGTAAGGCACGAGGATAAGAAATGACTTTCCTTTGTTTTCTAGAGACTTGTTCTTCCTTATAAAGAGCTTCCATCTCAGCTAATTGTTCAGCTTGTTTCTTCAAAAGTGAAGCAGTTTGTACATTCTTCCTACCAATGTCCTCTTTCATTTCTCCTAACTCTCCCAATTCTGAAAGCACCTGCAAGGCGAAGAAGGATTGAATTTGTAAAGGCTTTGTCTTTCCCAGCATACAACTTAAAGAGACTCATTGTTAATGCTGTGACAATAGGCTCTTCACTCCACTTCCGGGGCCCTGGCCCCATCTTCCTAATAGCTTCTACTGCAACAGCACCACGAGGCAGTTCACCACTACATTTGATATTGACATCATTGAACTTTGTTTTTCAGTGGAACTGAATTTAGAGGATGATTTTATGCATCATAGTTGGGTAAGACATGAATATGATCAGTCTTTGAGATATCTATACAAGTTGTTTTTCCTTCTGGTCATTCTCATATAAGTCAGAGACATTGACCAAAGTCTCACCTGTCCCACAAAGCAGCAGTGACTTTAACAACTGAGAATCTTCTTTTGAAACTTTCCAGCTGGCAAAAATAAGCTACAACACTGATAATTTATTATTTTAATTACATTTTATTAATGAATCTTAACATAAAACATTGATTACATCCTTTGATAATTCAATATTCAATTAATACTTTTAATTATTAATTCGTTTATCCTACACTTAGACATTCTATATAATCAACTAGTATGTATACTAGTGCAAATGGATGTGATCCATCCGTATGTAGCTATCATACGCATGTCTCGTATGCGTGCTAATAATCATACTTTCTAATAATCATATTTTTCTCATAATTTGAGATGGGTCATTACATAAAACCAGAAGAAAAGGGTAAGCGAAGTCAAGAAGAAGGAGGAGAATCCAAGCGAAGAAGCTATATTCTGATTTTTGACCTCGTACAGTTCACATGTGCGAGTTTTAGGGTGTTTCTGTCACTTCTACAGTCCGAAAATTGCAGGCTAAGAATTGCAGGAAATCGAGATCTTGATAGTTGCAGTAAGAAGAAGCATTGACCTTCGTTGACTTGAGTATTGTGGAGAAGATACTTTGGAGAGTTGACTTAGTGTTTGATGGAAGTCTCTTGGTATTGGTTTGAAGTCTTGGTTGCCTCATTTTGACTTAGTTCTACATATAAAGAAGATCTTTTGGATTTTCCACTAAGAGAGGGGTTTTGCCCTGGCTAAGAGCCTATATCTTGTGTCTCTTACTCTTGTGATCTTCACACACTTTAAATTGGTAACTGCTTGATGGTAGAAGTAATAGTAAAGAATTAAAGGCCAACACATACTCACAAGTAATTATCAAGGAAAGAGGAATCGAAAACCATAATTTCCATTTACATTGATTTCTCAACACCAAGAACTTGTATAGAGTTCCATTCCACAATCACCACATCAATATCATTGCTCCTCGCACCATTTTGCAAGTTTCCCTTTCAAACACTGCGTGTACTTCACATCAGTAATCTTCCTTACAAATACCAAGTTTCTAGCCAGCTCTAGAATGTGGGAAACCCCACAAAGTGTACTAATCATTCCATCCTTGAGGAGAAATTTGATTTTTCCACATTCTGTAATTTTGATTGTCGAGTTATCTCCTAGAAAAACATCACTCTATTATACTTTTCATATTAACAAAACAACTCCCTACGAGGATTCATGTGAAAAGAAGCACCAGAGTCGATCAGCCATAAATCATGATCTGCATGTGTGCTTGAAGAAGCCAAGTACACATCCCTCCTTCCTCTAAGGTGGTATTCCCTTCTTTGGAAAAACATTGTCAGATCCCTTCCCTTTATCAATACTTTCAGATCTACAATCCCTCTTGTAATGCCCACCTTTTACCACATTCTCACTATTTCCTTAAGACCTCACCTACGAGGAATTATTTTTATATCTATCGAGGGAACATCCTCTTACAGATAAGGCTATTATTCACCGACTGTGAATGGTTTTCCTCCTCATTTCTTCTAATTACAACGATGAAAACACATCAACAAGCTTTAATGTGGTTGTATTACTCCCAATAGCTACAACCATACCATTCCATGAATCTAGCAAAAAGCACAATGAACTAATGTGCTTATCTTCATCAAAAATTTTAATATCGACAAACGATTGACTTACCATAGTGTTGAAGGGCATTTAGATGCTCTATCACTGAGCCTCCATCATTCTCCTTAGGAGGTACAACTTCTTTTGAAGGAAAAGTTTGTTTACCAAGGACAAATACAAAGTCCCGCCTAATTTATCCCATAATGCCTTGGTTGTAGCTTCTCTTTGTGAAAATTTCTGAATCTACACCAAAAATCCTACTCTAGTAAATCTGATTTGCATTACCTACTTGCCTTATTTAAATTACAAGTTATATTTTCTGAATATTTAGTAAAAATACTAATGCAAACACATTGCAGCCTACACAATTATACAGATCAAGTACTGAAAAATAAGTAGAACAATCAAACAAAGGACACACAAATTTTTTGGACAAATGTCCCAGGAAAAACCCAATGCAATAAAATCGATGCAGCAATTCTGAGGGTTTATATTATTAAGCATATTTTTTAATACAATCTAGGATACCAAATCTGGCTCACCCAACAGAGAAAATCCTCGACAAAAGTACCTCTATCTAGAGACAGATATTTTGGCAGATCCAGCGGCAGAATGAAGAAACCCCACAGGTGACTGCACAGTCCCTAGTGTTGCACAGCAGTAGCTGCAGCTAGCTCTACACTGAGACTGCGTCACCTGTCCTAATGGCTGCATCACCCTCTCCGTGAGCTTTCCCAACTCAAAAATCGATCTGTTGGATGGTTGCCCGATCTACCCCACAAAAACCCCAACACAGCTACTCAAGTGACCGCGTCAACCTTTCTAGCTCTGCGTCACTCCTGTGTGAGCCCTACTGGCTCTGTGTCACCCTCTCTGAGCTGCGTTATCCCTCCTGGTGTTGATCTACCTCTCTACAATTGTATTCTCGACCTTGGATGAAAATCTCGCTGTCGAACTGCCCCTCATTGCACTGAATTACTCAGATTTGATCTTCGTACGAGCACTGCTCTGTCATAAGAATTCAGTCTCTGTGTGTTTTCCAACTGACCCCAAGCCTTCCTTTAATACTTATCCTATAGATGAATCAATGACCGTGATCTAATCTCTAGTCAACGGCTAAGATTAGAAAAGACTTGATCTTCGTCACTTAGAACATTCTCATCCACATGTTAAATTAATTCGCTTTAATTATTTAATTTCCCTAAGTTTAGACTTAGGGTCCCCATTAAAATAATTAATTATTTGAATAACTTAAGCTCCGGGTGGAATTTCTCCAAAAGATTTCTGGGTCTTGGAAATCTCATGTGTTCCAGCCCCTCCACAAAGTTTTGGAGCTATAGCACATCCGATGCTACCCAAAAATCAACACTCCCTCTTAGCGAGTAATGTGCTCCAACAATACTTCAATACCAGAAGCATCACCCTGATCCACGACATCGGTCCTCTCCGCTGTTGATGCTCGGTTGTTGCCCCTCATCCACTACGATGTTGCCTTTTGTACTGCTACCCATGACACTACCACTTGTCATTGTCTCATATGTACTGCAACTCCCTCTCAAATGCTGCATCATGTTGGCCATAGCACTGCCACTGTTAACTGCTACTCAACAACTAAGTTGCTGAGGGTTAAGCAATTGAAAAACCACCCAAAAACTTGACATACAAGTCAGTCTGGATGCATCTCGATGGTGAAGCTCCCTCTGCTTTTAATTTTGTGCCGACCCTTTGATGCTCTGCGTTGTTGCTACTCTGCACTGCGTTGTTGAAGTCCATCAACCACTGCATTGTTGCTGCTCCACTATTGTTGCCTCTGCTCTGCGCTGCTTCAGTCTTCAGCGTCCTAGCTTTGCCATTGCTGCTCCATCCTCCTCAGACCAACTGACTCCAATCATCCTGCGACTGCCATTAAAGGCTCCAGTAGCTTGTATGTGATTCAAGAGTTTAGGCACCTCAAGGATCCTACCCTTCACTGTAGTTCGAAGGAACTATATATCAATGTCGCCCCACATTTTCTCTCGAGGCACATGAGCACTCGTGGCAACATCTTCATCATCCCCATCATTGTCTTTTGCTGTAGCAGCCTTCGAATCAGAATCTTCTTTTCCCTTCTTCTTCTAAGGGCATTGTGTGGCGAAATGTCCCAATTCACCACACCTGAAGCATCTGACCTTGGAGAGGTTCTTCTTCTTCCTTCTCTGCTACCCATGCTGTCCCTTAGATGCAAGAGCTACATCTTCCTCTTCCTCCTTCTTGATCTTGATCCCTGTACTGATGTTTCCTGCCTTGGTCAACCTTCTGATCTCTTTTTGTCGAAGAGCTACCCACATATCCTCCCAGTTTGGAAGAACTGCTCTGCCCAAAATACCTTGGACAAAGGTTTCCCAGTCTTTCGTGACTGCATTCAGGGCAGTCCTGACCATAAGTCCATCATCCGATGTAGCCCCTACGGAAGCTAGCTGATCATGGATCTCTCGTAATCTAATAAGGAAGGGGTCAATTTCTTCTCCCATTTGCATCTGAAATAGTTTTAGTTGATTCTTAAGCAACATCCTCCACTGGACGGAGGTTCCCTAGTACATCGAGGTCAAGGAAGTCCACATTTCCCTTGTGCTATTCTCCTCGGCAATATGTGGGATCACGTGATCCTTGACTCCATCCATGATCAAGCGTTTTGCCTTCACTTGAACCTCCTCGTACTTCTTGAGTAGATCAGCATCAACAGGAACAACAACTACATGCAAGACATGATCCTTAATGCGATGGTCATCCAAAACTGACGGGATCCTGGCCTTCCAGATGACAAAGTTGGAAGCTCCATCCAATCTGTCTTGATCCCTCAGTCCATGTGCAGCCATCTTTACTCAAAAAAAATGTCGAACCGGTTCTCTTCTCCCTCTTTTGCTGCTGCCCCAGCAAAAGCTTGGATCTAGGTTTCTTTGGTGCTAGAAACCCTCTAAGGAACAAGCTCCCTGTGAGACTCGTTTTCCTTCACGAAAATCCTTCTTCTAACTGATGTCGAATCAGTCCTCTCCGATCACTCTTTGTTGTTGATCAGCAATGGATCTAGACTTCTTGGTAAGAAGTATTTTGAGGAACTGCTTCCCTCTACTTTTCCACAGCCCCACTAGACATTGTTCTGCACCAACAGAAACAATGCCCCACCAGCAACTCCTGAAAAAAAAACAAACTGCTCTTCCAACCAAGGCAACCGAAAAGACGAAGGCTCAAAACCTCTGCGTTGGCGCCGCAAACACTGCGCTACCTCTGTACAGCTACAACGTCACCCTAGCTGGCTGACGCAGGCTCTGCGTGAACCCCTCTGGTGACTACATCACCCTTCCTTGCCTCTTCTGGATCTGCGCTATCACTCGGGACAACTACTTTCCTGTAGCAAAATTTTCTCTTTGTCTCTTTGCTGATGGCTTCAGCTCTACTTGATCTGCAATAGCTCTGATACCATGTGAAAATTTCTGAATCTACACTAGAAATCCTACTGCAGTAAATATGATTTGCATTACCTACTTGCCTTATTTAAATTACAAGTCTTTTTTTTCTGAATATTCAGTAAAAATACTAATGCAAACACACTGCAGCCTACACAATTATACAGATCAAGTACTGAAAAATAAGTAGAAGTTAGAACAATCAGACAAAGGACACAAATTTTTCGAACAAATGTCCCCAGAAAAAACCCAATGCGGGAAAACCGGTGCAGCAGTTCTAAGGGTTTATATTATGAAGCAGATTTCTGAATACAATCTAGGGTTCCAAATCCAGCTCACCCAACAGAGAAAATCCTCGGCAGAAGTACCTCTATCCAAAGACATATTTTGGAGGATCCAGCGATAGAATGAAGAAACCCCACAAGTGATTGTGTAGTCCCTAGCCCTGCGCAGCAGTGGCTGCAGCTAGTTCTGCGTTGAGACTGTGTCACCTCTCCTAGTGGTCGTGTCACCCTCTCTGTGAGTGTAATATTCCTAATTAGCACCGCTAATTGGAATATTTCATTTTTGTATAGTTTTTCCGCCTTCAGTTAAATTAATAAATAAAGTGAGAAATAGGGGGTCAACTCACTTAATAAAATAAAGTGCTTCCTAGTTGATGAACGTTGTAACTTAAAGGGGAAGGCCTTGGGGGTCCACATGCACATGAGGGGAGGCCTCACGAAGGCTCCTAAGGTAACTGCGCAGGTCAAGGAGGAGGTCAAGGACGCAGTTAGGGTTTTTGAGGGAGCTAGCACTATAAAAGGTGGGGTTTTCACTCCATTTGGCATTATTGATATGTTATTGATATTGAGAGCTAGACTTCTGTCTACTTCAGCACGCCGGTTGTTTAGTCGGTCTGCAACACTGTTTAGTGCGAACTGAGTGTCTCCGGTCGGAGATCTCGCCCTTGGCTCCGGGGAACTTCGAGTGCCTGCTCGAGCAAGGTATTTCCTTCAGTTTCTGTAGGTGATTTGCAGTGGATTTTGGGTGGACGTTTGCAGAGGAGCAGCCCCTTGGAGTGACTGCACAGTTCAGGAGAGAGGACGCAGTTTCAGCAGGGAGGACGCAGTCATTGTTGTGCAGCGCAATTGTGAGGTGATTTGGTGGTGGTTTCAGCGTTTTTCAGTCTTGGGAGATTGTTGTTTCAGCCGGAGGTTTTGCAGGAGGATTTTGGCCCCTTTCCCAGCGTTTTCCTTGAGCTTCTGCGTTGTTCCTGGGAGAGACAGCGTTTTCATTGAGGAGGGGTTGTTTGGTGGATTTTCGGAGGTGGAGCACTTGCTTCACGGTTTCTGGGTTTTGTCCGGAGGGTTGAGTACAACTAGCCTTCCGATTTTCAGCTCATTCCGGTGTGGGGATCAGCCCCTAGTTCCAGCACATTGCAGCAGCAGTTTTCTACGGCAGTTTTCTCCAGCAGCTAGGACGCAGTCTCTGTTGTAGCCATTTCTTATTCTGAGAGGGTCTCCACTTGCCTAGAGCAAGGATAGGTGCACTCATTCTAATTATCTCTTGTACCCATATGTATGTATTCTCAGATTAATAAAATGGCTTAGCGTTCTGGTATTTTATGTGTATTTGTTCCATATTCTAGTTCCGGCATTTTGTTCTATATAGCTGCTTGTTGTTTTGCTGTGTATTACTGTTTATTTCCCGTTGGGGATATTACAGTGAGCCTTCCCAACTCAGAAATCGATCTGTTGGATGGTTGCCCGATCTGCCCCACGGAAACACCAACGTCGCTGCTCAAGTGACTACGTCACCCTTTTTGGCTCTGCGTCACTCCTGCGTGAGCCCCCTGCTGGCTCTACGTCACCCTCTATAAGTTGCATTGTTCCTCCTAGTGCTGATCTGCCTCTCTACAATTGTATTCTCGACCTTGGATGAAAATCCCGCAGCCGAACTGCCCCTCCCTGCATTGAATTACTCAGATCTAATCTCTGTCCAGGCACTGCTCCGTCAGAAGAATTTAATCTCTAAAATCAGTCTCTGTGTGTGTTTTCCAACTGACCCCAAGCCTTCCTTTAATACTTTTCCTGTTGATGAATCAACGGTCATGATCTAATCTCTAATCGACGGCTAAGATTAGGAAAGACTCGATCTTCGTCACTTAGAACATTCTCACCCACATGTTAAATTAATTCACTTTAAATATTTAATTTCCCTAAGTTTAGGCTTAAGGTCCCCATTAAAATAATTAATTATTTGAATAACTTAAGCTCCAGGTAGAATTTCTCCAGACAATTTTTGGGTCTTGGAGATCTCATGTGTTCCAGCTCCACCACAAAGTTTTGGAGCTAGAGCACATCTGATGCTACCCAAAAATCAAAACTCTTGAGTTTTCCTTCCTATCCAACTTCATCCTGTGTTCCATTGACATACATGTAGGTGCAAAACCAAGATCTAAAGCGACCCATACTTCTTTATTTACCAAAAGATCCTCCAACTTGAGCTTTTGTTGCTGAAAACTTTTCCCATGAAATTTTTTAATCTCAATTCTAGAGTTGCTCAACAGACTCTTTCACCACAAGAATCACCACTACAGAGATCCTACTAGATCTAGGTGTTGATAAATCCTTAGGACATCAATTAGAGTTGATTTCTCTTGTACCTGATAATTGCTTGTGATTATGTGTTGTCTTCTTATTACTTTTATTATGTTTTGATCATCAAACAATTACCAAAACCATAAACTATGAAGCTTACCATAAGACAAAGAACACAAAAGATAGGCTCCAAGTTAGGGCAAAACCCTCCAGGGGGAAAACCCAGAAAAGCTCTTCTTATAGAATAGATTAAAGTGAGAATTCCAAGACCCAAACACCAAGACAAAGTCCTTCCACAAGCCCCAAGTCAGCCCTCTTTTCAACATTCCTTAACCAAGTCAAATTCAATAAAGTCAATGTTGGTCAACAGCCAACACATCTGGTCAAACTATGACTTTCGGACCAGCAACTCTTCTTGAAATTCTCAGCCCCTGCAGTAGAACTAGACCTTTGCACGTGTGGCAAAAACTAGGGAAGAATTCACATGTGTGATAGAAAATTCTCTCTCCTTAGACTCTCGCTCTCTCTCCTTTGACTTCTCTCTTTTGAATTTTTCACTCCTTTTCTTGCTCTCCTTTCCACAAAAATCTAAGTGTATGATGATGCTTCAAATGAGGTCGAATTGCACTATGTTTATACCCTTCCAGGAGGTCGAATAGGTGTTTCTCTAGGCTGACTTGTCTAGGAAAGCTGACTTGGTCTTATGGAGGACAATTTGACTATTTTGACACAAATAAAAAATCTTTTACACCTTTTTCAAAGAGTCCAAGTAATAAGACTTTGACTCAAGTACATTGATTTGACTTATGACACTATTTATTTTGACTTGATAAACCCTAGAATCATGAAGAACATGCTTGACCTAAATAATAATTTGACTTTGAGCATGAAACCCATACTTGAAAAATTATAATAAATTAATTTCCTTTTTCTTTATTTTTGCTTTTCCATAAAAAATATAATTACATAAGTACAATGAAAATTATGAAGACCGAACCTAGTTACAATTTTCAACACTAGGTTTATGTAAATTTTTGTAGATGTTCTATGCTTGATGAAACTTTACTTTTATCCCTAATGTCAGTCAGCAATCACATAAACAAGAAAGTAAAATGCAGATAGAACATACTAGTAGATCGAAAGAAGACAAGCCAGAAATATATAAGTGTGTTGGTGCGTTACGGCAGTCAACGGGATGCTTCAACCGGCAAAGTCTCAATATGGTCAACCAACCAGTAGTGTCACATAACCCTCTAGGACATCCAAAATGGTCAACTCAAAAGTCAATGCAAACAGCAGCAGCAGCTAGGTCAATGTAGCAAAGTCAAAGTCAACGTCTAGCCTCGAGAATAGTGCCAAAAAATGCAGATTTGAAAGATCGAAATTCTGGGAAAGTTTCAGGTTTGTTTGACCTTGCGTTGACCAAAGTCAACGCTAGTCAAAGTTGCTGCAGATACCCTAGATAGAAATCAAAAAGTGTTGCTGCCAGATTTCCCACGTGTGGAGAGAAAAGCCTCCAAGGTAATCGAACCAATCAGATGAGGAGAGAGAAATGTGAGGATGAGATGAGTGAAAATGTCCTCCAATGTTGACCAATATATATCCATTAATGAGGGTGTGTGTGACACAATATCTGGAGCTCCAAACCTTAAGGCCGACCTGCACATATTTTAAATAAATTCAAAATAAATGTTCTGCTCGTCGGATCAAGATGATTTTTAGATTGATATTGCACCACTCTGAAAGAGTAACCCAATAAAAATATTGGCATCTTCATCTGAGCATCAGAACATGGAATTTGGACCTCGTTGTCCAAAATTAACACTCCCTCTCAATTAGGGAGAACTCCATCCACCTGTGCAATCCAAACATCGTGTGTCATCCCGTCGTAACTTGCTTTCCTAGCTTCTTTATTTTAGAACAAAAGTGGGTCAGTCACAAAGACATCATTCTCGGCTGACAAATTCAGCCCAGAGGTCCAAAACCTCTATAGGACTCAAAGTCTCATACCAACTCGAAGTTGGTTTATCTGACCCGAAGTCAGTAGCAGGTCTGAAACCTTACTAGACTTGATCCCAGATCAAGTAGTTGGACATGTGCCATCCTAGATAGAGCGTACGACAATCTCTGATGCGTCCATCAGTATTTGCTACTAGTCTCTAGCTTTTCCCACCTCTCTGACCAAATGAGAGGTACTTCCCGTGAACCCGGGACTCAGTGGGTAGGATGCATACGGGGCACAGATCATGAGAGGCAAACCAACTCAACATCATAAAGGTGGGGTAGAAGCACACCAACAAGGTTCGGCAAGCCTAGCCCTGTGGTTGCTTATAACTCCGAGGACCTATCCCCAAGGCCCCCCAGAGCTCCCAAAGCTCATCATCCAACAGGACGCTCATCATAAGGTCGTTCCACGATTCCAAGATTCTCACAGAAGGTTAGGAACTCGACCTTCCCTAGGGGCTTTGTGAGAATATCCGCGACTTGCTCATCAGTTCCTATATGATCGAGCCTTAAGGCGCCTCACTATACCATATCCCGGATAAAGTGGTACCTAATATCAATATGCTTGGATCGATCATGGAACACGGGATTCTCTGACAAACGAATCCCACTCTGGTTATCACAAAGGATAACGGTGGTATCTAGCACATGCCCGAACAGCTCACTAAAGAGATTTCGCAACCAAACTGCTTCACAATAGGCCATACTCGCTGCAATGTATTTCGCCTCCGCGATGCTCAAAGCTATCGACTTTTGCTTCCTGCTCATCCATGATATTGAAGCAGAACCAAGTGAGAAGCAGCATCCCGATGTGCCCTTACGATCCACCACACTGCCAGCCCAATCAGCATTAGTATATCCAAGGAGTATCATGCTCCTAGCAGTGTATCTCAGCCCATGGTTTAGCGTGCCCAAAAGATATCTCAATAGATTCTTGACACCAACCTAGTGAATGTGATGAGGATCAACCATATGTCACTGCAAAAACATACGTCCGTACAGGTGTTCACTAAGAACATCAGGGCCCCTACGAGTTGACGATACTCAGTAGGATTAGCTAACATAGGCCCAGCAGCGCTGCCACTCAACTTCTTGAAGTTGAGCTCCATAGGTGTCGACACGGACTTATAGTCCACCATACCAAATCTTTCCAGAAGCTTCACAATATATTTTCTTTGAGAAAGGAAAATCTCTCCAGGTCTCTGCAGATCTCCAGGCCTACAAAGTAATGCATTAGTCCTAGGTCCTTCATCTCGAACTCGGCAGCGAGCTCCCTCTTGCAATGATGAATGAGAGTCAGCACCTGTTAGGAAGAGGTCGTCTACATATAGCACCAGAATGAGAGGCCTTTCTTTATCAACCTTAAAGTAAAGGTTCAAATCAACACTACTACAAGTGAAGCCCAACTTCATCAGGTAGCTATCTATCCTCTCGTACCAAGCTTTGGGTGCTTGCTTCAGCCCATAGAGGGCTTTCTTCAACCTACAAACATGGATGTCTCGATCCTGGACTTCAAACCCCAGAGGTTGCTCCACATACACCTCTTCCTTTATCGCACCATGCAAAAATGTGGTCTTCACATCCATCTGATGAAGAATCCATCCTTGCGTAGCAGCAAGGACTATGATAGATCGGATGGTGATATATCGAGCCACAAGTGCAAATATGTCATCATAGTCTACACCTTCCTTTTGAGAGAAACCACGGGCAACGAATCTTGCCTTGAAATTTTCAGCACTTCCATCAGATCCATGCTTGATCTTGTAGAGCCATTTCAAGGTGACAACTACTTTGTCCTCCGGCCTTGGAACCACGTCCCAGACATCGTTCTTCATTATGGACTCATATTCTTCGTGCATAGCATCCTTCCAGACTTGATGCTTTACGGCTTCCTCAAAAGATCGAGGCTCAGATTGTACGATAGTACTCATGGTTGCTAGATACCCTTGGTATCTATTCGGCTTCTTGCTTTCACGGATTGTCCCCCTTGGCGCCATATGTTTATCGACATCCTCGAGAGTGTGCCTGAGCCATGATGGTGTTTTCCTCGTTGAAGGAGGTGGATCAATAGTGTCCATTGGTCCTTCAACATCGAGCATCATCTCATCCTTCAGTTCTTCTTGATTTCCAGGACCTGCTTTATGATTTTCCTCATATCTCAGAAGATTGATTACCTTCCTCGAGGAAGCATTTTCGTCAAAGGTAACATCATGGCATATCTCCACTTCCCTTTGACCAAGCACATAGACTCTATAGGCCTTTGAAGTTTCGTTGTAGCCCACAAACATTCCCTTCTTTCCAGAAGCATCCAACTTGCTCCTCTTCTCCTTCGGTACATGAAAATAGACTAGACATCCAAAAACTCTAAAATGTGAGACGTGAAGTTTCTTACCAATGAAAACCTCTTCGGGAGTTTTGGAGTCCAAGGCGGAATGCGGGCATCAGTTTTGTATGTACACAGCAGTGTTCACAGCTTCTCCCCACAGAACTTCGGTAGACGTTGGTCACATAGCATGGCACGAGCAGCTTCCACAATGGTCCTGTTCTTTCTTTTAGCAACGCCATTTTGCTCAGGAGTATAGACAGTTGTGGTCTCCCTCTTGATGCCATCTTCTCTGCAAAAGTTCTTAAACTTGTTCGTCTCATATTCAGTGTCATTATCGGTCCTCGGTATCTTGATCTTCTTCCCTATCAAATTTTTCATCAAGGCTTTGAAGGGATGGAACCATGTGAAAGCCTCATCCTTCTTCTTCAAGAAGTATATCCAGGTTTTGCGAGAGAAGTCATCTATGAACGTCATATAATAAGAACACCCTCCCAAGGATATCACGGACAGCATACCAGATAGATCATAATGTATTAGTTGCAATACATCAGATGTCTTTGTGACACTCGAGGGGAAAGGTCCCCTTGTATGCTTTCCTTCGACACAACCCTGATATACACCTTCATGATCTTTTGTAAACTCCAGTATCCCTGTCACCACCTTCCTTGCTTCGGGAAGGGCTTTGTAATGAAGGTGTCAAAACCTCCGGTGCCATAGTTCAGTCTGTCAGATAGTATCACACGTCATCGCTTCCAGTGGACTTCCTCCAACCTAGTAGAGTGTATCAACTCTAAACCCAATCGTGATCGCTTCCTTGAAACTATTCTTCCAGATAAGCACCTTCCCATTAATGAATGCCACAATGAAACCTTTGTCTTCCATGGCCGAAATAGACACAAAGTTCTTCTTCAAATTAGGTACATATAGTACATCTTGCAAGCAAAGGACTTGACCTTGAGACAAGTGGAGGGTCATAGTCCCTGTCCCTTTCACGTGATATGTGGCATTATCTCTAAGGATAATTTGCAAATTAGTATCCTTCTCAACCATATCAGAAAGTGCTTCCTTAAACCTAGTGATGTGCCTTGAGGCACCACTATCTATCAACCAGAAATCCATAGTGTCGGGTGGAGATGTAGCAGAGAGGGTAGACACAAGTAAAAATTCATTCATTTTATCAACAACATTTGATTCCTCATACCTGGAATTTCTCAACCTTTTGAAATGTTGACCATTTCCGCCGGAGGGAGCCTTCCTCTTCCCCTTTAACCTGTTGTTCCTTTGATTTCAATTCCTCTGGTTGTTGCTGTTGTCATCATCATCGAGAAAATCCTTCTTGAAAGGGCATTCTCTAGCATAGTGACTAGGCTTGTGGCAAGTGTAACATTTGCCTCTCTTTCCTGAGTCCCTGCTCTTCCTTTGTTCTTTGGACCTCCAAAGTTCTTCTTCTTAGCACGAGCAGCGAAGGCAACATTTCTTTCATTTTCATATTTCGTCATCCTTGTCTCTTCTTGTACGCATCTCGATAGTACTTCGTCGAAATCAAGTATGACATTGTTATTGAGAATGGTAATGTTGAATACATGCCATTCGGATGAGAGACCTTCAAGTGCGGTGAGTACCATCTCTCAATCAACTATTATCTCCCTAATAGCCAGAAGATTATTCCTGATTTCGGTCAGCTTTAGAAAATATGCTTGAATAGACTCATCCCTGCCTTTCTTCAGATTCTTCAATTGGTTCTTGAAGAATAGGACTTGATTCACATTGTTGGCCTTCAACATATTGACCAACTTATCATACATCTCTTTGGATGTGCCCAGCCTAGAGATGTAGGCAACCAAATTCTTGTGGATAGAGTCCCTGATCATCAGCTTTGCTTTGATTTCCCCCTTCTTGTCCTTTTTTTTGGCGGCAGCAGCTGCAGTGGATGGAGGCTCTTGGGTTTTACCTTGCACATAGTCCATGACATCTTGATCTTCCAAATTTAGATCCAGTATCATCTTCCAGGAATGGAAGTCTTCCTTCCCAGTCAATTTTTCATTAGCGTTAAAGCCATTGTAGTTTGAGGAACCCATCGTCTTCTTCGGTGATTGCTACAAACTAGGGCTTTGTCTTCACCTTAGCTCTGATACCATGTAAATTTTTGTAGATGTTCTATGCTTGATGCAACTTTACTTTTATCCCCAATGTCAGTCAGCAATCACATAAACAAGAAAGTAAAATGCAGATAGAACATACCAGTAGATCGACAGAAGACAAGCCAGAAATATATAAGTGTGTTGGTCTGTTACGACGATCCACAGGATGCTTCAACCAGCAAAGTCTCAATATGGTCAGCCAACCAGTAGTGTCACACAACCCTCTAGGACAGCCAAAATGGTCAACTCAAAAGTCAACGTTGTCAGACAACGGTCAACACAAACAAAAATTTACATGGTATCAGAGCTAAGGTGAAGTCAACGTTGTCAGACAAGTGTCAACGCAGCAAAGTCAAAGTCAACGTCTAGCCTTGGGAATAGTGCCAAAAAATGCGGATTTGAAAGATCGAAATTCTGGGAAAGCTTCATGTCTGTTTGACCTTGCATTGACCAAAGTCAACACTAGTCAAAGTTGCTATAGAAACCCTAGACCGAAATCAGAAAAGTGTTGCTGCCAAATTTCCCACTTGTGGAGAGAAAAGCCTCCAAGGTAATCAAACCAATCAGATGAGGAGAGAAAAATGTGTGAGGATGAGATGAGTGAAAATGTCCTCCAACGTTGACCAATATATATCCATCAATGAGGGTGTGTGTGACACAATATCTGGAGCTCCAAACCTTAAAGCCGACCTGCACATATTTTGAATAAATTCACAATAAATGTTCTGCTCATCAAATCAAGATGATATTTAGATCGATCTTGCACCTCTCCAAAAGAGGAATCCAATAAAAATATTGGCATCTTCCTCTGAGCATTAGAACATGGAGTTTGGACCTAGTTGTCCAAAATTAACAGTTTATCACAGACCCAAGAAAAAATTGCTCTATCAAAAACGGATTGAACCTGTTGACCACTCTGTGTCAACGACCCCATAGCCGTACATCCCCATTTTTGCAAATGGGATTCATCATGTTCGAGGTGTTTACGCCATTCAGATTTCATCGTCAGACGACAGTTTTATAAATGATGTAAACCCATTCTGCATGTTTATGATGTAAATGATCTAAGTAAGACCACCATGTATGTAACAACCTAGGTAACCCTAGTATTTTGGTGATGATTTCTATCCTAGGAGGTTTTTTGTCTCTAATTTGTGTTTCTCGACACAAGTGATCGACAGAGTTTTCCCTTCCAGCCTCACCCCAAAGCTAGGGTGGATTTTGTCATCAAGATGTTAAGTGAGTTCTAGTGTTTTCTATCGAGTCTTTGTAAAAGTAGTTTGGGAATAACCCTAACTAATTGGCTAGATTATTTTATTACAAGCTACTTGGTCTACTAAATCATGTTTTGAGTCACAGAATTGGGCAGCTATTTGAGGATCTATCACGAATGGGTATTCACCCTTTATGTGTCTAAATATATTTATCTTATGTAAAGAGGGTTGGAAAAATAATTAAATCCCCTCTCAGTCAATTAATTAAATTTTCTGGCCAAATTAAATTAAAAATCTTAAGCCAGAAATTTAACTAATTTTAAGTCCTAGGTGAGTTAAAATTCTTCAAAGGCAAAATTCGTGGGTCCTTGAAAAATAAATTTTTAAAGGTCCCAGGCCAAGGGAATATCGAGAATTTCAAGAACTTTTGGACCCTTGAGCCTTGGTGGTTCAATCAAAGTCAAAATTTTGAGATAATTAATTCAAAAATATTATTTAATATTTTTTAGTTAATTAAAATGGAATTAAATGATAAATTCGAATTTTTTCAAAATTATAATTTCGATGGTCCAGATTAAAAGATAATTAAATCTTTTCAAAGGTCAAGATTATTTTGACAAGGATCAACCGAACTAGCCGTTGGAGATTTTATCTTATAAATTAGAGGTCTTTGTATGTCATTTGCACCCGATCTTTGAATCGTGCACTTGCTCTCGGAAGCTCTTGTAATATTTTTGGTGAATAAAGCATAAAGACTTTGGAGTTACAGACTTTGGTGTTCCTTTTCCATATTTATGTGGTGATATTATCTCTAAACTCTGCTACTTTTATTGGGATTTTGATGGTTGATGGCCTTTATGAATTGATCTGCATACAGGTATCTTGTGCAGTTTTCTAAGTTTCTAAAATTGCATTTTGATTTGACAGAAATATCAGTTATCTATTTTTCTGAAAGCTCTCATGGTTATTTTTTAAATCACTATCAATCTAAAATTCAGATCTAAGTGTGCAGAGATCATTATTCAGATTTGAGCATTTGGGGAAATCTTCAGTTAGATCAGCCGACTCTCATATTTCAGAAAATCTGAAAAATCCCATCGTTTCCTAATTTCTGAAGTTATCTTATGAAAAAAAATTTTGCAGGGTCTTCTTGGGCTTGTGCCTCTTTTAATTTCGTTTTTATTAATTGTGCAAAACAGTTTTAAATCTAGCCATGAGGGCCTCTAATCTGTAAAATAGCACTGTAAATTTGCAAATATTCTCCAAGGTTTAGGGTTTTTATTTTTTCTGTAAATATTTTTGGGTTTGCTTCCTTGTTTCTAGTTTTGCAGGTCCTATTGAGAGATTCTCAGGAAAAAAAATTAGATCTGAGCCAGATCTACGCCCTAGAGGGTAAGATCTGGCCTCAGGATCAAATCTGGTTGCAGATCTGGGCAATGTTTCGCTTTAAAGATTAAATAATTGCAGGTGTTTCTCTTTCAAATTGAATTAAATTCTACTGGGAAAAAAGGGAAATTCGGAATTATTTATGCACCAGTGTGCCTGCAATTTTTTTGTTTGGTCTGCTGACTGTCTGAATTTCCTCACATGCTTTCTCTACATCTCCAATTTTTGCCGCAGTCTCTTCTCCGCTTCCAAATCTGCGTCATCTCCTCGCTGTTGTCATCACCTGCGTTCAATCCATATTACACCCTCTTCATACAATCCGTACGGTTTCCTTTTCCTTGATGGTTTCTTCAAGTTGTCCGTACATTGTGTTTCGACCTGCATTCCCCTTCTCGCGTAGCCCTCATTCCCCATGCCTCCATTTTCCCTTATTGCTTGCTCCTTGCCAGCATCCGTCCTGCTACTGTCCGTACACTGCCTCTGTCTATATGTTGTTTCTGTCCTGCAATCCACTTTTTCTTCATGCCCTCCTTGCCCTTACCCTGTCCACAGTCTTCTCTGCTCCTCGTTTCTTCTCTGCCCAGCTCCTCTCACGCTGTCTGTACGCCGTCCCTCACCTGCACAAGCAAAAGGCAAAAAAAAAAAAAAAACTTATGCAAATCCAAAGTTTTATTTTGATTTCAGTTTTTCGATTTTTATTTTTTTATTTTTAGTTTGGGTTTTAAACTTTAGATTTTAGATTTTTTTTAACTTTGCTTTAGTTTTAGTTTTTAGTTTTGGTTTTAGTTTAAACTTTAGATTTTCGACTAGATTTGGCTTTAGTGTTAGGTTTAGATTTTAAGTTTTTTAATTTTTACTTGGCTCTAGTTTTAGTCATAAATTTTAGATTTTTTATTTTTCTAAATTTATCTAGTTAGCTAGCGTTAAAATTTGATTTAACTTTGGAATTTTTTTTATTGTTTTTAAGAAACTTTAATAAATAAAAAATTTCAAAATATCATTAACTTTTTTCATTTTTTTTTGGACTTTAGCTTTAGTTGTATATATATTTCATTTTTATTTTTTAGTTCCATTAACTTTAGACAAGAAAATTAAAAAATTAAAAAAGACCAAAAATTTTAAATGAAATTTTTAACATTTGAAAATTAAAAAAAAAAAAAATTAAAAAAAATTACATAGTCAAGGGTGGATTTTAAATTTATTTTTATCTAAAGCTTGACTATATATTTTTGAATTGGAATTATTTAGAGTATCATTTAAATTCGGAATGTCTAACATTTAAATTCGATGTTTCTCTCATGATAATATTTTCGTTTGAAAGTTTAAATTGTTGGATCAAAGTATTTTCATGCTTAGCTGTGGTTGATGATCATAAAACTATCTAAATGTGGTCTTAAACTGCTTGAAATTGGTGATTAATTTCTTTAGCCAACTTTGGGAATATTTCAACTGATGATAAATTGCATGTCTTTAGCAAACATTGTTGATGCATGATTACGAAGGTGTTTTATCGAATGTTGAATCGTGTTATTGTAAAGACCTTATCTTCCAATTTGATCAATTGAGCACTTAATTGAGGAATTAAATATTATCGTGGTGGATTGATTTTTTTTCATAGCAGTAGTTACCTATCAATTACTTGATTTTAGTTTCATAGCCACAAGCCACTGGTTTTAAACTTCAAATCTAATTGAATCTATAAAATCTCGTTAATCTTAAACAGGTACTTCGTCATTTAACTGTGTCTCCTGAATTGGTTGGGTTTTCAACTAGTTCTCCTTCTTCATTTTTCTTAGGGTCTATCTCCCTTAGTCTGCAACGAGACAACTTAGATAGAGAGATTGGGGATCAAGGTGAAAGCCCCCGATCTGAGCCGTTGTCGTGGTGCCTAGACATTTTGTGCAACAACATTTTTTTGGCGCCATTGTCAAGGACCAATTTATTGGACTTTGGCTTCACGACATTCATCTCTTTATTCATCTTTCATCTCAGGTATTTGAGTTAGCTTCCTGTCCTAGTGGCGACTCCATTGGCTTCATTTTCAACAGGAATTGGTACTAGAAGACATCCAAGTAGCTTGGTTAATCCTACTCTAGATCCTGAAAGGGTTCTGAGAGTCCGATTACACAAGCTCTCTTCTCGTACACTTCATGTTAATCTCGGCCAGGAAGCTCTCTCGGATATCCATTCTCTGTTTTGTGATCTCGTTCAGCAAGATATCATGGATTTCTTTGCCCCGTGTAACTTTATTAACATTCGAGGTTATCCCAATGATTACCCTAAACATGGCATGGAAAGATTACCTAGTTTTCAGGGAAATAATGAGGTTAGTGTCAAAGATCATTTGTTTGCTTTTGCTAGTTGGTGGAATAAATTTGTGGTTTTAAATCACAATTTCGATGATGTAAAGATGAAGCTCTTTATTCTTACTTTTGAGCAAGATGCTATGGAATGGTTTACAAAAAAACTTGATAATTCATTCAATACCTTTGAATCAATTATAGTTGCCTTTAAGGATAATTTTGGTAATAAAAGGGAAGATATGCATCTGGTAAAATATATCGGTACCATAAAAAAGAAAGAGAATGAAACTATTCAAGAATTTAGCAGGAGATTTAATGGTATCCTTAGGGAAATACCTCAAACTCGTAAGCCTCCTGATGGATCTCTTTTGAATTTTTACATTGATGCTTTTAATTCTGATACTTCATATGAGCTAAGGCGTGCTAAAACTGTTGATTATAAGGCTTGCCAATCTCTAGCAGAAGAACTTGAAAAGGACAAAAGGGCATCAGGGAACTCTAAAATTCTTGGTTTTGATATGGCTTCAACTAAATTGAAAGGGCCTAAAGGTAAAGATCCTCTAGAAGATGATGATGACCCTATGAAAAAGTTAATGCAAAAGCTGGAAAGCATGGAGCTTAACCAAGCGAAATTTATCTCTGACAATGCTAAAGAAATAAGCACTTTGCAATCTAGGTTGGTCCAAATGGAAAGCGCTCAAGCGCAAAATTCCCAACCTAGGAATCATAATAATAATAATCGAGGTAATAATACTTGGCAGAAAAAAGGCCAGCCTAGTGAGCAGAGACCTCCTAATCTACTTGAATCTACTAATCTGGTTGATGAAGCTCCACCTTATTGTAGAGCTTGTGATACTCTTCATGAAGAGGTTACTTGTCCCACTGTTAAAATAATCATGAATAGTGGAATGTTTGGGGCAAGTAATCAGATAAATGTTGTTGGTAAGGAGTTTTATTTGTCTATGGAAGATTGGATGGAAGTTAAGGAAAATAGTCAAGATGTTAGGCCTTTCACATCTTCGCATAGTATCAATAATTTTGATCATGAGAAGGATTTGATGATGGAATTATTTGGTGAAAAGCCTTCTCCTGATCAAGTTTTGGAAATTGCTAAGGACAAAGGATTAACTTATCAAAGAAGGGATAAAGAGCAAGGTAATAATCAAACTCCCCCTTGAATTTTAATCCTAGTCCTAGTTTGAATATTGATTTGGGCGCATGGTTGAATAATGCTAAGATCTTGGTGCCTGTCACTGAGATGTTAAAGCTTCCCACTCAGATGGCTAAGTTTTTAGATGTTCTAGGAGCTTCGCATGTTAATTTCACTCAAGATAAGACTCTTGAAGTTTCTTATCAAGATGCCCCTATATATTTGCAAAAAATGGAGTCAGATAACAAGGAACATCAACCATTTTTTGTTGCTTTGATGGTTAATGGTTATAAATTGAATAATTGTATGCTAGATTTTGGTGCTTCAGCTTGCGTCATGACCAAGAGGGTAATGGAACAGCTTAATCTAAGAGTTTCTAGACCATACTACGACATATGTTCCATGGATTCTAAGAAAATTGAAGTTCATGGGTTAATCAAGGATTTGCAAGTTCATTTATCGGTTTACCTGGACATAATGATTGTTATGGACATAGTTGTAGTTGATGTTCCAGATGCTTGGGGTATGTTGTTATCTAGAAAGTGGGTCTCTGATCTAGGAGTGTTAGGTCCTTATATTACTAGTATAGTCCCTTATTGTTATTAGTGTAACCCCCTTATTGTTATTATTGTACCCATGTAACCCCTATTTTGTTATTATTGTGCCCTTAAATTATTATTGTTAGGTCGGCTAGGATTACATTGTGGCCCACTAGGATTACATTATGGCCACATGGACCCCTATATATAGAAAGGAGGTTTTGTAAATTGTATCATCGAAGAATTTTTCATTTATGTAATGTATTGGAGGTTACCCCTCGAAGTGGCTTATTTCGAAGGCGTTGATATCTCTTTTCTTCTATTTTTGGAGCTGGTTACACAACATTTGGTATCAGAGCTTTGGATTCTAGGGTTTCGCTACCCCAAATAGGTCATCGTGGCATTTTCGCTATAACTTTTTTACTACGAAGTTCCAGAAGCTGAAATTTTTAGGGTGCGAAGCTGAAATCCTGAGGAACATTGTCAAAATTTGAACAGTTTCGCAATATTTTTGGAGATATGATGCATGGAAACTAGGTCTTTCTTGGGCTCTATGAATTAATACCAGGTTATCGTTGATTGCACTATAACCTTTCCACACGAAGTTTTAGAAGCGAAATTTTAGGTGCGAAACCCGAGTCTAAGAAAATGCGATATAAATTTAGGGATCTTGGTTTCACAATATTTTTGAAGATATGATCTTGTGGAAGGTAGTGCTTTTAGATACGATTTCATCTCAAAGAGGTGATCGTGGGAAAATCTTCATAACTCTCTCTCTAAGCATCGGATTGGAGTGCTGTAAAAAGTGGTCGCAAGTACACGGACTGTAGTTTCTTGGCTATCAATTTCAGAGTCGAAGGACGAAACAGTGACACGTGGCAAGTCGTACAAGTTCGCTCTACTGAATCAGTCCATAATTAGGTCATTGTGGGAGATTGGACACAACTTTGTCTTGGAGAACCCAAATTAGATCAGACTTGTGCCATTCGAAAGGTAATTCAGAGGGCTACGCTGGTACGGAAATTCAAATATTGAAGTGCTGCAATCACAGAGATAATCCAATTTCAATATTGAGCTCCTCAAAAGAAAGAAAAAAGGTGTGTATTTTTTTTTTCCGAATTGCATAAGTCTTGTTTGAAGAATCAATTTGAATTGATTCCAAGGGCATATTGTAGAATAGATATCAGTATTGGGTTCTAAAAGATGCCCCGTAAGAATAATTCAACACCCATTAAGCCTTCAAAAGGCTCTACTATGACTCATGAAGATGAAGAATTGCAACATGATCTATCAAAATTACAAGAGCAAGTGCAACAAATTTCACTCTCGCAAAGAGCAACAAAAAATGAAATGGAAGTTTTGAAAAAAGGCGTGGAAGCTAAGATGGATGGTGTGCAAGCTAAGATGGATGGCGTGGAAGCTAAGATGGATGGCATGGAAGATGGCATGGAAGCTAAGATGGAAAACATGAAGAATGATCTAAAAACAGACATCAAAGGTTTGACAAAGTTGATACAAGAAATGTTTCCTAATGGTGAAAAGATAGTAGAAGAACCTCATGATGAGAACAAAATCAATGTTAATCGTGATTTCATAAACTCTAATGTTGGCGGGAAGAACCACCATATTCCAAAAATGGATATGAGTAAGTTTGATGGAAAGGATCCTGTAACATGGATACTACAGATGGAGCAATATTTTGATCTCCATAACATGCAAAACACACAAAAGGTACGCATTGCAACTTTACATTTAGAACAAAATACATTTGTATGGTATCGATGGCTTTGCTCCAGTAAAAAAATTGTCACTTGGTCAATTTTTACGGAGGAAATGATAACACATTATGAAGATACAAAGAGCAACACCTTCTTTAGCCAATTGATAAATCTCAAACAAAAGGGTTTAGTGGGGCAGCACATAGAGGACTTCCAAAAATTGAATATAAGGGTAACTGATATTCCAGAGGAACAAAGGATCGATCTCTTCATAGGCACTTTAAAGGATAACATCCAACATGAAGTTCGCGTTTTGGAACCGGATTCATTGGAGAAGGCATTCAGGTTGGCAAGAAAAGTTGAATGTAAAATAATGGCGACAAGGAAACCTACCACTCAATTCTATAAAGAAGGAAGTGTTGCTACGTCTAGATTTCCACAACCTACAAGGTTGACACCACAACAATTGGAAGAAAAAAGAGCAAAAGGGCTTTGCTACAGTTGTGATAGCAAATACACTAAAGGTCATAAGTGTGTTGAGAAGAAACTATTTTACATAGATTGTGAAGAGGAAGAAGAAAATGAACAAGAAGAGGATATACACCAGGAACCAACCCTAGAAGAGGAAGAAATGAATCCGACCATACCATGTAATGCACTGGAAGGAATTACCACTCCTCAAACTCTCAAGCTAGAAGGACATATCAAGAAGAAAAAGCTAATAGTGTTGATTGATTCAGGTAGCACCCATAATTTTATTCATTGTAAGGTAGCCAAGGAATTAAATTGTTTCCTATACCCAGCACCAGAATGTCAAGTGATGGTTGCAAATGGAGGAACTATAAATTGCTCTGGAAAATGCCATAATATCAAGCTAAGCATGGGGGAATATGTATTGACTAGTCCAATGCTTACCATTCCTATGGGAGGTGCTGATGTTGTACTAGGAGTACAATGGTTACAATCTTTGGGGACGGTAGCTTTCAATTTTCAAGAACTTTTCTTGAAATTTTTTTCAGAAGGAAAGGAAGTCGAATTACGGGGTATTGCGGGGAAGCCAGGAAAGATAATAAGCTCTAATGTCATGACAAAGTTTCTAAAGAAAGAACAATGAGGCGTAATTGCACAATTATGCTCACTAGAAGTTCCAACATCGAAATCATCTATTTCTACAGATCTCCAACAAGTCTTGGACAATCATTCCAAGGTGTTTGAAACTCCCAAAGGACTCCCACCTATTCGTGATCATGATCATGCTATTCATTTGATTCCAGGAAGTGTTCCTTCAAACATCAGGCCTTATAGATATCCTTACTTCCAAAAGAGAGAAATTGAACGTATGATTGCAGAAATGTTAGAGGCGGGTATAATTCAACCTAGTCAAAGTTCTTCTCTGCTCCTGTAGTATTGGTACACAAGAAGGATGGATCATGGCGAATGTGTCCGGATTATAGGGAGCTCAATAAGCTCACCATTAAAGATAAATTTCCCATTCCTGTGATTGATGAATTATTGGATGAATTACATGGAGCAATTTATTTTACCAAGTTGGATCTTCGTTCAGATATCATCAAATTAGAATGAAGACTGAAGATATTCTAAAAACAGCATTTCGAACTCATGAGCATCATTATGAATTTTTGGTCATGCCTTTTGGCCTTACCAATGCACCTTCTACATTTCAAGGGTTGATGAATTCCATTTTCAAACCCTTCCTTAGAAAATTTGTGCTAGTATTTTTTGATGATATACTAATCTATAGCAGGTCTTGGAAGGATCATTTTGAACATGTTGACAGGGTGCTCAAACTATTGCAGGAGAAACAATTGTATGTAAAAACATCCAAATGTTTCTTTGGAGTACAAGAGGTGGAATATCTGGGTCATATTGTATCTCACGAGGGTGTTAAAGTAGACCCTAGCAAAATTAAAGCCATTAAGGAATGGAAAGTCCCCACAACCATAAAGCAGTTGCGAGGATTTCTCAGGTTAACAGGGTATTATCGCAAGTTTGTTAAGAATTATGGGAGAATAGCAGCACCTCTAACAACATTATTGAAGAAATATGCATTTTCATGGACTCCTCAAGCAACTAAGGCCTTTGAACATCTTAAAGAGGAAATGTGCCTAGCACCGGTCTTAGCTACGCCAGACTTCACAAAAACCTTTATTGTGGAATGTGATGCCTCATGAAATGGAATTAGTGTTGTTTTAATGCAGGAAGGAAGACCCATTGCTTTTGAAAGTCGTCCAATCAAAGGAAAGTATTTACAGAAACCTATTTATGAGAAGGAAATGTTAGCAATATTGCATGCACTAAAGAAATGGAGAACTTACCTAATGGAAGACACTTCAAGGTAAAAACTGATCATGATAGTCTTAAACACTTTTTGGAACAAAGACTATCTTCAGAAGAGCAGCAAAAATGGGTCACAAAGATGTTGGGTTATGACTTTGAAATAATCTACAAAAAAGGAAAGCTTAATGTTGTTGCAGATGCACTCTCAAGAAAGAATGAAGAGGTGGAAGCATTTTTTTGTGCCATTTCTATTATCCAACCAGATTGGATAACTGAAGCAAGAGATGAATGGAAGAAGGACAAAGATGTATGGACACTCATTCAAAAGTTGCAAGAAGATCCTAGTACATCTGATACATTTAGTTGGAAAAATGATTCCTTATGGTACAAAGATCGCTTATATCTTTGCAAGAATTCCCAACTAAAACAAAAGATTCTTCTCGAATTGCACACTTCTCCTTTAGGAGGACACTCAGGATTTTTAAAAACTTACCACAGGGTGAAGAAAGAATTTTTTTGGGATGGCCTTAAATCTGATATTCAAAAGTTTGTGGCGAAATGTTTGGTTTGCCAGCAAAATAAAGTTGAGACAATTAAGACCCCAAGACTTCTACAACCTTTATCCATTCCAAGTCAACGTTGGGAGGAGATTTCAATGGATTTTATCACAGGTTTACCTAAGTCCGAAGGAAATAATGTCATCATGGTGGTAGTTGATAGACTTACCAAGTATGCACACTTTTGTGCATTATCTCATTCATTTAAAGCAAGTACAGTTGCTACTACATTTATGGACACAATTCAAAAGCTACATGGAAACCCAAGGGTTATTGTGAGCGACGGAGATCCCATTTTTACTGGAAATTTTTGGACGGAGTTATTTTCTTGTTTGGGTACTCAATTAGCTATTAGCTCATCTTATCATCCTCAATCTGATGGTCAAACTGAGATAGTAAATAAATGTTTGGAAGGATATCTTCGTTGTTTTGTATCTGATAAACAAACACAATGGGTCAAGTGGTTACCTCTCGCTGAATAGTGGTATAACACTTCCTTCCATACTACAACAAAAATGACCCCATTTATGGCACTTTATGGATATCATCCACCATCCATCACATCATCTTTAAGGGAAAATTCGAAGGTTCAAGCAATGGAAGATCACATCAAGCATCAACAAGAATTTCTCCAACTCTTAAAGGATAACCTGAATTTGGCACAAAATCGAATGAAACAACAGGCAGATCAACATCGCAGCGAGAGAAGTTTTGATGTAGGAGATTGGGTATTTTTACGGCTACAAACATACAAACAAATGTCCCTCAAGCAAGCTAAGAAGGATAATAAATTATCACCAAAGTACTACGGTCCTTACAAGGTGTTGCAAAAGATTGGTACTATGGCATACAAATTGGAGCTTCCTGCTTCTTCACGAGTGCATCCAATTTTCCATGTTTCATGCTTAAAGAAGGTTATAGGTGAAAATCTTCCAGTTCAAACAATATTGCCAGAACTTGATGAGGAAGGAAAATCATATTGGAACCTGAAGCGGTCATGGAAACAAGAACTCGACAGCTACGGAATTGATCAATTTCAGAGTATCTCATCAAGTGGAAGAACTTACCCACCGAAGATTCTACATGGGAGGATGAGAATTTTATACAGAAGCACCCGGAGCTACTCAAGCGTTGAGGACAACACTTTTTTGAAGGAGAGGGGCATGTTAGGTCCCTATATCACTAGTATAGTCCCTTATTATTGTTAGTGTAAACCCCTTATTGTTATTATTGTACCCTTGTAACCCCTATTTTGTTATTATTGTGCCCTTAAATTATTATTGTTAGGTCAGCTAGGATTACATTGTGGCCCACTAGGATTACATTATGGCCACATGGACTCCTATATATAGAAAGAAGGTTTTGTAAATTGTATCATCGAAGAATTGTTCATTTATGTAATGTATTGAAGGTTGCCCCCTCGAAGTGGCTTATTTCTAAGGCGTTGATATCTCTTTTCTTCTATTTTTGGAGCTGGTTACACAAGGAGGAAGTATTCAGATGAACTAGTCTTATGCTATGATTCCTTCCCCTAGAGGTGAAGGGTTTGTGAAGCTAAATAGAGAACCTGAAAGAAGATTCCATGTGGAAGATCCTAAGAGACCTCATAATGAAATAATTAAGGAACAACCTAACATGGGGAATTATGCTATTATGTCTAATTTCATAGTTCCTTTAGATGACAAGGATGATGAGAAGTTTGAGGACATAAGGGATCAAGTTTAGTACATGCATTTTGATGGTGCAGCATCTAGGTATGGTAAGGGCGCTAGAATTGTATTGAAGTCTCCCCTTGGTCATTTTTAAGTTTGCCTATAGACTTGAGTTTGATGCAACCAACAATGTGGATGAATATGAAGCCTTGTTGTTGGGTTTTGAGTTGGCAAGAGCTTTAAGAATTAAGTTGCTTAGTATCAAGGGAGACTCTGATTTAGTTGTCATGCAAGTTAAGAATAAATTTACATGTAAAAATCAAAGGTTAAGGAATTATCGAAATGTTGTGTGGGATGTTATGGAATACTTTGATGCCATTAACCTTGAAGCTATCCCAAGAGAAAATAATAGCTTGGCAGATGAGCTTGATGTGGCCACTTCTACTTTACAATTATCTGATGAATTAATTAAGGATAAGATAAAAATGGAAATTATTTTCAGACCTTCAGTCCCGAATAATTCAGAGCATTGGCAAGTTTTTAATGATGAAAAGCAGGTCATTCGTTTTCTTAATAATTTGGATGACTTTGAAAATTTTCGGATAAATTCTAGGGAGGATGGATCTGATGATCATGATGATATTATAAATCCTACTCCTGGGAATATTGTTGCTTTAGAGCAGCACTTTGATCGGCATGATGCCACAAAGATGAAAGAGGAAAATAAAATGGATCCGGGTGAATTCATTGAAGTAAATATTGGTACCTCTAAGGACCCTAAGATTGTCAAAATTGGTAAAGGTACTAATGAAGAAGAAAGGAAAAAGTTAACCAATTTACTTCATGAATATAGGGATGTTTTAGCATTTCCATATGATGAGTTAAAAGGATATAGGGAAGATGTCATGCAACACATTATCCCTTTGAAAGATGAGAATGCTAAACCTTTTCATCAAAAGCTTAGGCAAATAAATCCTAAGTTAGCCCCTTTGGTTCAGAAAGAGCTTTCAAAAATGCTCGCAACTGGCATCATTGCTCAAACTAGACATTCAACATGGTGTTCCAACCTGGTGATTCTTAGGAAGAAGAATAGTACCATTAGACTTTGTGTCGATTTTAGAAACCTTAATCTAGCATGTAAAAAGGATAATTACCCTTTGCCCAACATGGACACTATGTTGCAAAGAGTAACAGGTTCAGGAATGATGTCATTGCTAGATGGTTTTTCTGGATACAATCAAGTTTGGGTTAAAAAGGAAGATCGTCACAAAACTACATTCACCACACCATGGGGTACTTTCGAATACATTAGAATGCCTTTTGGGTTGACTAATGCTGGGGCTACTTTTCAAAGGGCTGTGGATTATGCTTTTAAATTTTTAATTGGAAAATTTATTGAAATTTATCAAGATGATCTTACTTTTTTTTTCTAAAGATGGCATTAGTCACATAGGTCATCTTAAGCAGGTCTTTGATACGTGTAGAGAATTTGGGATTTCCTTGAATCCAGCTAAGTTTGTCTTTAGAGTAACTGAAGGGAAATTACTTGGTTACATCATCTCCAAAGATGGGATCAAGATTGATCCTGAAAGAGTTGAGGCAATCCAAAAGATTCCTCTCCTTCATAATCTTAAATCCCTTCAGTTTTTTCTAGGAAAAACTAATTTTCTTAGAAGATTTATTCCAAATTACGCAGAATTAGCTAAGCCTATTCAAAGTCTTCTAAAAAAAGATGTAAATTTTTTGTGGAAAGAAGATGGTAAAAAGGCTTTTCAAGGAATTAAGGGTGTTATTGCCAAAGCTCCTGTTTTGGCAAGTCCTGATTATTCAAAGTATTTCATGATTTTCTCTTTCGCTTTTGAAGATACCATTGTTGGTGTCTTATTACAAAAGAATAAGGAAGGTCACGAATAGCCTATTGCTTTCATGAGTAGAGCACTTCAAAATTCTAAATTAAATTATACTACTATGGAAAAGCAAGCCTATGCCTTGGTTAAGTCTCTTAAGCATTTTAGGACTTATGTGGGTTATTCTAAAATCATTGCTTTGGTCCCGCATTCCGCGATTAAAGATATCTTAACTCAAACTGATTGCTTAGGGACTCGTGCTAGGTGGGTTACTAAAATTCAAGAGTATGATTTAGAGATTAGGCCAACCAAGTTAGTCAAGGGTCAAGGCTTGGCTGAAATGATGACCGAAGGTAATGAGAAAGCACTTGGTTTGATTTGTCTAAATAATGCTTCTTCGCCTAAGCTGCAAAGGTTAGGAGAGCATGAATGGTATAAGGACATTATTTATTATTTGTTAAATCTTACATGTCCTAACCATTTAGTTGCTCATAGAAGAAGGGCTCTTAGATTAAAAGCCACTAAGTATTGCCTCATGAATGATGGCCTTGGGTGGAGAAATCCCGAGGGGATAATACTTAGGTGTGTTGATGAGATTGAATCTAAGAAGTTGATTTCTGAGTTTCATTCAGGATTTTGTGGTGGTCATTATGCTGCTAGAACTACTGCCCACAAAATTCTGAGAGCTGGTTAATATTGGCCTTCGATTTTTTCAAATGTATATAAATTTATCAGAAGTTGCCAAGCCTATCAACTATTCGCTGGGAAGCAGAAGCTAGCTGCCCTACCCTTACAACATGTGGTTGTTGAAGCACCTTTTCAACATTGGTGTCTGGATTTCATCGGGAAATTCCATGAAAATTCTAGCAATGGCTTCTCCTGGATCTTAACTGCGACTGATTATTTTACAAAATGGGTTGAAGCCATTCCTGCTAAGAATGCCAATGAAAAGGTCATTATGGACTTTATTGAAAATCAAATCATTACTAAATTTGGTGTCCGTGCCAAGATCACTACTGACAATGCCAAGGCATTTAGTTCTTTTGAATTTTCATCTTTTTGTTTTAAGTATGGCATTACATTATCTCATTCATCTAACTACTATCCTTAGGGTAATGGCCTAGCTGAGTCAAGTAATAAAAACCTAATAACCATTATCAAGAAGATAGTAGGAGATAATAAGTGATCTTGGGACAGCAAAATCAAGTATGCTTTGTGGGCAGATAGAATTACTAAAAAGAAAGCTATTGGTAAAAGTCCTTTTGAATTAGTTTATGGCTCAGATGTAACTCTGCCTGTGCACCTTAAATTACCAGCTTACCAACTCCTTCAACATTTTTCCACTAATAAAGATGTTGTTCAAAATAGAATCGATCAGATTGTGGAGTTGTATGAAACTCGTAGGAAAACTTTAGATAATATGTGTAAAAATCAATCTAACATTAAGAAAAACTTTGATAAATCATCTCGATCTAGATCTTTGCAGGTTGGAGACATGGTATTACTTTGGGATCGAAAGAATGAAAAGCCCAGAAAACATAAGAAACTTGATAGTATGTGGCTAGGGCCTTATGTTATCAGAGCCATTGCTGGACCAAACTCATTCCACTTGAGCACGTTGGAAGGCGAACCACTTCACTTACCTGCGAATGGCCAATTGCTCAAGTTGTTCTTCAAAGATGACATCTGATGCCATTGGGCATCCTTTGTATTGTATTTCTAACCTTACTCCTTGTCCTTTCAGCATTTCATTTTGTAGTTGGATTAGATTTAATTTTCATGTTAAGTAGAATAATAAATGATAGAAGAGCTTCTATTTTTCATGTTCTTAATGTTATATGATGATATTTTGATGGACGCTACTTATGTAATTTTGTGTGTTGCTTGGATGCAGATTCTGGATTCTCACATTCCTTCAATGAAGCTACGTGTCCCCAAGGAGAGCCAGATGTTGACCCCTCTGTGATAACGACCCCATAGCAATACACCCCCATTTTTGCAAATGGGATTCATCATGTTCGAGATGTTCACGCCATTCAGATTTCATCGTCAGACGACAGTTTTATAAATGATGTAAACCCATTCTACATGTTTATGATGTAAATGATCTAAGTAAGACCACCAAGTATGTAACAACCTCGGTAAACCTAGTATTTTGGTGATGGTTTCTATCCTAGGAGGTTTTTTGTCTCACTGATTCATTTGTGTTTCTCGACATAAGTGATCAACATAGTTTTCCCCTCCAACCCCACCCCAAAGCTCGGGTGGATTTTGTCATCAAGATGCTAAGTGAGTCCTAGTGTTTTCTATCAAGTCTTTCTAAAAGTAGTTTGGGAATAACCCTAGCTAATTGGCTTGATTATTTTATTACAAGCTACTTGGTCTACTAGATCATGTTTTGAGTCGCAGAATTGGGTAGCTATTTGAGCATCTATCACAAATGGGTATTCCCCCTTTATGTGTCTAAATGTATTTATCTTATATAAAGAGGGTTGGAAAAATAATTAAATCCCCACTCGGTCAATTAATTAAATTTTTTGGCCAAATTAAATTAAAAATCCTAAGCTAGAAATTTAATTAATTTTAAGTCCTAGGTGAGCTAAAATGCTTCAAATGCAAAATTTGTGGGTCCTTAAAAAATAAATTTTTAAAGGTCCCAGACCAAGAGAATATTGAGAATTTCAAGAAATTTTGGACCCTTGGGCCTTGGTGGTTAAGTCAAAGTCAAAATTTTGAGGTACTTAACTCAAAAATATAATTTTTGAGTTAATTAAAATGGAATTAAATGATAAATTCAAATTTTCTCAAAATTATAATTTCAACAGTCCAGATTAAAAGATAATTAAATCTTTTCGACTCTCAAGATTATTTTGACAAGGATCAACCAAACTAGCCGTTGGAGGCTTTATCTTATAAATTAGAGGTCTTTGTATGTCATTTGCACCCGATCTTTGAATCGTGCACTTGTTCTCAGAAGCTCTTGTAATATTTTTGGTGAATAAAGCATAAATACTTTGGGGTTACAGACTTTGGTGTTCCTTTTCCAAATCTACGTGGTGATATTGTCTCTAAACTCTACTACTTTTATTGGCATTTTGATGGTTGATGGCCTTTCTGAATTGATCTGCATACAGGTATCTTGTGCAGTTTTCTGGGTTTCTAAAATTGCATTTTGATTTGACAGAAATATCATTTATCTATTTTTCTGAAAGGTCTCATGGTTATTTTTAAAATCTCTATCAATCTAAAATTCAGATCTAAGTGTGCAGAGATCATTATTCAGATTTGAGCATTTGGGCAAATCTTCAGTTAGATCAACCGACTCTCAGATTTCAGAAAATCTGAAAAAGCCCGTCGTTTCCTTTCTGAAGTGATCTTACGAAAAAAAATTTGTAGGGTCTTCTTGGGCTTGTGCCTCTTTTAATTTCGTTTTTATTAATTGTGCAAAACGGTTTTAAATCTAGCCATGAGGGCCTCTGATCTGTAAAATAGCACTGTAAATTTGCAAATATTCTCCAAGGTTTAGGGTTTTTATTTTTTTTGTGCATATTTTTGGGTTTGCTTCCTTATTTCTGGTTTTGCAGGTCCTATTGAGAGATTCTCAGGAAAAAAAAAATTAAATCTGAGCCAGATCTAGGCCCTGGAGGGTAAGATCTGGCCTCAGGATCAAATCTGGTTGCAGATCTGGGCAGTGTTTCACTTTAATGATTAAATAATTGCAGGGGTTTCTCTTTCAAATTGAATTAAATTCTGCTGGGAAAAAAGAGAAATTCAGAATTATTTATGCACCAGTGTGCCTGCAATTTTTCGGTTTGGTCTGCTGACTGTCCGAATTTCCTCACACGCTCTCTGCATCTCCAATTTTTGCCCTAGTCTCTTCTCCACTTCCAAATCTGCGTGATCTCCTCGCTGTTGTCATCACCTGCATTTTATCCATATTACACCCTTTCCGTACGATCCGTACAGTTTCCTTTTCCTTGTTGGTTTCTTCATGATGTCCGTACACTGTGTTTCGACCTGCATTCCCCTTCTCGCGTAGCCCTCATTCCCCACGCCTCCATTTTCCCTTGCTACTTGCTCCTTGTCGGCATCCGTCCTGCTACTGTCCGTACGATGCCTCTGTTTGTACGTTGTTTCTGTCCTGCAATCCGCTTTTTCTTCACGCCCTCCTTGCCCTTACCCTATTCGCAGTCTTTTCTGATCCTCGTTTTCTCTCCGCCTAGTTCCTCTCAGGCTGTCCATATGTCGTCCCTCACCTACACACGCAAAAAGCAAAACAAAAAAACAAAACTTACGCAAATCCAAAGTTTTATTTTGATTTCAGATTTTCGATTTTTATTTTTTTATTTTTAGTTTGTGTTTTAAACTTTAGATTTTAGATTTTTTTTTAACTTTGCTTTAGTTTTAGTTTTTAGTTTTGGTTTTAGTTTAAACTTTAGATTTTCGACTAGATTTGGGTTTAGTGTTAGGTTTAGATTTTAAATTTTTTAATTTTTACTTGGCTCTAGTTTTAGTCGTAAATTTTAGATTTTTTATTTTTCTAAATTTGTCTAGTAAGCTTGCGTTAAAATTTGATTTAACTTTAGGATTTAAATTTTTATATTTTATTTTTTTAGAAACTTTAATAAATAAAAAATTTCAAAAATTCCTTAACTTTTTTCATTTTTTTTTTGGACTTTAGCTTTACTTGTATATATATTTTATTTTTATTTTTTAGTTTCATTAACTTTGGACAAGAAAATTAAAAAATTAAAAAAGACCAAAAATTTTAAATGAAATTTTTAATTTTGGAAAATTTTAAAAAAAATTTACATAGTCAAGGGTGGATTTTAAATTTCTTTTTATCTAAAGCTTGACTATATATTTATGAATTGGAATTATTTAGGGTATCATTTAAATTTGGAATGTCTAACATTTAAATTCGATGTTTCTCTCAGGATAATATTTTCATTTCGAAGTTTAAATTGTTGGATCAAAGTATTTTCATGCTTACCTGTGTTTGATGATCGTTAAACTATCTAAATGTGGTTTTAAACTACTTGAAATTGGTGATTAATTGCTTTAGCCAACTTTGGGAATATTTCAACTGATGATAAATTGCATGTCTTTATCGAACATTGTTGATGCATGATTACGAAGGTGTTTTATCGAATGTTGAATCGTGTTATTGAAAAGACCTTATCTTCCAGTTTGATCAATTGAGCACTTAATTGAGGAATTAAATATTATCGTGGTGGATTCATTTTTTTTCATAGCAGCAGTTACCTATCAATTACTTGATTTTAATTTCATAACCGAATATTTTGACTCCACAAGGCACTGGTCTTAAACTTCAAATCTAATTGAATCTATAAAATCTCATTAATCTTAAACAAGTACTTGGTCATTTAACTATGTCTCCTGAATTGTTGGTTTTTCAACTAGTTCTCCTTCTTCATTTTTGTTAGAGTCTACCTCCCTTAGTCTGCAAGGAGATAACTTAGATAGAGAGATTGGGGATCAGGGTGACCGCCCTCGATCTGAGCCGTTGTCGTGGTGCCTAGACATTCTGTACGACAACAGAACCCTTAGCCACAAAGGTGACTCACTGAAGCCAACAATTGCTCTGATATCAAAATGTATGTTTAAACCTTTATAGTAAAGCAATGCACACAAATTCGTAATAAAACATAAAAGTAAACAATAGCATTCACACACTAATTAGAAATTAACCCTAGAAACCCTTAACTGAGAAAACCAACAAATGTTTAGCATCGCACCTCTAGCTCTCATTGTATTAACTTCACCATTTACAATATAATATATAGGATCCTGCAGCATCCAAAATGTTGATCCATTTAACCAAATTAGATTCCTTAACTAGAAGTAGATTACAATGGACCAAAACACCATTGGAAGAAAAACACTAAAAGCAAGCCAAGACTTGACCAAAAAAAACCCAAAGAATATAACACAAAACCAACAATCATATCATCATTTCTTTGTTCCCCTCTTCTCCTTTCTCTCCCATATCCCTTCCTCATTTCCATTTTATTCCATATTCTATACTATAACCTTTGTTTTATAAGGATCACTCTCCAAACTTCACCTTGAGCCACTACTCCATAGCCTTAACATCCTATCTTAGAGAAGCCCCATTTGTGTTGGAGGAGAGCCAAACTAAAGTGTGGGGAATAGTTATGGAGTTGAAAATCGCAGCCTTTCTAAGTTACACAAAGCTATCACCTTCATACTTAAAACCTAAGTCATCGCAGTCAGCCATTGTTCACTTGAAATTTGAAATTCGCCAAATATGAAGGCATTTTGAACAAATTCGGTCTCAATTTGATGAATTTCAAAATGAACCTGAACTACAATGGGAAAATGAACTTGAAGGCAAATAAGTTCAGTGGTAACTGTGAATTAGTTGAAATTCAACCCTAACAGAGTAAAAAAAAACTAAAAAATATAAAGCCCCAGCTTACCATTATGCATTTTCGGTTACCCAAGGCTCAAATGATTTTTCAATCCAATTTTCTCTCCGACACGCAAAGACTTTGAGGCCTGACGTCAGTTTTCCTACTCAGCCTAATGCTGATAACAATGCCCAATGCCTCCATAATTGGTAAGTCCAGATTCATCTCCAGGCATGAATTGAGGGTTAGATCACACAAATCAATGGTTGTTAGATTGTGATTTGCACCAGCATGCACACATTTAATAACTTTAATCTCTTTCTTCATTACACAGTTTTTAATGCGATAGATGGAAAATCTGCATAAACACCTTAACAACTTATTGCATCACCATAGCAGCAAGGAAAGCAAATAACACGTTTTACACTAGTAGAAACATAATCACGCTTTTATAAATAAATAATGTTTTATACAAAATTAAACAAACAAAAAAATGTTTTTATAATAAAACAAAAAGAAGTAAATGGATCCAAACCGTCAAAATATGAACTGGGTATGAAAAACACTATTTCAATCACAAAGAATCCAATGGCCAAGCGATTAATATCATGAAATTGGTTTGAAAATTTTAAAGTTTTTAAAACATGTTTAAATTTGTATTTCTGTTATGTGTTTAATTATAATTTACATTTATGTATTCATTTTCATCGCATGTATTTTTTATTTTCAAATTTTGTAGCATGTTGACTTTAATGTCAAATTTTATTACTGAAATTTTCACTCTCATTTTTTTGTCAAACTTCAAGATCGTTGAACTCAAATTCAAATTTGAACCAGGTAACTTAGCTTGGGACTTCAATCTTTTGTGGGTGCTAGATTTTGTTGTAACAAGTACCAGTAGCTGTTCTTTCATATTGTGTCATTTTCCTTTCAAAATTAAAGTCATGCAATGAAAGAAACAAAAACTTTATTGGTGGGAAATTGTCAGCAACCAGCAATTAGTAGATTCAGCAATGACAGGTCACAAGATGTCACATAACCCAGAGCCTATAATTTACTTAATAATCTAACAGACAAGAAAATTTCAATTTCAATTCCATGCTTTTCCTTATAGGATATCCTGAGTCATGAACTACTGGGTTTGACAAGCTTACCAATACTGGCAGCTGAAATGCCATTGCCTCAATTGTTATTCTCCCAAAGCATTCTCCTCGTGCCTGCATAGAATACATCAAAGAATGTAAAAAATCAATGAAGAAATGGCATTTGGAACACTGCATTGTCACAAAGTTCAAATAGTCAAAACTCATATTCTCAAATTTTGCAAAATCTGAATATGCATTGAAAAGAGAAGTTAAAGAAAACATCAGCAAATCCTTCACATGTCAAAAAAAGCCTTCTTTCCTTTCAATTTAATATTTTACCTTAAATATATACCTCTTGAATGGAAATAGCATGAAAGTCTATATCCATGACAGTTGATTCTATGACTACTTTGCTCATCTCAAGTGTCCTACTTAGCAAACCAAACACTGCAAGTACTGTACAGCAATATAGTCAAACTCAAGTGCAGAATAAGTTGGTAAAGCACTTGACATTTTCACCATATAGGATAGGAAAACTTCAACAAGAAGTTGATGTAACTTATCGTTTTAACTGGAGGAGTGGTAGTACTTGATTTTCTAGTAATACTTTCTTATGTTCATCTCAAAAAGACTAGTCATCCACAAGTGAATTTATCAAGCTTCCTAAAAATCTTAAATGGCAGAAATTAACTCTAATAAGTTATAACTTGAATGCAATGTTCTGCCAAGTTTCAAGCACATGGAGATATGGGAGTGAGCAAACACATCCAAGGAGCATGTGGAAGCACCCTTAAAATTCTAGGAAATGTCAGAGGGGACGTAATTTCCTAAACTAGAAAAAACAGTGAATAACAAATACATGCACAAAGCTACAGCAAAAATTTTACACATGCAAATATAGATCAGTGAATCATAGAATAGTAGCCATAAATCTCAGCCATTTTATTAAATTTTCAACTAGAACTGAGTACAATGGAGTGGAATGATAGAACTTGGGCTTGCTAATACAAGCATGCAATACCTAGCTGAAGATCTAAGCAATACTCCAACTGGAATGGCTAAATCTGTCCCAACGCACTGCCCAGAAAATTTGGTTGCTGCTACTGGAGGTCAATTGTGATTTATGCCATCAAAGTTGCTCCAAAAATTCCACAAAATTAACTGGAGACTTCTCTCACCCAAATCTACCAAACCCAGAAAAATCTTGGGCTAATTCCAACTGACCCGGAAAGCCCCAAACTGTGCAAATTACCCAGCAAATAATGTTGCTACTGCTACTACTGCTAGAGAAGAAACTGAAATTCTCGTTGAAAAGTGTGTAACTAGGTTCGGTCTTCATAGATATGAAATGTACTTTTGATTCTTGTAAATTGTAAAATGAAAGAAAATTATTATTATTATGTTTGGAGCATGAGCTTCATGCTCAAGGTCTTTTATTTTATAGGTCAAGCACACATTGAGTGCTTCTAGGGTTTGTCCTAGCTTCTAGGTCAAGAAGTCAAAAGAGTCATTGTCATAAGTTGAAGACCCCTTCAGACACATTGGAGCTTGTAAAGAAATTTATTTTTGTCATTAAAAGTGTCAAAATACCCTCCAAGATGAAGTCGGCCTAGCAACTGGCAAGTCGGCCTAATTTGAGAAGCCACGTCCACCCTTGAGAAGCCTATATAAAGGAGGGAACTCGACCTCCTTGAAGCACATTGATCTCTCACTCATCCAAGTGAAGGAAGAAGAGGAAGAAGGCAGCAAAGAAGGGAGAAGGATGAGGAAGACTTGTTTGGGGCTATTTCCCTCTCACACGTGTGAAAAAAGGCTAGGGTTTCTGCAGCAGATCTAGGGTTTTCCTCATCAAGTTCGATCTTGAAGAAGAGAAGGCAAGAAGGTCAAGCGAAGGTCACAAAAATCCATCCTCAACCTCTAGGAGTCAAAGAAATCCAAGCGAAGGCCTAAAGAAGTCCTGGGAGGCTAAAAATAAGCTCCCACATGTGGCAACAACAACTACAGGAGGGCCGAAATTTCAGGTCTATAGTGGAGGTCGAAATTCTGTAGCTGGAAGTCGAAGTTGTGCTACTGGAAGAGATTTGACTGGGTTTGACTTGGACAAGGAAAACACATCATCCAGAAAGGTTGGACTTGGTCTTGGAGGCTATTGGTCTTGGTTTAAAGGTCTTCGAATTTATCAATTGAAGAATCTATAAGGAAGAGAAGAGATTTGCGGGTTTTCCTCTCAAGTGGAGAGGTTTTGGCCTTGGCTTGCAGCCTATATTTTGTGTTCTTATTCTTCTTGTTTTGGTAGTTGTTTGATGACACACAAATGTTATGTAAAAATTAACTATTTATATAATGATAAGTAAAATTAGGCAAAATGGCATGATCTTTGATCACCCCCATTCACCAAGAGGCACCCGAGGCTATATTTAAGCCCAGGGCCTCCCACAATTGTAATCATCCATTCAATCATTAATAATAAATATGTATAATTATGTTCATTGCTTAGATTAATCGCTCTAGGAGGTATCAGAGCCAGTTCACTCCTCGGACTCTGTTGTTGTTTGACCCCATTATTGTACTTGATTCTGTCGTTGCTCCACCGTGTACACACAACCGCCTGTTCCCCCACCCTCTTCTCCGTCGTCGACATCACGAACTTGTCCCCCGCCCTCTTCTCCGTCGTCGACATCACGAACTTGTCCCCCGCCCTCTTCTCCGTCGTCGAACCCCCTCTCGACGTGCCTCCGTTGATGTCGATTCACCCCACCGTCAATGTGCCTTAATTACTGTCAGTTCATTCCACCAGTTGTCATTGCCATCATTCCAACCGCAGGTTGACCACCATATTTCTGAACCATGAAACGATGCCACATTTTCATTTTAAATCGTGGGTACTGTGGCGCATATATATATATATATATATATATATATATATATATATATATATATATATATATATATATTAAGGTTATTTAATTATTATATTTTATTAATATTTATAAAATAATTTACAATACAATAAAATAAAATATAATATTTAAAAAAAAAAAAAATTAGGATCAAATTAAGAAAAAGTGTAAGCTGGATAAGTATACTCCACCTCATACACGTTCGATGGCTTCATCAATGTCGATGGTTGATTTCAATAAAAGATTGTTAGACCTTGAGACTAAGGTGACGGGACAGGGCAATAAAATCGAAGAGCTCCAGAACACAACAAAGAGAATAGAGAGTCAGCTCGAGGAGAACAAGAATGAATTTAAAAAGGGATCAGGCAGACCTTACAAGTAAGGTGCATCAAGCTACAGTGATGTTGACCTGTATTTGTAATAGCATGAAGATCACACCCGATCAAATACCCCATAATAATGAAGCTACTCAACATCTCAATTCTCGAGATTCATCAAACTCATCAAACTCACATGAGAAATCTAAGTCTCCAAAGATATCTTCTTGTAATATCACAAATGGGATATTTCGACCAAATTTGGAGAAAATTGTAATATTCCTAATTAGCTATGGCTAATTGGAATATTCGAAATTTGCTCAATTTTGTCGTCTATAGTTTATTCATAAATAAAAAGGTGAGCAGAGGAGACACAACTCACTTTAGAAATAAAAGTTCACTCCCTAGTAGCACAACGTTGTAACTTAAGTAAGCCAAGGGGGCCAAGATACCACACAGAGAGGGGGCCCACGTAGACACCTGGAGGGACTGTGCAGGCCAAGAGGGAGCACGTGGCAACGTTGGAGGAGGTGAGCATTAGGGTTGAGAGGGGCTCATGCTATATAGAGGGGAGAGCCTCCTCATTTTATTGATTCGTTGTTTATGATATTGAGCTGGTTGTTTCGACTTCTTGAGCACGCTGGCTGTTTAGCCTGTCTGCAGCACTGTTTAGTGCGTTGAGTGTCTCCGATCGGAGATCTTGCCGTTAGCCCCAGGGGACTTTGAGTGCCTGCTCGAGTAAGGTAGTTTCATCGTCGTTTTGTGGGAGGATTGATGTTTGAGTTTTGTTGCGGAGTTGGGCATTCAGAGACTGTGCAGTCTTGAGAGGGAGGACGCAGTCCATTCTAGAGGAGCTCTGGTTTGAGTTCTTGCGGAGGTTTTGAGCTTGGAGATTGAGCAAGGGGCTAGCCCTTGTCTGTTGGAGGATTTTGGGAGAGTTTGAGGCCGTATTACAGTTGTTCCTATTCAGCCTCTGTGTAGAGCCTTGGAGGCCAACGTAATTCCCCAAGGGAGTGCTTTTCGGGGGTCAGCCATTTCTGATATGATTTCTGGGTTTTGCCGGGATTGGTGAGTAGAGGCGGATTCCAGATTTTCAGGTCATTCCGGCGAGGGGATCAGCCCCAAGTCATCAGTTCATTTCAGCAATAGCAGCTACACGGCAGTTTTCCAACAGCTGGGACGCAGTTCAGAGAGCAGCCATTTCTTGGGTATTCTGAGAGTATTTCTTCACTTGCCTTGAGCAAGTCTAGGTGCCATCACTCTGATCACCTATTGTACTTCATTATATTTCTCAGTATAATAAAATGGCTTAGCATTCTCTCTCTATATTTCTGGATGATTTGTCGTACATTCTATCTATGCTATTTTATGTCTGCTTTAATGTTATCTTTATGTATTTTCGGGCATTCTAATTCTATACCACTTGGTGTGTTTACCTCATACTCTTAGACAGAGTCTGGAAAGGGCCAGGTAGCCTCCAGATCTCACCCTCTTCTCAGAGGTGAAATATCTGGTAAACGCCCTCCCAGTCCATCTCTGGTTGGAGTTTGTTTGTGTTTTAGAGATATCCCTGAAACGAGATATTACAGTGGTATCAGAGCATAGTTCTGGCTCAGCCTGTGGAGCTAGTTGTCTATGACACCGGGGAAGAGGCCATATATTTGTTACAGAGGCAGGAAGTACAGAGATCGTGAGCGTAGGTTGGAGAACACCTACGGAGAGGGAGACTGTGTTCGGGTGGTGGACACAGAACAGGAGGAGCCTATGCTAGATTCAGAGCAGAGAGAGCCGATGGCAGACGATAGTGAGGCAAAACAGTTTGGGGAGGCACTCCTCAAATCAGTGTAGGATCTAGTGAGACAGATTGAGGTGATGGGTCAAATATTCACTACTGTGGAGGCTAGACAACGTGAGACCCCACGGTTTTTCCAGGTAGGAGAGGGATCAAGTACATTCCACCATTTTCCGAAGCATGGTACTACTTAGCGTGATACTACTCAGCCGATGGCTTCACATGCACCTACACGCTCTACCATGCCCACTTTCTTGGGAGCAGACACAGGGGCAGGAGCCCAACAAGAGGCAGAGCCCGGACATATGGGTGATTATTTTGTAGAGTATCAGGCCTATGGGTAGGAGTTCAGGGATGCTCTCTCGTTCAGAGATTTTTTTCAGCTTCAGTGGGACAGTAGACCCCGCGACCATCATAAAGGGCACCGGCACTATCATGACAGAGATACCCACCGCACAGCTAGCAGATTCCACTTGCCTACGTTTGATGGTTCATCAAACAGTTCGGCGAAGTCTTTGGTGGAGAAGCTGGACATCTATTTCCAACTTAACCAGATGTCGGAGACGAAGGCCATCAAGGTGGCAACATTACATTTGGATGGTGAGGCCCAGGATTGGTGGTTTCATGGGATGTCTACACTTGGACATTCTATAGTGACGACATATGCCGAGTTTACCAAGAGGTTGATAGAGAGGTTTGACCGAGGCATCCGGAACAGCACTTTGTTGAGTTGACGAGGCTCAAACAGACCGGGAGCCCAGAGACATACATTGTAGACTTTTTGAGGGTTTCAGTGATGGTGCCAGATCTATCTGTGGCACGGATGATCTATATGTTTGTGGAGGGGTTAGCAGAGCGACTTCGGGGTCTAGTCAGATCTACTAGACCAGCCACACCCCAGGATGCTATTAGCAGGACCCAGGACTTACAGGATGCATTTCCCAGGACTCGGACACCTTACCCCCAAAGACAGGGCTTCCAGCCCAAGGGGAAGGTTGTGAGGATTCCGCCTCCAAAGGGGAATCCAGGACGGGCACAGACGGAGGATGATGCCAGGAGGGAGCTGAAGAAGAAGCGGTTGTGCTTTACCTGTCAGGAGTCGTGAGCACCAGGACATAGATGTGCTATTGCCAAAGCACACTTCATTGAGGTCTTCTCCGAGAGTAGCGGAGAAGACGATGAGGAGGATGACGTGGAGGCAGGAGACAGTCAGACAGCCCAAGATCAGTTGCCACCACCACCTCCAGAAGCAGGAGGTGCGGCTTTTGCACCCACAGGGGGGACCCTTGCAGCATTGAGTTCCTAAGTATTTGACGCTGCGCGTACGGGGGACAGTACATGGTCAGCGAGTATCAGTTTTGGTTGACAGTGGGGCAACCCACAACTTCATCGATGCACAGATGGTTGAGCGGAGAGGTATACCGACCGAGAGCTTCAATGGATTTTTTGTTCTAGTCCCAGGAGCTCAGACGATGCAGTGTGCCCGGTATGTTCTAGAGTTGGCAGTGACGATGGGTACCTACACCGTGACCGACCACTTTTTCGTGGTCAACAAACCGGATACCAATGTGGTATTGGGTGTTCAGTGGTTGATTACTCTGGGGAAGGTCACCACAGATTGGGAGGCCTTGGAGATGGAGTGGGATGATAAGAAGACCGGGAAGCATGAGAAGATCCGTGGGATGCACACTTACCCACCTCAGACTGTTTCGGCTCACCAGATGGGGGCAGATTTCCAGAAGGGAGACATAGAGTGGGTAGTTGAGTTGCGGGCATCAGAGGCAGGGACTACCGGTCAGGCCTTTCACCCTGATATACAGGCTATCCTTGACAGATATGACACAGTGTTCGGGGATATACCACCAGGCCGACCACCGGATCGGGGGTTCGAGCACACTATTGAGTTGGAGCAGGGTATTCAGGCAGTGATTACCACACCCTATAGGCATCCCAAAGCCTATCGGGATAAGATTGAGCGGGCCATCCAGGAGTTGCTGGCTCTTGGGCACATCCGGCCGAGCACGAGTCCTTTTGCTTCTTCCGTGGTGTTGGTGAAGAAGAAGGACGGCACTTTGAGGATGTGTATTGACTACAAGGCCCTGAACAAGAAGACCCTGAAGAACAGGTACCCTATACCTAGGATCGATGAGTTGATGGATGAGTTGAGAGCAGCCCGATTCTTCTCAAAGATTGATTTGAGATCAGGGTACCATCAGATTCGCGTGAGGGAACAGAACATTCCCAAGAACGCCTTCAGGTGTCACTATGGGCACTATGAGTTTTTGGTGATGCCCTTCGGGCTAACCAATGCACCAGCGACATTCCAGTCTTGCATGAACCACATTTTCCGCAGTCACTTGAGGAAGTTTGTGTTGGTGTTCTTTGATGATATCCTCATTTACAACAGGACTTGGGAGGAGTATCTCTAGCACATTGAGGTAGTGTTGCGCATTTTGGAGGAGCAGCAGTTCTATGCCAAGCTCTCCAAGTGTGAGTTTGGGTTGTCAGAGATGTTGTACTTGGGACATATCATAGGGGTGGACGGAGTGAGAGTCCACGAGGAGAAGATCAGATCCATCAGAGATTGGCCGGAGCCGAGGAATGTGACAGAACTTTGGGGTTTCATTGGCATTTGTACTTATTACAGGAAGTTCGTCAGGATTTTTTCACAGCTTGTTGCACCCCTTACAGATTTGACAAAGAAGGGGGCATTCAGTTGGTCAGATACAGCGCAACGAGCCTTTGACGGGCTCAAGGAGGTGATAAGTAGCTGCCCAGTGCTTGCATTGCCAGATTTTATGCAGCCATTTGTTTTGGAGTGTAATGCGTCGAGAGAGAGGATTGGCGCGGTATTGATGCAGGGAGGACACCCTATAGCCTTTGAGAGCCGGAAGCTCCTTCCACACGAGAGGTTGTATTCTATATACGACAAGGAGATGTTGGCCATTATGCATGCATTGGCCAAATTCCGGCAATATTTAGTGTGTAACAGGATCAGGGTGAGGACTGATCACAACAGCCTCAGGTTCTTTTTGGAGCAGAAGCAGCTACAGGAGAGGCAGCAGAAGTGGATCAGTGAGATCCAAGCATATGACTTTGACATTGAGTATGTCAAAGGTAAGAACAACGTGGTAGCAGATGCCCTTTCATGTAGACCAGCCACGTCTCTTATAAGCTTGGATACAGATTGGAGGGCTCGACTTTTAGTAGAGTACTCCAAGGATAGATTTGCATGTGAGGTTCTGGATGGATAGGTGGCGGATGACAGGTACAGGGTGGTCGATGAGATTTACTACAGGGACCGGATCTTCTTGACTGAGGGATCTCAGCTCAAGAAGAAGATACTTCAGGCATCACATGATTCACCTTTGGCTGGCCATCAGGGGTTTACCAAAACCTACCGAGCCAATAGAGAAAGGTTCTCATGGAAGGGCCTCAAGGAGGATGTACTCTAGCACATCAGGGAGTGCGATGTTTGCCAGAGAAACAAGGGCGAGATGAGCCATCCCGCAGGATTATTGCAGCCTCTTCCTACCCCGGAGGGGAAATGGGAGAGTATTTCGATGGACTTCATCACAGGGTTGCCCATGGTGCAGGGCAAGGATTGTATCTTTGTCATCGTTGATCGATTGACAAAGTATGCACATTTTTTCGCCATATCCGCGCATTACACAGCAACACAGGTGGCCGAGTTGTTCTTCAGAGAGGTTTTCAGGATACATGGTCTTCCTAAGACCATCATCAGTGGCAGGGACAGCCGCTTCATGGGCGGATTTTGGCAAGAGCTTTTCCGATTGGTGGGGATGGAGTTGACACCGAGTACCAGTTATCACCCACAGACGGATGGACAGACGGAGATAACTAACAAGTGGCTGGAGGGCTACTTGTGTAACTATGTCAGTGGGCAGCAGCGAGCATGGCTGAAGTGGTTGCATCTGGGGGAGTACTTCTACAACACTACACATCACATGTCTATTTGTATGTCACCATTTTATGCTTTGTATGGATATCATTCTTTATCTTTTGCTGATGTGATGTTCGGTGCTAGCAAAGCTCCTCGAGCCAAGATTTGGATCCAAGAGAGTCAGGACATTCTCCGAGCTCTCAAGGATAATATGGCTACAGCACAAAACCAGCAGAAGCTGTATGCTGACAAAGGTCGGGTGGAGAGACAGTTTGAGATAGGGGAATTGGTCTACCTACGATTACAGCCATACTGACAGTCGTCACTGAAGCAGAAGGGAGCTGAGAAGCTCAAGCCCCGCTTTTACAGGCCATACAGGGTGATACGCATGATTGGACAGGTTGCATATGAGTTGGAGCTGCCCCAAGGCAGCAAGATTCATAATGTTTTTCATGTATCATGCCTGAAAAAGGCATTGGGGCAGCAGGTGATAGTGACAGATGAGCTACCACCCACGGATGATGAGGGGCATTTGGTGTTGCAGCCAGAGGCTATTATTGATACCAGGGAGAGGCAGCTACGGAGCAGCAGAGTCCGGGAGTTCTTGGTGAGGTGGAAGAATTTGTCGGATGAGGATGCCACTTGGGAGAGTGAGAAAATTTTGCAGCATCCATCACTTCAGTTGCTTGAGGACAAGCAGCATTTTCCCGGGGGAGACTGTAATATTCCTAATTAGCTATGGCTAATTGGAATATTCGAATTTGCTCAATTTTGTGGTCTATAGTTTATTCATAAATAAAAAGGTGAGTAGAGGAGACATAACTCACTTTAGAAATAAAAGTTCACTCCCTAGTAGCACAACGTTGTTACTTAAGTAAGCCGAGGGGGCCAAGAGACCACGCAGAGAGGGGGCCCACGTAGACACCTGGAGGGACTGCGCAGGCCAAGAGGGAGCACGTGGCAACGTTGGAGGAGGTGAGCATTAAGGTTGAGAGGGGCTCATTCTATATAGAGGGGAGAGCCTCCTCATTTTATTGATTCCTTGTTGATGATATTGAGTTGGTCATTTCGACTTCTTGAGCACGTTGGCTGTTTAGCCTGTCTGCAGCACTGTTTAGTGCATTGAGTGTCTCCGATCGGAGATCTCGCCCTTAGCCCCGGGGGACTTCGAGTGCCTACTCGGGCAAGGTAGTTTCATCATCGTTTTGTGGGAGGATTGATGTTTGGGTTTTGTTGCGGAGTTGGGCATTCAGAGACTGTGCAGTCTTGAGAGGGAGGACGCAGTCCATTCTAGAGGAGCTCCGGTTTGAGTTCTTGTGGAGGTTTTGAGCTTGGAGATTGAGCAAGGGCTGTTGGAGGATTTTGGGAGAGTTTGAGGCCGTACTACAGTTGTTCCTATTCAGCCTCTGCGCAGAGCCTTGGAGGCCAGCGTAATTCCCCAAGGGGGTGTTTTTCGGGGATCAGCCATTTTTGATGTTAAGTCCCTATATTAATAATGTAGCCCCTTATTATGTTAGTGTAACCCCCCTTATTGTTATTATTGTACCCCTGTAACCCCCATTTTGTTATTATTATGCCCTTAAATTATTATTGTTAGGTCGGCTAGGATTACATTGTGGCCCACTAGGATTACATTATGGCCCCATGGACTCCTATATATAGAAAGGAGGTTTTGTAAATTGTATCACCCAAGAATTGTTCATTTATGTAATGTATTGGAGGTTGCCCCCTCGAAGTGGCTCATTTCTAAGGCGTTGATATCTCTTTTCTTCTCTCTTTGGAGTTGGTTACACAACATTTGGTATCAGAGGTTTGGATTCTAGGGTTTCGCTGCTCCAAACAGGTCATCGTGGCATTTTCGCTATAACTTTTTTTCTACGAAGTTTCAGAAGCTGCAATTTTTAGGGTGCGAAGCTAAAATCCTGAGGAAGATTGCCTAAAAATTTCAGAGCTTGGTTCGCAATATTTTCGGAGATATCATCTGTGGAAGTTAGGTATTTTTTCAAGCTCCTAAACAGGTCATCGTGGAATTTTCGCTATAATTTTTTTTCTACGAAGGTTCAGAATCTGAAATGCATATGGTGCGAAGCTGAAATCCTGAGGAAAGTCGTCAAAAAATTTCAGAGCTTGGTTCGCAATATTTTTGGAGATATGATCTGTGGAAGGTAGTGCTTTCTCAGGCTCCTGAATTGCATCTCAAAGAGGTGATCGTGGGAAAAGTTCAATAACTCTCTCTCTGGGCAGTGGATTTGAGTGCCGTAAAAAGTGGTCACAAGTAAACAGACTGTAGTTTCTTGGCTATCAATTTCAGAGACAAAGGACGAAACAGTGACACGTGGCAAGTCGTACAAGTTCACTCTACTGAACCAGTCCAGAATTAGGTCATTGTGGGAGATTGGACACAACTTTGTCTTGGAGAATTCAAATCAGGTCAGACCTGTGGCATTCAAAAGATAATTCAGAGGGATAATTCAGTGCTGAATTTAAAATATTGAAGGGCCGCAATCACAGAGATAATCCAATTTCAATATCGAGCTCCTCAAAAGCAAGAAAAAGGTGTGTATTTGTTTTTTAAAATTGCATAAGTCTTGTTTGAAGAATCAAGTTGAATTGATTTCAAGGGCATATTGAAGAATTTTTTTCAGTAATGGGTTCTATTATGCCTCCAAAAAATAATTCCATACCCATTAAGCCCTCAGAAATCTATACTACGACGCATGAGGAGGAAGAATTGCAATATGAGATATCAAAATTACGGTACCAAGTGCAACAAATTTCGATCTTACGAAGAGCAATCGAAGATGAAATAGATGGTTTAAAAGCAGAAATGGAGGCTAAGTTGGATGGTTTGAAGGATCAAATAATAGCTAATATGGATGATAAATTAGTGGAATATCACAATGAGCATCAACAACAAGTTCTCCAACTCTCAAAGGATAACCCAACTTTGGTGCAGAATCTAATGAAACAACAGGAAGATCAACATCACATCGAAAGAAGTTATGAAGCAGTCATAGAAACAAGAACTCAACAAGTACGATCAATTTCAAAGTATCTCAACAAGTGGAAGAACTTTCCTGTAGAATATTTCACATGGGAGGATGAGAATTTTATACAGAAGCATCAAGAAATAATCAAGCGTTGAGGACAACACTTGTTTGAAGGAGAGGGGCATGTTAAGTTCCTATATTAATAATGTAGCCCCTTATTATGTTAGTGTAACCCCCCTTATTGTTATTATTGTACCCCTGTAACCCCCATTTTGTTATTATTATGCCCTTAAATTATTATTGTTAGGTCGGCTAGGATTACATTGTGGCCCACTAGGATTACATTATGGCCCCATGGACTCCTATATATAGAAAGGAGGTTTTGTAAATTGTATCATCCAAGAATTGTTCATTTATGTAATGTATTGGAGGTTGCCCCCTCGAAGTGGCTCATTTCTAAGGCGTTGATATCTCTTTTCTTCTCTTTTTGGAGTTGGTTACACAACATTTGATATGATTTTTGGGTTTTGCCGGGATTGGTGAGTAGAGGCGGATTCCAGATTTTCAAGTCATTCCGATGAGGGGATCAGCCCCAAGTCAACAGTTCATTTCAGCAGTAGCAGCTACACGGCAGTTTTTCAGCAGCTGGGACGCAGTTCAAAGAGCAGCCATTTCTTGGGTATTCTGAGAGTATTTCTTCACTTGCCTTGAGCAAGTCTAGGTGCCATCACTCTGATCACCTATTGTACTTCATTATATTTCTCAGTATAATAAAATGGCTTAGCATTCTCTCTATATTTCTGGATGATTTGTCGTACATTCTATCTATGCTATTGTATGTCTTCTTTACTGTTATCTTTATGTATTTTTGGGCATTCTAGTTCTATACCACTTGGTGTGTTTACCTCATACTCTTAGACAGAGTCTGGAAAGGGCCAGGTAGCCTCCAAATCTCACCCTCTTCTCAGAGGTGAAATATCTGGTAAACGCCCTGCCAGTCCATCTCTGGTTGGAGTTTGTTTGTGTTTTAGAGATATCCCCGAAACGGGATATTACAAAAATAGCTTAACCCAAAAATTTCACCATAAAATCACATAAAGCATATGAAATTTCAATAATATATCGAGCAGAAATGATCTCATATTTTATTATAATAAATAGCTGAAAGAGTGTACTTATAGCTTCAATATCTGAAATAGGTGATCTGATCTCCAAAACTGATCTGCTTTGATGCTGAAGTCGGCCCTCCCAAAACTAAACAGAAATCAATCACTGCACCTGTGAATTATGGCTGAATCCACCAAGGAGATGAGGTGGGTTTCCATCCACACTCACCAAAATCACCCAAGGCTTTCCGTCTTGGGGCTACTGTTGGAGTAGAGAACTGGGTTCTCAACCTCTCATACAAGAAGAAATATAGAATCCAGGATGTTCTCTAACGGCCCTTCCTCCTCTTTTTATAGATCTGAAGGACTCCTCTAGAAGCTCTTATTTTACTATTATTTTAATCATTTAGCACATTTCCCTTAATTAAAATATTCTTTTTAATGTGGGAAAATGGCCAATTGGCCACAATGCCTCCTTAAGGTCAATGAAAATCACTCCTGGCCATCCCATCTTGTAGATCTTCTCGTTCTGGTTCCAACGAGTTATTACACTAAAGTGCTCAGCCAAGAATTCCTCCTAAAATGCCACTTTAGGCATAATTAATTGAGATAGGCCCATTAATAACTCAATTTTCTGAAAGTTGTTGGAATGCAACGGAACGAAAGGAAAACTATGCAGATGGTGGAATATACCAAGTGAATACCATCAAACCTCATAAGAACTCCTCAAAACCCCTCCAAAAGCCTCGAGGGCTTGTCGATGACGACAACATGCACCCGCGACATGTCTGCTCCCAACTCTGAAAGTCCATCCTAACCATGTCACAAGGGATACCAGAAAAAGGAATATTACATAACCTTCGCCCCAACACTGCTTACCCTCGAGCAATCCAAATATATGGACCAGTTTGTTGGCCCGATGCAACTAAGACCCAGTGTCAGGATCCCATACAATCTGCTAAGTGATAATATGCCTTTGTGTCAACCAACCAAGAATAGACCCCTCAATACCTGGATCCCAAACCAATCTCTGACTGAGCATGTCATCAACAAATCCTCCTGGATCCCAATGCCAACAATCGTCAGTGCTCCACGGCTCTCATTGCGATATAACTCTGGCTGAGAATGTTGGCCCACTGACTGCATGCAAATTCATCACCTCTCTCCAGTCCAATCCCTGACTCAATCTAGTGCTAATTGTTGATTTTTGGATAGCATCGGATGTGCTCTAGCTCCGAAACTTTGTGGAGGGGCTAGAACACATGAGATATCCAAGACCTAGAAATCGTTTGGAGAAATTCCACCCTGAGCTTAAGCTATTCAAATAATTAATTATTTTAAATGGAGGCTAAGTTAATACTTAGGGAATTTAAATAATTAAAGTGAATTAATTTAACATGTGGGTGAGAAGCTTCTAAGTGACGAGGATCAAGTCTAATTTAATCTTAGCCATCGTTTAGACATTAGATCACAGTCGTTGATTCATCAACAGGAAAAGTATAAAGGAAAGCTTGAGGGTCAGTTGGAAAACACACACAGAGACGGAATTTAGAGATTGAATTATTCTGATAGAGCAGTGCTCAGACGAAGATCAGATCTGAGTAATTCAGTGCAGTGAGGGGAAGTTCGGCAGCAGGACTTCAATCCAATGACAAGAATACTATAATAATCCCAATTAGCAGACAACTAATTGGAATATTCATTTTTGATTAATTTTTGCCTTTGTAAAGTTCAGCAGGAAATAAAGGGGTGAAGGGACCCGTAACTCAACATTAGAATAAAAGCACTTTCCTAAAGTCACTAGGCAGAATAATTAAAAGACAAAGCGGGACCCATGAGGCCAAGTGACAGCACAAGAGAGGAGGTATCTGGGACAATGCAGAGACAGTGTGGGTCTAGGGAGCGCAGTGGCAGCGTGGGACAGGCAGCGCAGGGCAACATGGGGACAACGTGGCAGAGGGATAGCATAGCACTAGTGGGCCCAAGGGAACGTTGGAGACTCATTAGCATAAAAAGGGGATGAAGGCAACCTTTCTCATTCATTCATACATCTTATGATTTTCTTTCTTTCAAGACTAGAGCACGCTTAAGCTGTTTAGCTGAGTCTGCAATGTTGTTTAGCACACTAGTGTCTCCAAGCGGAGATCCCAACCTCGTCCTCGGGGGACTTCAAGTGCCCACTCAAGAGACGAGCCATACCTTCAGTTTTTGAGAGAAACGTTGTTGGATCAGCCACCAGGATTACGCAGTCATCCCCAGGGCAGCGCAGTCACTCAAAGGATTACGCAGTCTAGGAGCAAGACAGCTCCGGGAGAGTAGAAAGCTTGTGGGATTATAGTCTGGAGGTGTGTGGGGATCAAACCTTCCATAGCTAAGTTCTTTGGGTAGTTGGAGGCCTTTCTTTCCAGCATTCCATCTTAGAGGCTAGAGTACCCAACAGAAGTGCGTATTCTTCCCAAGGGGGTGAATTTCTGGGGTTAGCTTTTCTGGAATTCCTTCGTGGCTATTCTGGATTTCTGGAGGAGAGTTGGGTGACTGAGTTTCAGTTTTTTCTGAGTAGCAGAGCAGCTCTTTCTCACAGTCCCTTTCTAGCAAACAGCAGCATTTCTGGCAGAACAAAACGTAGAGGAGCAGTGCAAATCAGAGGTTGAGCAGACTTTATGAGCAGGGGGAGAGAGATATTTTCAGCCTGCCTAGAGCAGGCCAAGGTGCTATCATTTTGAGCACTCTTTGTACTTGTCACTCATTTCAGAAATATAATAAAATGGCTTAATTGTTCTGATTTATTTGCAGTGTTTTCTGTGTATGCTTCTATTTGTTGTATTTTTTGTTTATGTTGCTTTGTATCGTTGTTTATTTCCCATTTAGGATATTACAATGGTATCTGAGCTCATAGACTTGGCTCAGCCTGTGGAGTGATCAGTCTATGACACCCAGAGATAGAGAGTTCATCACATACAGGAAGTAGAGGTATAGGAGCAGAGAGCGAAGGCTCAAAATCACACTTGCAGAATAGGACATCATTCCAGTTGAGGAAGACAAAGCGAAGGCCCTAATGGCAGATGAGATACATGAGGAAAAGGAGTTTGGTAACCTCCTCTTGAAATCAATGTAGGAGCTTTCCAAAAAGATAAAAGAAATGGGGCAGAAGATTGCAGGAGAAAACAGACAGTGTGAGATCCCAAGGGAGTTTCACAACGGAGAAGGATCTGGTACTTCTCACCATGTTTTGGAGTAGAACGCTATGCAGTAGGTAGTGCTACGCACTCCCCCGCATTCCACCAGGCCCACATTCTTGACTTCAAGAGCAAGAACGGGAGGACCCCATGAGCCGAAGGTGGCTCATAACAAGGAGTATTTTGTAGAGTATCAGTCGTATGGGCTGGAGTTTGGAGATACCCTCACCTTCAACGAGTTCTACCAGCTGAAAAACAATAGCAGACCACGCAACCAAAATAGAGGAAGGTACACGCAGGGGAGTGACATGCAACACACCGTGGGCAGATTTTTCTTGCCTACCTATGATGGATCATCAGAGTGTTTGGCTAAGGCTTAGATGGAGAAGTTGGACATTTACTTTCAACTGAACCAAATTGCGGAGGTAGAGCCTATCAAGGTGGCAGCATTGCACCTTGAGGGGGATGCCCACGACTGGTGGATCCATGGGATGTCTACGCTGGGTCACACAGGGGTGACAGCGTATGCGTAGTTCACTCGGAGGCTAGTGGACAGATTTGACCGGAAGGACCCGAAGGAACACTTTTTTGAGCTAAGCTCAAACAGACAGAGAGTCCAAAGACTTACATATCTGGTTTCCTGAAGCTTTCAGTGATGGTGCCAAACCTGTCAGTGGCCAGGAGAGTATATATGTTTATTTGTTATGAAACCAACTCCAAAAATAGAAGAAAAGATAGATCAACGCCTTAGAAATCAACCACTTTGAGGGGGCAACCTCCAATACGTTACATAAATGAATAATTCTTGGATGCTACAAATGACCAAAACCTCCTATATATAGCGGTCCATGGGCCCACAATATAATCCTTGTCGATCTAACAATAACAATGTAAGGGCACAATAATAACAATATTGAGGTTATAGGTGTACAACAGTAACAATAAGGGGTCTACACTAATAACAATAAGGGACTAAACTAGTAGTATAGGGACCTAACATGCCCCTCTCCCTCAAAAAAGTGTTGTCCTCAACGCTTGAATAGCTCTGGGTGCTTCTGTATAAAATTCTCATCCTCCCATGTAGAATCTTCATTGGGTAAGTTCTTCCACTTGATGAGATACTCTGAAATTGATTGATTTCGTAGCTGTCGAGTTCTTATTTCTGTGACCGCTTCAGGTTCCAATATGAATTTTCCTTCCTCATCAAGTTCTGGCAATATTGTTTGAACTAGAAGATTTTCACCTATAACCTTCTTTAAGCATGAAACATGGAAAACTGGATGCACTCGCGAAGAAGCAGGAAGCTCCAATTTGTATGCCATACTACCAATCTTTTGCAACACCTTGTAAGGACCATAGTACTTTGGCGATAATTTATTATCCTTCTTAGATTGCTTGAGGGACATTTGTTTGTATGGTTGTAGCCGTAAAAATACCCAATCTCCTATATCAAAACTTCTCTCGCTGCGATGTTGATTGGCCTGTTGTTTCATTCAATTTTGTGCCAAATTTAGGTTATCCTTTAAGATTTGGAGAACTTCTTGTTGATGCTCGATGTGGTCTTCCACTGCTTGAACCTTAGAATTTTCTCTTAAAGATGATGTGATAGATGGTGGATGATATCCATAAAGTGCCATAAATGGGGTCATTTTTGTTGCAGTATGGAAGGAAGTGTTATACCACCATTCAGCGAGAGGTAACCACTTGACCCATTGTGTTTGTTTATCAGATACAAAACAACGAAGATATCCTTCCAAACATTTATTTACTATCTTAGTTTGACCATCAAATTGAGGATGATAAGATGAGCTAGGAGCTGATTGAGTACCCAAACAAGAAAATAACTCCGTCCAAAAATTTCCAGTAAAAATGGGATCTCTGTCGCTCACAATAACCTTTGGGTTTCCATGTAGCTTTTGAATTGTGTCCATAAATGTAGTAGCGACTGTGCTTGCTTTAAATGGATGAGATAATGCACAAAAGTGTGCATTCTTGGTAAGTCTATCAACTACCACCATGATGACTCTCTTTCCTTCGGACTTAGATAAACCTGTGATAAAATCCGTTGAAATCTCCTCCCAATGTTGACTTGGAATGGATAAAGGTTGTAGAAAACCCGGGGTCTTAATTGTCTCAACTTTATTTTGTTGACAAACCAAACATTCCGCCACAAACTTTTGAATATCAGATTTAAGGCCATCCCAAAAAAATTCTTTCTTCACCCTGTGGTAAGTTTTTAAAAATCCTGAGTGTCCTCCTAAAGGAGAAGTGTGCAATTCCAAAAGAATCTTTTGTTTTAGTTGGGAATTCTTACAAAGATATAAGAAATCTTTGTACCATAAGGAATCATTTTTCCAAATAAATGTATCAGATGTACTAGGATCTTGCTGCAACTTTTGAATGAGTGTCCACACTTATTCGTCCTTCTTCCATTCATCCCTTGCTTCGGTTATCCAATCTGGTTGGATAATAGAAATGGAAAAATGCAATGCTTCCACCTCTTCATTCTTTCTTGAGAGTGCATCTGCAACAACATTTAGCTTCCCTTTTTTGTAGATTATTTCAAAATCATAACCCAACATCTTTGTGACCCATTTTTGCTTCTCTTCTGAAGATAGTATTTGTTCCAAAAAGTGTTTAAGACTATCATGATCAGTTTTACCTTGAATTGTCTTCCCATTAGGCAAGGTCGCTATTTCTTTAATGCATGTACTATGGCTAACATTTCCTTCTCATAAATAGCTTTCTGTAAATACTTTCCTTTGATTGGACGACTTTCAAAAGCAATGGGTCTTCCTTCTTGCATTAAAACAACACCAATTCCATTTCCTAAGGCATCACATTCCACAATAAAGCTTTTTGTGAAGTCTGGCGTAGTCGATGAAAATACATCTTTCTTCAATAATGTTGTTAGAGGTGCTGCTATTCTCCCATAATTCTTAACAAACTTGCGATAATACCCTGTTAACCCGAGAAATCCTCGCAACTGTTTTATGGTTGTGGGGACTTTCCATTCCTTAATGGCTTAATTTTGTCGTAGTTCACCTTAACACCCTCGTGAGATACAATATGACCCAAATATTCCACCTCTCTGTACTCCAAAGAACAAATTTTGACACAGACAATTGCTTCTCCTAATAATTAGAGCACTCAATAACATGTTGAACATGATCCTTCCAAGACCCGATGTAGATTAGTATATTTATCAAAATACTAGCACAAATTTTCTAAGGGGAAGGATTTGAAAATGGAAATCTACCAACCCTTGAAATGCAGAAGGCATTGCATACAAAGGCATGACCAAAATCTATAATGACTTTCATGAGTTCGAATGCTTGCTGAATATCTTCAGCCAGCCCCAATTTGATGATATCCTGAACGAAAATCCAACTTGGTAAAATAAATTGCTCCATGTAATTCATCCAATAATTCATCAATCATAGGAATGGGAAATTTATCTTTAATGGTGAGCTTATTGAGCTCCCTATAATTCGGAGACATGCGCCATGATCCATCCTTCTTGTGCACCAGTACTACTGGAGCAGAGAAAGAACTTTGACTAGGTTGAATTATACCATCCTCTAACATTTTTGCAATCATATGTTCAATTTCGTTCTTTTGGACATAAGGATAACTATAAGGCCTGATGTTTGGAGGAACACTTCCTGGAATCAAACGAATAGCGTGATCATGATCACGAATAGGTGGGAGTCCTTTGGGAGTTTCAAACACCTTGAAATGATTGTCCAAGACTTTTTGGAGATCTACAGAAATAGATGATTTTGATGTTGGAACTTCTAGTGAGCATAATTGTTCAATTACGCCTCGTTGTTCTTTCTTTAGAAGCTTTGTCATGACATTAGAGCTTATTATCTTTTCTAGCTTCCCTGCGATAGCCCGTAATTCAACTTCCTTTCCTTCTAAAAAAATTTCAAGAAAAGTTCTTGAAAATTAAAAGCTACCGTCCCTAAAGATTGTAACGATTGTACTCTTAGTACAACATCAGCACCTCCCATAGGAATGGAAAGCATTCGACTATTCAATACATATTTCCCCATGGTTAGCTTGATATTATGGCATTTTCCAGAGCAATTTATAGTTCCTCCATTTCCAACAAGGAGTTACGCAACAGAAGTATGAGGCACAGTCTATGCTTTCTTCCTCTACTCCAGTGAATGTCCATGTAATAAAAGACAGCTACGTCCCGTCAATGGTAGTCAATACCCTACCTCAACACTGAATCATGCCACCAATCACTGCTGGAATTAGCAAGCTCCAAGATTTCGACTAATCAATATCACCAAGCTTTATTCACTGAACTGGATAACGTCGAGAGCAATATTTTCTTTTAAGTCAGTTGACAACAGATCGCTGATAGTTGGGGGCTTTAAAAGCCGAGTTCAGTTTTCTTTGTCAATCAACGAGATCTGTAGATGGCAACAGATCCACCAAAGGTTGTGCTTCCTTTATCTTTGTCAAGATTCTCCAGATGTGTGGTTAACAGATGTCAGTTCTCAGTTGACGGCTATCTCAACACACACAAGGCACACAACTCGACCTCGACTCACTAAGAAACAACTCGGCCTCGACTCACTAAGAATCAATCATTACAATTTTGTAATGTCGTGCTAAACGTTCTGCAGTCTTGTGATCATATGACTTATCAATACCAAGGAGCTTTCGTGCTTCGATGGCTTGCTCAAAAATAAAAGGCCCAGCCCCAAGTGGAAGTAACCACGACAGAGAGCAACGAAATGCCAAAATTGAAAAGGACTCCACTGTGGAAACAGTAGCCAATGTGCAGAGTGTAGAGCAAGGGGTTCGACTGCAGAGGTATGCCAACGATCTCGATTAACAATGAATAGGATAATCCACTGTAAATAGTGCGCTCGACTCTTGAAAAACAAATACACAATAAAAAAAAAACGCTTGGCTCTTTCATGATTGCTCCAATCTGCACTCAAAACAACACTCCGCACTCACACCGACGCTCAGCTCTCTCCACCATCTCCACGCACAGGCAGATCCCTTCTGCTCTTTCTCTTTGTCATCATAGGCGTAAATGAGGTCCCTCAGCTGAGCTCCTCTGAGCTGCATGGAGCGAGCCCCTAGAACGAAACTGATGGCGTCCATGAGGTTGGACTTTCCAGCCCCGTTCGGTCCAATTATGGCCGTAAAGTTCTTGAATGGCCCTATCACCTGGTGCCCCTTGTAAGACTTATAATCTCTAGTTCTAGCCGATGTATTCGTCTGCTGGACACAACTGAAGGCATTTTTTTTGGCTGGGACACCTCTGCTCGGACGTACAACCGCTATGACCACAAGGTTGAGAGCCTTGGGCTCTACCAACTGAGCAAGACGGAAGTTGGCGCAGTGTTATTAGAACTAGATCTATCGACCGGTGGATGAAAACCTAAACGCGGGTCAAAATTTCTTTTAGTCGGCTTAATTCGTGGAGAGGAAATCCTGGCAGGTCTAACAAGACAAACCATATCATTCGGGCATCGAGCTATTATATTATAAATCTCAAAATATCGATGTGAAAATACATGGTATATATTGGACGGCTACCGACTCATAAAGTAATACTTTCGTATAAAATTTTATATTTACTTAATCATGTGTTGTGTTTTCTTTTAAAAGTATGGAAAACTAGCCTTTTAAGCATGAAATGCTTAGCTCGACGAATTTGCGTGGAGAGCTAGCCTTTTCACAGCCAATACATATCGATGCTTTAAAACAAAAATGAACTTTGGGAATTATAAATTGATAAGTGATTAATGATTATGATTTATTTCACATTTTATTTAGAATAATATTTTAATTATATTTTATTTAAAGATAATATATTTTCATAATCCTGATTTGTTTGTCATTTTAATTACAATAATAATCATCGAGAGTATTTGAATAGTGATGACGATATTGATACATTGTATTAAAAACAATGTGAAATTTATTATCCTGCTATAACTTTAATTTAATAATTTCAATATATATTATAACTTTGAAGAAAACTCGTTATAGATTTTCTATGATGAATTTTTATATTTAGACTTAGATTTAATATATACGATAGATGTGGGATTACAAATAGATATTCTTAACCCTAAAGAGTTTTATAGTGCTCTATACGATTTCCAATTTTGAGGTAGTAAAATATATATTAATTATAATTTTATAATTTTAACTTTATAATAAAAATGATAAGAAGATACATATAAAGATGTATTTTCCTGATAAATCAAATAATCACCTTGTTTATATATATATATAAAAAAAAAAAAAAAAAAAAAAACTCTTAGTATATTATTAGATACTTGTGTATGTATTATAGTAGTTCATTAATTTAATTATTATCAATTCTTTTGAAGCAACATTCTTTTTCTTTTATCTAAAAATTTATTGATGAAACATTTATCTTAATAAAGGAGTTCTCACTCAGCTAGACCTGCCAAACATCTTAATAATTATTTTCGTAATGTGGCTTAAGCTATTATGAATCTTGAATTAAAACCTCAGTAACACTTGGAATTCACAAAATACAAATGGTGCGATAATTAATACTATAAAGTGATATGATAAAGACTTGTGCATTTTGATAAGTATTATTACGCATCATAATAGAACGTCCTACATTAGGACAAGGAGGTCGCGTTGCCACCCTCCTTGACCTCGGTACTTGTAAGACCTGCCTGCAAGTAAAAATAGCAGAAAAACTATACTCGTATATGAGCTCGATTTTACGAAAATTATATTTAATTAATCTAAGATTTCCCTAATTTTCATAAATCTTATTATGTATTCAAGAAAAGCCACGATGGTAAGGGCATATCAACGGCGACAACGTCGTCGAGATGCATCGCCATCTCTAACACCTCCATCAACGTCATCGCCAATGCCATCACCATTGCCATCACCTTGATCGGCATCAGCACCAATTGCTTCAGCACCTAAACTAACTACTATAATGTGTTCATTAGAAGCCATTCTGGAAACATTATAAAGGTCACAGCCGGCCAGCAGCAAAGAAAAGTGACCTCATCTTGAGGAAAGACATTCAGAAAAGTCTAGAGATTATGATTATAAGCCACCTAAGGAAGATATTTCCAGGTAACTGCAAAAGATTAAACTCCCAGAATTCTCAAGAAGGCGAGTAAGAGAACATGTCAAAGCATGGTTAGAAAGAATGATAAGGTGCTTCGCAATAAGAGAATATTCTTCTACCTCTAAAACAAAGATCGCTATATTTCAACTTAGAGGGTGTGCTCTGATTTGGCGGGGAAATCTAGAAAAACAACTACATCTCACATCAGACATCGTTCCTTGGGAGTTGTTTGAGGACCGGTTCCGTGCAAAATACTTACCACCTTTCTTTCAAGAGCAGTAAGCCAGAGCCTTCCATACATTAATCCAGGGTAGTAAGACTATGGAAGAATACGATATAAGATTTATGGAGCTTGTAAAATATGTTCTTTATCTAGATACGGATGAACATCAAGTCGAGCGTTTCATATATAGATTAAATCCTCGAATCAAGGCCATGGTAAGCATGTGGAAGCGATCGATAGTAGCAGAGGTAGTGGAATGTGTATGCTATGTCGAAGAGCATCTAGGGATTAAAAGGGATTTCGGGCAACAAAACCATCACAGCAAGGATTTACAGGAAAAACTCCCCGAAATTTCTTCAGAGAAAGTAGCTCGAGACCACCTCCTTATGGTAACAGGTTTACTCCAAGAGTAGGAGCATGGACTCTCATGACCGTTAATACTATAGTTGTCGAATCATCAAACATTAGTCCTTGGAAATCTCCAGGGACTATTAATAGGGGAAGAAATGGGAGAGGAAGTGGCACAAGGGGACAGAACTCCAGGTCTAGAAATTCACAATCAGAATCAAGGGGGCCAACCCAGGTTGAATGTTGGGGATGTGGAGGACCACATTTTCGGCGTAATTGTTCGGGGATCTCGCAGAGGGCAGAAAAAGAACCATCATCAAATACCCAAGGCAACCATAAAATCCATGTTGTAGTCAACAATAATCAGCTAGCACATCAGTCCACTGTAGTAGAATATTCAGGTATTATCAATGGAATAAAACTCAAAAATTTATTTGACACTGGTGCTACTGATAGTTTTATTTCATCATATAGATTAAACAAATGTGGGTTGGCGGCGTGCAAACAAAACAATTTCAGACAGGTAGAAATGGCTTCAGGAGAACTTCAACCTGTAGAATTAAGTGTTGATAATTGCAAAGTTGATCTAGGAGTCTGTTCAACCAAATTAAAAGTATATGTCACAACCTTAGGAACTTACGACCTTGTAATAAGAATGGATTGGTTAGAATTCCATCAAGCATTGGTAGACTGTTACGGGAAAGCAATACTTTGTATGTATGATGAGGGAGAGACAATCCAGATCCAAGGTATTAAGAGGAAGGTATCCTTACGCTTCATCTCAGCAATGAAAATGAAACGTTGTTTAAGAAAAGATTGTCAGGTATATGCAGTTCAAGAAGTAAGCAAGGAGAAAGGACCATCCTTAGAACAGTATATGATTTTGTCAGAATTCTCCGATGTTTTTTCAAATGAATTACCAGGACTACCTCCTAAAAGAGAACTAGATCTCACAATAAAATTGAAACCTAGTATGGAACCAATATCTAAAACACCTTACTGAATGACAACTCCTGAACTTCAAGAATTACAAATGTAGTTGAAAGAACTATTAGATATAGGGCACATTCGACCCAGTACTTCATCTTGGGGTGCTCCTGTAATCTTTGTCAAGAAGAAAGATGGTTCATTATGACTGTGTGTAGACTATCAAGATTTAAATCGAGCTACTATAAAGAATAAGTATCAAATCCCTCGTATTAACGACCTTTTAGACCAAATGATAGGAGCTGCAGTGTTTTCAAAGATCGATCTACGATCAAGTTATCATCAGTTAAGGATTAAAGAAAGTGATGTTTCTAAGACTACATTCGGAACTCGTTTCGGCCATTATGAATTCATTGTGGTACCATTTGAGTTGATCAATGCACCTGCAATATGCATGAACCTTATGAATAGTGTTCTCCGCAGTTATCTCGATCAATTTGTGCAAGTCTTCCTGGATGATATTCTCATTTACTCTAAGAATGAGAAGGAACATGAAGAGCATCTTCGAAGAGTATTATCTTGCCTTAGGGAACACCAGTTATATGGAAAATTATCCAAATGTTTTTTCTTTCAAAAGGAAATTCGTTACTTAGATCATATCATATCTAGTGAAGGGATCTCTGTAGACCCTCAAAAGGTAAATGCAATCAGGGAGTGGTCGATACCTAAGAATGCACATGAAGTGCGTAGTTTTATGGATTTAGAAAGTTACTATCGAAGGTTTGTAGAAGGATTCTCCAAAATTGCAAGGTCGATCACAACCCTCTAGCGCAAAGGTGTTAAGTATGAATGGACTGAAGAATGTGATAAAACATTTTCAGAACTAAAAAGATTATTGACCAGTGCACCAATTTTACGAGTACCTGATATGGAGAAAGATTTTACTGTGTATCGATGCATTTAAACAGGGGTTAGGTGCAGTATTAATGTAGGAAAGAGGCATAATAGCATATGTTTCAAGAAAATTAAAGCTCCATGAAGAACTTTATGTTACGCATGATTTAGAGTTAGCCGTAGTGGTTCTAGCTTTAAAGATATGGAGAAACTTTATGCGTAAAAGTGACCACCAAAGTTTACAGTATTTATTCACCCAGAGAGACTTGAATGCTAGACAAAGACGATGAAGTGAATTCTTAAGTGAATACAATTTTGAGATTTCATATATAAAAAAAGAAAGAGAATGTAGTAGCAGATGCTTTCAGTAGAAGACCTCGAATATTTTCCTTCATAACTATCAAGGTAAACTTAAGAGATCAAGTACTAGAGCATCTCATGAGAAATAGTTGGTACTTAAAAGTAAGGTCGGGGCTTAATAGCAACCATTCAAAGGAACCTAAGTTTGAAGGATATAATCTTGAAGAGGACGGAATTTTACGATTTCATGGAATGATGTATACACCAGATAGTGGAAATCTCCAAAACACCATCTTGAAGGAAGCCCATAGGGCAGTGTATTGTGCACATCTTGCTGTAAAGAAAATGTATGCTGACACAAAAAGACTCTTTTTCTGGACATGCATGAAAAAAGACATTGTCAAATTTATCGCTAAGTGTCTTGAATGTCAGCGAGTAAAGGCTGACCATTGTCACCCAGCAGGTCTCCTAAAACCTCACAACATTCCTATGTCCAAATGGAAAATAATTTCTATGGATTTTATCTTTTGGCTACTGCTTACACAAGAAAAGCATAATGTCATTTTGGTTGTAGTAGATAAATTAACAAAAAACGCCCATTTTATTCATGTAAGAGATACTTACGAAGTCTTCGTTCTTGTAGCTCGGGTATTCATACATGAAATTATTAGATTTCATTAAGTACCTAAGAAAATCATATCAGATAGAGACTCTCGATTCACATCAAGATTTTGGACTTCTATGCAATCAGCCTTAGGAACTCAATTAAATTTAAGTACATCTTATCATCCTAAGACTGGCGGGAAAACAGAAAGGGTGAATCAAGTACTAGAAGATATGCTAAGAATGTATGTTATGGACCAACAATCATGTTGGAAAAAGTACTTACCTTTAGTTGAATTTGCATACAACAATAGTTATCACAGTTCAATCGAGATGCCACCATTTGAAGCATTATATGGAAGACCTTGTATAACACCGTTGAGTTAGGACAGGTAAGAAGATCGGGTAATAGTCGGGTTGGAATTAATTTAAGAAATGGAGCAACAAGTAAAGATGATTAGGTAATGATTGAAAGAGACACAAGATAGACAAAAAAGTTATGTTGATGTTCACAGGACAGATAGAAACTATGTAGTAGGAGATCAGGTTTTCATCAGCATCAGACCAAATAAGAGAACCATTTGGTTTGGAAATGGGACAAAATTATCACCTCGATTTATTAGGCCGTTCGAAGTCCTGGAAAAAGTTGGACCTATCGCCTATCGTCTTGCACTGCCACCCCACTTGCACAAAATTCATAATGTATTTTATGTATCTACCTTACGACACTATATCGCTGACAAATCTCATAATATTCAATGGAAGGAACTACAGGTATTAGACGAGGAAACCATTACGTATACTGGAACGTAGAGTTCGACAGCTTAAGAACTGACCGATAGACCAAGTTAAAGTCCAGTGGGACAAGTATAGTACTGGACCAGCTACCTGGGAAGATGCAGAGGCCATATGCCAAAAATACCCTAACTTATGCTAAATTTTGAAAAACTAAAAATCTTAATTGTATATAACTGCTCTAATTTTGATACTTAAGATTCCATTTTGAAAAATAGAGTAAAAATGAATTTTACTTTAATGGTACATGGATACCCATAAAGATATGATGTTACTTAACTCTATTGATACATGATATATGATATTTGCTTAACTTTACTAGAACATGGATACCAATATGAAATATGCCATTTAAATTAACATTGCGGGAATATGAAATTTAGATCGTAGATTATGTTATAAATAAGGCTAGGCTATCTATCAATTTGTTTCATTTCTGCATCTCACTATGATTGAAGGAATAGAAATAAAAAAATAACTACATTTCGATATGAAAGCTAACTTGTTGATATATGAGTTGGATAAGGACAAGTATGTTGTACTATAGATAGAAACATGAATGAATTATACAGGAATTATTATCTGGATACAAATTGTTTTGAATATATAGATGCATATGTTATAATGTATGAACAAGTGTTTGCATTACAGATAATATTATTACTCGAACCGACCACGTGATAACAGAATTCCAAGAACAATTGAGATTCAATGAGGTTTCATGATAGGGTGCTGACCTTGGTCCTACTAGGAGGGGTGGAGGAGTTTTCCACCATTTATCCTCCAAAACCTAGAGTCATGGGAGGACTGTGAGAGTCACGCTCCCCTAGACGTGTGGTGATGATTGTCGGATGCCTACTGAGAAGTCGGGTCGATAGAGTCGACATTATCTATGAATGGTTAGGTAACTATATATGATGCCATTGCATACCTCGGTAGAGGATGGATAGGATGGGCGCAGAAAAGATTAGGAAGGATAGGATGATTCAAGAATTACTTGATAACCATGTTGAGAAAATAAAATAATGAGTAAATTTATAAACATATAAATTGTCAAACAACAATTTAATCTTGAAGTGCATTCACACCAATCAAAAACAAAAACAAAAACAAAATTATTGCTAATATATCATGTAAACCCTAAATTTTGGGACGAAGTTTTCTAAAGAGAGGAAGTATGTAATGACCCATCAATAAAAATGATGAAAATGCAATTTTTATTTAATTGTTATAAAGTAAAATAAATTAGTTAACACACACACACACACACACACACACACATATATATTAAAAGGTAATAATTTAATGTGAATTTTAGATATTTATTAAAAGGTAATATTTTAATGTGAATCCTAGATATTTATTGAAAGATAATATTTTAATGTGAACCCAATCTATTTAACCATGAACTTGGAGGAGAAGAGGGGGGAGAAAATTTCTAAAAGAAAGGAGAACTTGGAGAAAATGAGAGAAATTCTAAAGAGGAAGAAGGGGAAAATTCTGAAGAGGAGGAGAATGAGAGGAATTCTGACAATAATACTGATTGAGAGTCTTGCTTGTTCTTGGGATTTTGGGCATGGAGGGCCAGAAGATCACCTTTTGGGTCTAGGGACCGTATAGGTAGATCCCAAATAGGCTGGGAGGTAGAGTCGGTTTGAGTAACTACTACAACAGGAATTGCTACAAACTGCTACAAACGATTGCAAGGTAATCTACTGAAATCCTCTTTGAAATTCCAGTCATTCTCCAAACTAGACGATAAAATTAGATCTTTACACTTTCATGAAATTGTAGTAAACTCTTTGATTAAATTGTTTAATTTGAGTACTACATATAGTTAAATTGTCAAAATCCGGGGTATTACAATAATGCCCGAATCAACCTCAAATTGCAACCATGAACTCCTCTCCTATAACCTCGTAATATCCAGAAAAGGTTTGGCCTAAATCCAAGCCAAAATCAAACCCACAATGTGATGCAAACTGCCCAGCTAACCAACAATATGCCCTAATATAAGAATGTACAATTCTGGCTCAAATATTGCCCGTAAAATTCTATAAAATTAGCTATAATCTCCTCACACCCCAACCAACAAAACCCAGAAATCATGTGTTAATTCCAGCTAACCTAGAATGCCCAAAATAGAGTGAATCTCCCAGCCACACAGTTTTGCGCCCAACCAAAGAGAAACTACTGAGAAATGATAAAACTCTCCTAAAAATGGCTGAAAAATTATGCACAAATATCCTCTGGCAAATAGCTATCACTCATAACTAAAATATCCCAGCATATATCAACACCAAACACCAACAAAAACTTTGTTCTCCAACCACTGCGCAGACTCTATAAGAGAAAATTTGGCCCAGCTAAATACTCGGAACCTGCAATAGAAAGATGATGCTCCAAATAACCTCCGGGGTTTGTCTTCTGTGCCCAAAAATAGCGAATTTTTGTGTGAATATTCTACAATAAACTCCAATGGAAGTCCTGAAATAGACTCCCCCAAAGCCTCACTAGGGAGACACTCGAAGTTCTCCACCTGGAAATCCCTTATGATGAGCAGCACTAGTTGTCTTGGTTCAACAGCTTTAGAGAACTCAAGTTTAGATGTGAAATAAAAATGATAAGATAGAATGATTTGCAATTGAGTCCCTGCTACTTTTATAATCCTTGATGGAGCCTCCCTCTAGCTTCTAGATCCTCCCTTATTCCTCATTATTTTTTTGGTGGGGGCCATTTTCCACTTTTTGCCTCCATTTGAATAAAATAATAAGTTGCCACCATTCCAACAAAATAATAATTTTCTTCCACTCTCCAATAAAATATTACTTTGTCGCCATTCTCCATTAAAATAATAATTTACCTCCATTTTTCTAATAAAATATTATTTTGTTGTCATTCTCCATTAAAAAAATAATTTCTCTTTTCTCCCACAATAATATTTTATCTTTTTTATTTAATACCTCCAAAATTGGCAAAACTCCATAGTGAATTTTGCACTCACAAAAATTGGGAACGTGACAGGGGAAGTCAAGGTCTTCAACATTGGGAACCCCATCCGAAATACTAGAAAATTATTTTGAAACATATGAAAACTGAAATATAAATTATTGAAATTTTATACAGAATAATGCACCAATAACATGCACCATTAGATGTAACATAATAAATCATAAATTATACATGTAATGATGTAACTTAATGTAAAAATAACGATTTAGAAATCATCTATCACCATTGTATCTCTTATCACACTTTGAAAATATACAAGATGTAGATATAAGTCTTAAGACAAATGATCTAAGAATGGGCCAAATGACAAATGAGCATCACTGCTTAAGTAAATGCCCCACTAGTCTCTACATCCAACTACTGCATGAAAGAACGAGGACCAACCATGAGAATGTTACCATCTAAATCAAAATCATTTGCATTCTCAAGAATACAGAATGGCACACCAAACATCCCAAGTTGTGCCTATTTTAGGTCCCACCTCATCTACCTATGCATTAGGGTGCACTATTGCTATCTAAATTTGAAGCATTTGCATTCTCAAGAATACACAATGGCATGCAAACAATTGTGCCCCATCAAGACCCTCTTCATCTAGCTATGCATTAGGTTTACATTCATTTTATTTAATACTTTTCTTTTTGTAATTTTTTCCTCAAAACAATGGACCTTAGTCAAAAGGGACCGTGGATCCACCCATGCTCCCCTCCCATAAGCATGGGGAACACAGGAAGTACGTACCCATGTAACATTTCTTAAATGCCTGGGATAACATACATAACTCATAGAGAAATAATGCAAATGAATCTGACTATTAAAGAATTGTTATATGTCACATGGACAGAGAAAAATTACCAAAAAAGAGCTTAGTTGCCTGATTTTCTTTTGGAAGGCTCTTCCATGTCATAAGGAAAGGAGATGTTGAGAATTTGGTAGGGCATAGTTTAATTCAATTCTCTTACTTGATAACGGCTTATGTTATACTTGTTATACTTCTATTACTTAGATCTTGTCTTCATTAGCTTATTATGTCTTTTATCAAGTCAATTATCAAAACACAAGAGACACAAATTTTTGGCTCTTCAAGCCAAGGCCAGAACCTCTCCCTCTAGGAGAGTAAAACACAATAATCATTCTTCTTATAGATCATCAATTGACGAGTACCGTAACCATGACCTAGACCCTTGACACTAGTATGCCTCCAAGACCTTGTCACTGCTCCACTAGTCTTCTTATGATGAACTTCTTTTTTGCACTGTCCTACACCAGTCCTAGGGAAGCTTGCTCCCCATTCTTCTTATTCATTCTCCCTTGATCCAGCTTCTGTCACCTAGAGAATCTGTCTCAGCTTACCTTCCAATACCCTTGAGACTTTTTTCCTAGTTGTGAAGCCGCCTTCACGCTGTGTATATGCCCTAGCCTCCTTTACGCACTGTATACTTCTGAGATATCTGAGATGTATATCATCCAAATGATAGACCTAAAATACCTTCTCCTTGAACTCCTTGCAAGGTCCCTATTTCTTGTTGTCAAGATACCTTCTGCAGTTCTTATGTGTGACCCAAAATCCAAGATTATTAGCCCAAAACAGAGATCCAAAAGGTCTCTTCTCCTTTGCTGGAGTATTTCCTCTTTTATGCACTAATAAGTCTTATCTTCTTCGCATATATGCCTTCTGAAATACCACAAATCCGCACTGTTTCCTTATCTGAAAACTCAGAGATAACCAACTTGTTCTTTTGTCATTTGTGCGAAGTTCATTAGGGTATTTATAGTGGTTCAACCCTATAAATTAGCCAACCTATGCCAGTGAAGCATTGTGACTTATTTTCTGTGAGCCGACATGACTGATAGTGTATTATGAGGACGACATCAAGGAGATCTTTCCATCATAAATTGGGCCGACTTGTTGGAGTATGTTGACAAGGTCTTGAGGCATACATTTACATCAATAATTGTTCTTTGCAAGTGTAACAACACTTCATGACTCTAAATTATACAATTATGACAAGATGACAAATCCATAAAAGACATCAAAAAGAAGTCTTTGACCTATAATAAAAACTCCTTGCTCATGAAACCCATCAAGTAAGATTTACAAAAATACATTTTATTATCTTTGTCTTCTTCATTACATATGTTCATAATTACTAGTCATTATGAAGACTGAACCTAGTTACACTTTCCAACACTCCCTCTTAACTAGGGAGGTATTCATAATGGTACATGGTCACTCTCAATCTGAAGAATCTCATATGAAGAATTCGACTGGTAATCCCTCTGTTATACCATCATATTAACCAGCGTTGTCACATAGCAAGGCCTTAACTAATAGCTCTATCTCGCAATAAGATCAAAACATAATACTGGTGAGACTAATGACCTCTAATCATCATTATCGTCTCTCAATGTACATACCCCACCTGGGTGTTCACCGAGTATGACCTCATAGGACTATTCTTATCGGGATAGCTAATCCTCAAAGAATATCGGTCCTTCAACTACTCTTATAGGAATGCTCTAACACATTCTCGAACAGCATCGAATGCTAGATGATTACCAAATCCCAAAATACTCCATTCTTTCTTCCAATGAAGACAAGAATGTGTGTCTATCTCTTCCTCTCACATAGGGAGGACACATATACCATGTGTTTACATTCCTCTCCATGGCCTTCACTAAGACTTACAGCTCTTAATCCTGGTCTAGTGCATGACACATGAGATAGAAAAACACAATTGTCACTCCCTCTTAACCAGGGATGACCAATCCATTCCTTAAAGGAATGTACTCATTCCTGTAAAAGGAATGTACCTAAGCTCCCTCTTAATCAGAGACCTGTAGCAACTCCATGGAATGTCCAGTTCCATGAAGTAACTTTCTTCCTTCGATGTCATGTTGTGAAGTCTTCTTCTTTCGGGACTTCTTCAACAGGCGCAGACCATCCATCATTCATAATTCCTTCAGAGAGTGATCCATCAGTGTCCTCATCTACTCTAGCTTCGTGTCATGATGCTTTCCTTTGAACCATATTTCTTCCAGCGATCTTCCATCCTTTCATATGGTTGTCAGTTGTGGAAGACATATACTTCACTTTGGCAGCCCTACATAAGCTCATCTAGATATTATTCAATTATAAATATGAATACTTAAATAAAAAAAACCTTAGTGGTGATCTTTCATCATGACATCTTCTTGTAGGCATCGGCATCCTTTGTTTACAGATTGACACATCTCCTAAATATATTTATTGTCAAGGGTCTCTATCTTTTCCAAACTTTTATCAGAGTCCACATATCTTCCCAGGAGATCTAGTCAACTCTTCTTTCATGGATGTTGTCTGCCTTTTACCATAGTTGCACTTCTCACGATCTCCTCCTTCCACACAATTTTATTCCCAGGAGCTTCCAATCATAGTTCCTTAATAGTTGCCAATCATCTCATACTTCATATGAGAATATATTATGTTGATTTCATCTAGTGTGAAGGAGATTCATTTTCTTTAATCATGCTCCTTAGGATAGTAGTGATCTATGTTATACGACATGACATTATAATATTAAATAAAAGCATATATACCTCATTTACCTTTAGGTCATCTAGTATTATTTCAGCAGCTTCATTGATTGAAATGTCTTCAATCACTTGATCTACTTCATCTCTTATTTCATCATCATTCCATGAACTTCAAAAGTTGAAGTTCCTGGTGAAACACTTTCTTCTTCTCTAGATCAGTGAATCCTTCGATGACGATTCTATCAAAGGATTTTGAGGATCTTGAATATCCTTATTTTGGCAAATGTTTCCTTTTGATTAATGATGAGCCTCGTCCTAGATGACTTCTTCGATGAGGTTCCCAAGAGCTATATCTTCCATATTTGATTTCCATGAACTTTGTTCTTCTTATCCTCCATGATTCCCGATGGTGATGTCACAAGCTCTTGCTTCTTAATGCCTTCATGATGTCACACTGCATCTATCTTTTGTAGTCATATCCTATATAGGATTTAGAAGGTATGAAAAGACCTTTTGTGAGGAAGACTATCTTAACCATAGTAAAGATATTTTACTCCCTCTTTCCTTGACCTTCCTTTCTTCAGCTTCCTCCATCCTATTCCGGTGATATGAGCTTTATTTAACCTTTAATACTTTTTCCCACAACTTGTCATTTTCTATCTTGCATGTAAACTATAAGTTGTTGAATGAGGTAACTTTCTTGTCCCATGTACACCTGTTACCTTGCTCACCAGTTAGAATAGTGATGATGAACCTTTATCATTTCTTTCAGATCTCATAATTGAGATTCTATTTACTCCATCTTCAGGGAATAGTTTATCACATATTTCTTCGATATCTCCAATCCTTCGAGTCCTTTGATATTTTTTCATGTATTCAATCAATACTTGACCTTTGGAGATTTTTCCATAAATATCAACGACATCTCTTTCAAGGATTATTTCTATCTTCCAGACTTCAGATCTCCTTGCAAACACGAAGTTATTTTACCAATTTTGATTATAGAATAATAAATACTTACGTGACAAGTGAAGATGAAATTTTCAGCTTGATTACTTTGATGATGGTTGAAGTTTCCTTTGAATGATTTTCTTCCAAATGAAAATTCCTTCAATGAACGATATTACTCCTTTATTGATGTCGAAGCCTTCACATCTAGCTTCCCTTCTGATGGTGATTGATGAGGATGTTTTGTTGCTTCCTTGAATGATCAAGGACGATAGGTAACTTGCCTTGAAGCTTTTGATGGCAATACTTTGAGATGGCAATGAACTGCTGGCACATTTAAGATCGTACTATAATACTTCCTTTAACACCAAACTATCTTATTTCTTTCATTGTGGAAAACTGACCCTTCTTCTATTCAAATTCTTGCTTTGTATACTGTGATCCAATGTTGTTCATTAATACAAAGATTCGAACTGTTGTGTGAACTTCCTTCTTTGGTTTTGATTCTTCAATCCTTCACTTTGCTTTGATGCCTTTCATGAAACCTGATCCTTGAGTGCCTTTATGCCCTTTCTAGCAACTTAGCTCTGAAACCATGTTGAGAACTTGGTAGCGCATAGTTTAATTCAATCCTCTTACTTGATAACTGCTTATGTTATACTTGTTATACTTCTATTACTTAGATCTTGTCTTCATCAGCTAATTATGTCTTTTATCAAGTCAATTATCAAAACACAAGAGACACAATTTTTTGGCTCTTCAAGCCATGGCCAAAACCTCTCCCTCTTAGAGAGTAAAACTCAATAACCATTTTTCTTATAGATCATCAATTGACGAGTACCATAACCATGACCTAGACCCTTGACACTAGTATGCCTCCAAGACCTTGTCACTGCTCCACTAGTATCCTTATGATGAACTTCTCTTTTGCATTGTCTTGCACCAATCCTAGGGAATCTCAGTCCCTATTCTTCTTATTCTTTCTCCCTTGATCTAGCTTCGTTCACCTAGAGAATCCTTCTCATCTTACCTTCCAATACCCTTGAGACTTCTTTCCTAGCTGTGAAGCCACCTTCTCCACGTTGTGTATATGCCCGAGGCTTTCTCCAAATAATGTGAGGCTAACACTGATTATAGCCTCCTTTACGCATTGTATACTTCTGAGATATCCGAGATGTGTAGCATCCAAATGATAGACCTGAAATACCTTCTCCTTGCACTCCTTGTAAGGTCCCTATTTCTTGTTGTTAGCCCAAAACAGAGATCCAAAAGGTCTCTTCTCCTTCGCTGGAGTATCTCCTCTTTTACGCACTAATAAGTCTTATCTTCTTCGAATATATGCCTTATGAAATACCACAGATCCGCACTGTTTCCTTGTCCGAAAACTCAGAGGTAACCAAATTGTTCTTCTATCATTTGAGCGAAGCTCACTAGGGTATTTATAGTGGTTCGACCCTATAAATTAGACGACCTGTGTCGGTGAAGCATTGTGACTTATTTTCTGTGAGCCGACATGACTGATAGTGTATTATGAAATCGACATCAAGGAGATCTTTCCATCATAAATTGAGCAGACTTGTTGGAGTATGTAAACAAGGTCTTGAGGCATACATTTACACCAATAATTGTTCTTTGCAAGTGCAACAACACTTCATGACTCTAAATTATACATTTATGAGAAGATGAAAAATCCCTAAAAGACATCAAAAAGAAGTCTTTGACCTATAATAAAAACTCCTTGCTCATGAAACCCATGAAGCAAGCTTTATAAAAATACATTTTATTATCTTTGTCTTCTTCATTACATAAGTTCATAATTATTAGTCATGATGAAGGCCGAACTTAGTTACACTTTCCAACAGGACATGTAATAGTGGTATGGAGGTGTACAAAAGAGAATTCAGAAGGTGGATGTGTACAAAATAAAATTTAAAAGTATGCATTGTGAGTAAATTTCGGCTCTAATAAGTCCCTAAGTTGTAAAACCATCCATGTGATTTGGCTTTAATTATTCCACTCATATTGATAAAAAATGCTCTTATTCTTTTTTTATTTTCAAGAGTGTGACTTACACCATAATAAAGGCATACAAAAACTCAACAAGTTTCTTGTTCTCCTTATTTGTTTTCTGTTATGAAACCAACTCCGAAAATAGAAGAAAAGACAAATCAACGCCTTAGAAATCAGCCACTTCAAAGGGGCAACCTCATTTACATTACATAAATGAACAACTCTTGGATGATACAAATAACAAAACCTCCTTTCTATATATAGGAGTCTATGGGTCACAATATAATCCAAGCCGACCTAACAATAATAATGTAAGGGCACAACAATAACAATAGTGGTCTTTTATGGGGCGCAATAATAACAATAAGGGGGCTACAGTAACAACAATAAGGGACTACACTAGTAATATAGGGACCTAACATGCCCCTCTCCTTCAAAAAAGTGTTGTCTTTAACGCTTGAGTAGCTCTAAATGCTTCTGTATAAAATTTTCATCCTCCCATGTGGAATCTTCACTGGGTAAGTTCTTCCACTTGAATAGATACTCTAAAATTGATTGATTTCGTATTTGTCGAGTTCTTGTTTCTGTGACTGCTTCAGGTTCCAATATGATTTTTCCTTCCTCATCAAATTCTGACAATATTGTTTGAACTGGAAGTTTATCACCTATAACCTTCTTTAAGCATGAAACATGGAAAACTGGGTGCACTCGAGAAGAAGCAGAAAGCTCCAATTTGTATGCTATAGTACCAATCTTTTGCAACACCTTGTAAGGACCATAGCACTTTGGCGATAATTTATTATCCTTCTTAGCTTGCTTGAGGGACATTTGTTTGTATGGTTATAGTCGTAAAAATACCCAGTCACCTACATCAAAACATCTCTTGTTACGATGTTGATCTACCTGTTGTTTCATTTGATTTTGTGCCAAATTTAGGTTATCTTTTAAGAGTTGGAGAACTTGTTGTTGATGCTCGATGTGATCTTCCACTGCTTGAACCTTAGAATTTTCTCTTAAAGATGATGTGATGGACGATGGATGATATCCATAAAGTGCCATAAATGGGGTCATTTTTGTTGCAGTATGGAAGGAAGTGTTATACCACCATTCAACCAGAGGTACCCACTTAACCCATTGTTTGTTTATCAGATACAAAACAATGAAGATATCCTTCCAAACATTTGTTCACTATCTCAGTTTTCCCATCGGATTGAGGATGATAAGATGAGTTATGAACTAGTTGAGTACCCAAACAAGAAAATAATTTCGTCCAAAAATTTCCAGTGAAAATGGAATCTTTGTTGCTTACAATAATCTTTGGCTTTCCATGTAGCTTTTGAATTGTTTCCATAAATGCAGTAGCAATTGTACTTGCTTTAAATGGATGAGATATTGCACAAAAGTGTGCATACTTGGTAAGTCTATCAACTACCACCATGATGACACTCTTTCCTTCGAACTTAGGTAAACCTGTGATGAAATCCATTGAAACCTCCTCTCAACGTTAACTTGGAATGGATAAAGGTTGTAGCAGACCCGGGGTCTTAATTGTCTCAACTTTATTTTGTTGGCAAACCAAACATTTTGCCACAAACTTTTGAATATCAAATTTAAGGCCATCCCAAAAAAATTCTTTCTTCACCCTGTGGTAAGTTTTTAAAAATCTCGAGTGTCTTCCTAAGGGAGAGGTGTGCAATTCCAAAAGAATCTTTTGTTTTAGTTTGGAATTCTTACAAATATATAAGCGATCTTTGTACCATAAGGAATCATTTTTCCAACTAAATGTATCAGATGTATTAGGATCTTGCTGCAACTTTTGAATGAGTGTCCACACTTCTTCGTCATTCTTCCATTCCACACTTGCTTTGGTTATCCAATCTGGTTGGATAATAGAAATGGCATAAAGCAATGCTTCCATCTCCTCATCCTTTCTTGAGAATGCATCTGCAACAATATTTAGCTTCCCTTTTTTGTAGATGATTTCAAAGTCATAACCCAACATCTTTGTGACCAATTTTTGTTGCTCTTTTGAAGATAGTCTTTGTTCCAAAAAGTATTTAAGACTATCATGATTAGTTGTTACCTTGAATTGTCTTCCCATTAGGTAAGGTCGCCATTTCCTTAGTGCATGTAGTATTGCCAACATTTCCTTCTCATAAATAGCTTTCTGTAAATACTTTCCTTTCATTGCACGGCTTTCAAAAGCAATGTGTCTTCCTTCTTGCATTAAAATGACACCAATTCCATTTCCTGAGGCATCACATTCCATAATAAAGGTTTTTGTAAAGTCTGACGTAGCTAAGACTGGTGCTAGGCACATTGCCTCTTTAAGATGTTCAAGGGCCTTAGTTGCTTCAGGAGTCCATGAAAATGCATCTTTCTTCAATAATGTTGTTAGAGGTGCTATTCTCCCATAATTCTTAACAAACTTGCGATAATACCCTGTTAACCCGAGAAATTCTCGCAACTGCTTTATGATTGTGGAGACTTTCCATTCCTTAATTGCTTTAATTTCGTTAGGGTCTACTTTAACACCCTCTTGAGATACAATATGACCCATTTGGAGGTTTTTGCATATAATTGTTTCTCCTCCAATAGTTTGAGCACCATGTCAACATGTTGAACATGATTCTTCCAAGACCTGTTGTAGATTAGTATATCATCAAAAAATACTAACACAAATTTTCTAAGAAAGGGTTTGAAAATGAAAGTCATCAACCCTTGAAATGTAGAAGGTGCATTGGTAAGGCCAAAAGGCATGACCAAAAATTCATAATGACCCTCGTGAGATCGAAATGTTGTTTTCAGAATATCTTCAGCCTTCATTCTAATCTGATGATATCTTGAAGAGAGATCCAACTTGGTAAAATAAATTGCTCCATGTAATTCATCCAACAATTCATCAATCACAGGAATGGGAAATTTATCTTTAATAGTGAGCTTATTGAGCTCCCTATAATCCAGACACATGCGCCATGATCCATCCTTCTTGCGCACCAATACTACTAGAGCAGAGAAAGAACTTTGACTAGGTTGAATTATACCAACCTCTAACATTTCTGCAATCATACGTTCAATTTCGCTCGTTTGGACATAAGGATATTTGTAAGGCCTGATGTTGGGAGGAACAATTCCTGGAATCAAATGAATAGCATGATCATGATCACAAATAGATGGGATTCCTTTGGGAGTTTCAAACACCTAGGAATGATTGTCCAATAATTTTTGGAGATCTGGAGAAATAGATGATTTTGATGTTGGAACTTCTAGTGAGCATAATTGTGCAATTATGCCTGTTGTTCTTTCTTCAAAATCTTTGTCATGACATTAGAGCTTATTATCTTTCCCGGCTTCCCTGCGATACCCTGTAATTCAACTTCCTTTCCTTCCAACAAAAATTTCAAGAAAAGTTCTTGAAAATTAAAAACTATCGTCCCCAAAGATTAACCATTATACTCCTAGTACAACATCAACACCTCCCATTGGAATGGAAAGCATTGGACTATTCAATACATATTCCCCCATGGTTAGCTTGATATTATGGAATTTTCAAAGCAATTTATAGTTCTTCCATTTGCAACCATCACTTGAAACTCTGGTGTTAGGTATAGGAAGCAATTCAATTCCTTGGCTACCTTAAAATGAATAAAATTATGGGTACTAACCGAATCAATCAACACTATTACATTTTTCTTCTTGATATGTCCTTCTATCTTGAGAGTTTGAGGAGTGGTAATCCCTGTCAATTCATCACAGCATATGGTCGTACTCATTTCTTCTTTCTCTAGTGTTGGTTCTTGGTGTATATCCTCTTCTTTGAAGTTTCTTGTTCATTTTCTTCCTCCTCTTCACAATTTATGTAAAATAATTTCTTCTCAACACACTTATGACCTTTAGTGTATTTGCTATCACAACTGTAGCAAAGCCCTTTTGCTATTTTTTCTTCCAACTATTGTGGTGTCAACCTTGTAGGTTGTGGAAGTCTAGGAGTAGCAACGCTTCTATCTTTATAGATGTGAGGGGTAGGCTTTCTTGTCAACATAATTTTACTTACAATTTTTCTTGCCAACCTGAATGCATTCTCCAATGAATCAGGTTCCCAAAGGCGAACCTCATGTTGGATGTTATCCTTTAAAGTCCCTATGAAGACATCAATCTTGTGTTCCTCTGGAATATCAGTTAGCTTATATTCAATTTTTGGAAGTCCTCAATGTGTTCCACCATTGAACCCTGTTGTTTGAGATTTATCAATTGGCTAAAGAAGGTGTTTCTCTTTGTATCCTCGTAATGTGCTATCATTTCCTCTGTAAAAATTGACCAAGTAACATTTTTTTTACGAGCAAAGCCATCGATACCATACAAATGTATTTTGTTCTAAATATAAAGTTGCAATGCGTACCTTTTGTGTGTTTTGCACATTATGGAGATCAAAATATTGCTCCATCTATAACATCCATGTTATAGGATCCTTGCCATCAAACTTCCTCATATCGATCATTGGAATATGGTGGGTCTTCAATCCAACATTAGAGTTTATGAAATCACGATTAACATTTATTTTATTCTCATCATGAGTTTCCTCTACTAGCTTTTCGCCATTAGGAATCATTTCTTGTATCAACTTTGTCAAACCTTCCTTCAAACCTTCCATGTCTGCTTTTAGATCATTTTTCATGTCTTCCATGTTGTCTTTCATTTTTTCATCGATCTTAGCTTCCATGCCATCCATCTTAGCTTCTATGTCATTCTTTCAACCATCCATCTTAGCTTCCATGCCTTTCTTCAAAACTTCCATTTCATTTTTTGTTACTCTTTGCTAGAGCGAATTTGGTGCACTTGGTCTTGTAATTTTGATATATCATGTTGCACTTCTTCCTCTTCATGAGTCATAGAGAGCCTTCTGAGGGCTTAATGGGTGTTGAATTTTTTTTCGGAGCCATTTTAGAACTCAATACTGATATCTATGCTTCAATATGCCCTTGGAATCACTTCAAACTAATTTTTCAAACAAGACTTATGCAATTTGAAAAAAAATACACACCTTTTTCTTGTTTTTGAGGAGCTCGATATTGAAACTGATGTATCTCTGTAATTTCAGATCCCTAAGATTTTATCTTCTGTCCTTTAGAAGCCCTCTGAATCTTCTTTCCAATGCCACAGGTCTGACCTGATTTGGATTCTTCAAGGCACAGTTATGCCCAATATCCCGCAATGACCTAATTATGGACTGGTTCAATAGAGCGAACTTGTACGACGTGCCACGTGTCACTGTTTCCTCCCTCGGCTCAGAAATGGATACAAAGAAAACTACAGTCCGTGTACTTTCAGCCACTTTTTACATAATTCAAATCAGATGCTCAGAGAGAGAGTTATGACAATTTTCCCAAGGTCACCTCTTTGAGATAAAATTCGGGAGCCTACAAAAACCCTAACTTCCACAGATCATATCTCCGATAATATTGTGAAACAAGATCTGAAATTTTTACACGAAGTTCCTCGGGATTTCCTTGCAAATGTGTTTTTTTTTAGCTTTTGAACCTTCGTAGAAAAAAAGTTAAAGCGAAAATGCCATGATGACCTGTTTGAAGCAACGAAACCCTAGAATCCAAAGCTCTTATACCAAACGTTATGAAATCAGCTCCCAAAATAGAAGAAAAGAGAGATCAACGCCTTAGAAATCAACCACTTCAAACGAGCAACCTCTTTTACATTACATAAATGAAAAATTCTTGGATGGTACAAATGACAAAACCTCATTTCTATATATAGGAGTCCATCGAGTCACAATATAATCCTAGCCGACCTAACAATAATAATGTAAGAGCACAACAATAAAAATAGTGAGCTTTTATGGGGGCACAATAATAACAATATGAGGTCTACAGGGGTACAACAATAACAATAAGGGGGCTACACTAACAACAATAAGGGACTACACTAGTAATAAAGGGACCTAACATTTTCAAAAGTTGCACACAAAATATATATAAAGGTTATATAATTACAATCTTAATTGGGCATCACTTCGTGTAACTTTTTGTAGATTATTCCTAAACACAATATTATTGAAGAAAGATGCATTTTCATGGAATCCTGAAGCAACTAAGGCCCTTGAACATCTTAAAAAGGCAATGTGCCTAGCACTAGTCTTAGCTACGCCAGACTTTACAAAAACCTTTATTGTGGAATGTGATGCCTCAGGAAATGGAATTGTTGCTGTTTTAGTGCAAGAAGGAAGACACATTTCTTTTGAAAGCCATCCAATCAAAGGAAAGTATTTACAGCTAAGGGAGCCTTAAGACTGTAACACGACAAGTGGGGCAGTTGGTGCAGAGAATTGCGGATGAAGCATAGGCGGAGCTAAAGGCTGAAGGAAGCAGTGCAGTGCAGATGCAGCAGCAGCATAGGAGTTGATGTGACTTCAACAGCGCTGTAGCGGCGTAGAGGCTTCAAGAGGACAATGCAGTAGTAGTGTGGGAGATTTCAACACAGGGGCTGATGTGACTTCAGCAGCGTAGACGGAGTCTGCTTACGCAGTACAGAGTTGTAGTTGTGCATCATCCTCTAGATGTCAACACAGATCAGCAGCTGATGGAGCTTCAGTGATGAGGATGCAGCCCAACTGACTTGTCTGTCAAAGATTCGGCAGGATTTTCAGTTGCTTCTCTCAACAATTGAAATTGCAGTGCAGCAGTTGGCAGCACGATGCAGCAGATTGAGAGGACGTTGCAGTACAGATGTGGTAGTGTCAGTGACAATGACATGGATAGCAGTACAAAATGGCAGCAGCAGCATAGTGACTAAGGGCAACAGGTCCAGCATCAATGCAGAGACCCACACCAGAGATCAGTGCAGAGCTTCGTGGTGAAGCAGAGTTGTATTAGAGGACATTCCTCGCTAAGAGGGAGTGTTGAGATTTTGAGTGTTTGGGTAGCATCGGATGAGCTCTAGCTCCCAAACTTTGTCGCGGGACTAGAATACATCAGATCAAGACCCAGAAAAGGATTTGGAAAATTCCATCCATTTTAGGAGATAATTAATTAATTAATATTTTTAATTAAGGACCCTAAGTCTAACTTAGGAAAATTAAAATATTAAAGGTAATTAATTAAAACCTAAGTTGCATGAAATGGGGAAACAGAAACGAGTTTCCGAAACGAGAAGCGATACAAAACGCAACCTCCCCAAATTTTAGAAATGGTGAAACGTGATATATATATATATATATATATATATATATATATATATATATATATATTATAATTTAAATTTATAAATGAATTTAGGACATTTAAGAAATGTTATGTGAAATCATAAAACATACATGATAAATTCAAAGCATAAACTATTACAAGTTACAACACATTTACTCATTAATGATAGCAGACACATAATGAAAATAGCAATATCGAAATATCCAAAACCAGCGTTTATTATATATCAAAATCTCAAAATCGGCCTTTATTATATATATGAGGCTACAAGTACAATAAAGTCAAAAGACTAATAGTCATTATCAAAATCCTCATCAAATATAACAGTAGAAGCATGCTCAACAGTGGATGGTGTAGCTAAAGAAGATGCTTGGCCAATTCCACTTCTATGATCTTTGTCCTCAATATTCAAGGCAGCTAGAGAGAAATCCAAATCAAGATTTTCTGGATCCACATCCCATTCTTTAGAAGGACCATTGCCATATTCTGGACCCCTACAAGATGCAGGGCGAAGGTTGGAGTGCACATAAGCAAGATCCTCTACCTTTTGTGAGCCCAACCTGTTACGCTTCTCGGAATGAATAAAACCATAGGTGCTCCAATTCCTTTCTACTGATGAAGAGCTTGCCACTTGTGAAAGGAGGCGAATGGCAAGGTTTTGCAAATGTACACCATTTGCTCCATGACAAATCCACCACCTAACTGGATTCATGGTGCTTCTCTCCTCCAAGATGATATATCTGAATAATCATCTATTCCTGCAGCAAAACTAGCAAATTCTTCCTTCACCTCCCTATGTAGATGAGCTAGAAAAATTCTCATAAGGGCCTTTTTCACCCCATTAGCCACCTCTCTATTCTTATGGGCTACCTTCCTCTTCCCATTGCTTTGAGCAATAAGTTCCTCATCATAAAATTTTGGGTTCAAGGCATGTGCTAAAGTGTGCAATGGAGTGTTGAAATTGTTCCACCTATCAACAATGATTTTCTTGATTAATTCAGCAAAATGATCATCTACAAACAAAAGTTGTGGAGAATCTTGTGAAATGATTTCCATAGTTTTCTCAACCATGGAATCCATGCCATCATATACCTCTCCTAAGAAAGGTTGGTCAGTGTCAGCATTCCGAAGAAGCTCAAATGCAGGGGTTGTGAACATTAGCAAGAAATCTATCTTGCTCCACCAATCCTCATCAAGCACAATCTACGCACTGTATATCCCCGCTCTAAATCTACCTGTCTCCACTCAGCCCAAAGTTGACTCACCACCATAGACACTAATGCTTGCTTAACCTCAACAAGGCGGCGCAACATTATGAATTTTAAGGCATATCTTGTCTCGACAACTTTTAACAACTCCAATTTGGAGTACTCTCGAAATATTGCTTGAGACTGGTGGTGGTTGGTGATGAATTTAACAATCTCCCTTGCTTCCCCTGTGAGTTCCTTTATCCATGGGACTTTATTGTCGAACTCCTCAAAGATCAGATTCAGATTATGGACAATGCAGGGTGTCCAAAATATGTGGTCATAGCTCTCATCAATAATCAAACCCGTAACTTTGCATACTAGTGCATTATCCGTGATAACTTGCACCACCCTGTTAGGACCTACTTGTTCAATAGATTTGATAATAACATCAGCAATGACTTGTGCATCTTTTACCTCTCCCGAGCAGTCTTCCACCTTTAAAAACATTGCTCCTTTTGGTGAAGTGGCAATGATATTTATCAATGGTCTACACCTTGTATCTATCCATCCATCTGAGACTATGGTAACCCCAGAGCTACTCCAAGAAGAATGAATTGGTGATAAGACATCCTCCACAAGATCCTTCTCATTTTTTAGAAGTTGAGTTCTAACTTTCTCATAGTTGGGCCCCTTGTACCCTTGAGGAGCTTTGTTAACGGCCCTTATCATATCTTGCCAGTAAGGAAAGTGAACAACATTGAATGGGATACCACATGCATAGATGCACCTAGCTACTCTAGAATCATCTTCTTCTCTTGCTTGCACATTCACCAGTTTAGCAATTCTGTTATCTTGAATTGTACCGGATGCCCCACTGGATGGTGGTTGTTCTAGTTGTTGAGTGCCTCTCCTCTTCCTTGCTTCAACTACAATCCTTGGCTCAATGTTTGTTGGATTTTTAGTTTGACTAAGATCATCATGCTTTCTTTTAATTCCATCAGCATGACCTTGCTCTCTTTGATATTCCCTCATCGCCACAGGGTCTAATGTTTTTGTGCAACCTGCAATCCCCTGTCCTCCTCCATGCAAAAGATGTGCCTTCACTCTTGGGTAAGAGCCCTTGTAAGAATTACTGCAAATATTACATCGCCATTCCCATGAGCCACCACCTTTACATCTTTGCAGCTTCTCAACATGCCTCCAAAGAGGATAATATTCAGCCCTTGGGTTGGCCTTGGGAGGATAAGGTTTGAACTTGAACCTTCGATGGAAGCCATTGCTACAAAAAAAATTAAAAAAACAAATTTGTAAATAAAAAAAGTTTTTTATAATTTTGGTAGCATAAACCCTCGAAAAATAGACGAAACAATGGGAAAAAACCAAGAAATTGAATGCTTCTTACCCAAATTAATTTTGTGTAACTAAAGCTACCCCAAAATGCCAAAAAAAACAAGAGAAATATGGTTGTAGCTGAGCCAAAAACCAAGAATGTTGTAGCTGGAAACTTTGCACTCCAAATCTTCTTTTGAAATCTCTTTCTCTTGCTGTTGAATTCTCCTTTGCTCACTGGTGAAAACACCCTAGCTGAAGCACTACTCTCTTCCTCCTTTCTCCTCGCTAAAATCGCTCTTTTCCAAGTGAAACGACTTGCTCAATTCGTGTGATGAGAGAATGAGGCGAATTGTCTTTTTATAAGTTTAGAAAGCCATCTAGAAGCATCCAAAAGACAAAGTAAACAATTAAAATAATATTAAAAGGCACGCAAACCCAAAAAAATAATAAAAAAAACCAACTTAAAATTCTTTTGAGGGAAGGAAATGCGGTCGTATGGCCTGGAAACATGTTTCCAGCCGTAATGGCAACGTTTCCCGTACAAGAAACGTACTAGTATGGCCAGAAACACGTTTTCATTTCGTTTTTGGGTGAAACGGGGGTGGGACCCACGTTTCTTGCAACATAGATTAAAACATGTGATGGAAATGACTTTAAGTCACATGCATCAAGCTTTCTTTCAATCTGAGCCATCAATTCAAAATCCAATCATGGTCGTTGGTTTCCCAACGAGAAAGTATAAAGGAAAGGCTTGGGGTCAGTTAGAGAACACACACACGAAGGCAGAGCACTGAAACTAAGTTGAAATTCTAGGGCAGAGTTTGCTAAGAATTTTCAGAAGTATTTCAACTACATAGAGGGGTAGTATTGGCAAAGGGGATGGTCTGATCCCGTGCCAAGAATGAGCAAGAGGCAGAGAGCAGCAACCAGAGGCAGCGCAGAGAAGCAGAGGTAGCAGCAGCAGTTACGCAGCAGCTGCGCAGCGCAAAGAGCAACTTCAGCTATGCAGGTGATACGCAGCCCAAAAAGGGGAGCGTTGGGCAGCAGGGGACCCTCCAGGGTTACGCAAAGACTCTTCTAGGCCAGTGTAGGGTCTACGTCACCCATTCTGGGGTTATGCAACCCTCTCCAGTACAGCGTAGAGGCTGACAGGGCTGACGCAGGGGCAGCACTGGTGTTTCTAGGGCCAGAAATTGTTTGAGTCTTGTAAATCCCATTTGAGGGTGTGGATCAGTCAGTCTTTTGGTCTCAGAACAACAGGCTAGCTGCAGATCTATCTTTTTCTTTGTCGGGTTAACCAGTAAGGTGCCCAGATTTTTGTATTCAGAAACTACTTAATAATATAAACCCTCCAGCAGCCAGAAGACCGGTTTTTTTGCATTGGGTTTTTCCGAGGACAGTTGTCCAGAAAATCTTGTGTCACTTTGTCTATGTGTGCATGTATTTCTGTTTTAGATCTGAATCGGTGAAAGTTTGTTATGTGTTTACTTCGATGTTAATCTGAATATTTCGGCATTAATAGCTTGTTTAAGTAGGAGAAGTATAACCAGATCTAACAGTAGAATTTCTCCATAAAGTAACATTCAGAAATTTTCACAATAAGTATGTGAAATAAATCAATCGCTGCAGTATTATTTCAGATTGAAAATTTCACAAGATATAAGTCACTCCTTCACCCTTTATCATCTTGGTGGACTTCAACTTATCCTCTAATACCAGTAACCGGTTCTTGTTCTTATTCTGGAACAAATCCTGAAGAGCCATCCACAACTAATGTGCAATGTTCTTCCTAGACAAATGAGGTATTAGGGCATCCTTCACACCATCTAGGATGATCAATCTCGCCTTCGTATCCAAGTCTTCATATAGTTCTAGCTCCTTAGGGTCAGTTGTCTTCTTGATGTCTGTCTCGGCAGAATCCCAGATCCTGTTGACCTGCAAGACCAACCTGATCCTTTCCTTCCAAGGACTATATTTTGGACAACCCCTCCGACCTATCCTCATACCGGAGACCTGCCTGCAACTTCAACATTGTCACCTACAATGTGACCAACTCCCTCTCACGTTGTACTTTGTTGCGCACAACTCACATTCACTAACTTTCAAAGTAGCTCAGACACACTCTGAAACCATGTTGAATTTCCACGACCTTGGGTCTAGGTTAGAGTATTAAAATCACTGACGCTACCAAACCAAGAATCTCAAATAGAACTACTTTGCACAGCGGAAAATATAAATCAGTAAATCACACATGCACAAGATAGACAATTTTTATCAAAATTGTACAATAATGTACAACCTGATCTTTTCTATATTAAACCAAATATGAATAATACATCAGTCTATTGTATACGAGATACAATGACAAACTTTGTTGCATCTTATCGATGTCGTATCTTGTCTTGCCAGTCCTTTGCTTTTGTACTACTCACTAGCAGCCCCGTAGTCCTTCAAAGGGAAACACATCGAAACCCTAGGAGGGCTGCCACCTAACACTATTGCAAGTCTCCTCTGTAGCGTGTACACGGGATGATCCAATCTGCTCTCTGGGTAGGCCTAATCCCGAGCTCCAATTTGCCAGGCTAGCAGTCACCTTTGTCCATCAAGGTGCTACACTTCGGCACCAATCTTCACCCAACCTTCAACTCTTCTTTGTCACATCAAGATAGCTTGTCAAGGGCTACTTTGGGTTATCAACACGCTAACCTCCACCAGACCAATGATAACCAATACTACACTGCAAGATCTGCACCGATGAAGGCTTACGATCACCCAATCAAGCCTCCAAATTGGCTCCCACAAGCTACCCAACAATCAAATCCAAAACTGATCCACAAATCTCGGATCCAACACCTACAAGATGCACCTTCAGCTCACTTCTTCAAAAATTCATATCTCCACTTCTACAACTCGGAATCAGATGATTCTCATTGCATTAGATTCATCTCCCCGAGAGATATCATCCTCATCCATCACCTGTAGAAATGTGTTCATAGAAATGCCCCAAAACACGATTGGTGCAAAACCCCTTGCTTAGGTTCCAAGCCCACAAGTGACTCTTGTGACGCTTTTCCCTCCAAACCATGAACCCTAGGGCTTAGAGTACCTCCCAAGCTACTCAAAAGTCAACACAAGGCTTAACAAGAATTCTAGGGTTTGAGGGCCTCCATCATAAGATACACACCCTAAAACATCAAACCTTGGAAATCTCCTTGAGCCCTTCCTTGAGAGCCTTTAACCTTGCCTTCAAAAGCAAGCAAGCCATTCTCTAAGCCTCTCTTGTGAATAGGCTCCATAGGATCACCCCTCACCCTACCATTGGTCTATTCATTTCATGGTCCTTATTATATTGGGACTCCTCCCATCGATGAAATTCTGTAAAGAGCAGGGAGCCATAGCCGAGGTGACAGTGGGCTATTGCTCCATTGTTGCCCTTAACCTGGTAGTAGCCCTTCAAGGATCCCATTTTAGGACCCCTTCTAGTTTAGGTGGAAACAGTCCCCGCCTTCCACTAATTCGCACACCTTCCTTTCTCTCTTTCTACTTACTAGTGTGAATTGCCACTTGGGTCGAATTTCTCTCCTTGTGGTCCCCACTCTCCACCAAAGCTGCAATTTCCCTTTTTCCTCCTAAATCCCAATGATGGAATTGCCTCTTCTTCCAAAAATCGTCTCTAATGCGGAAAATCAAAATTGGGGATATTACAGAGATGAAGATAAAACCAGGATGAGACAAGACCAAAGATGATGATGGCATAGTGAAATCAAAAGTGTTCATTAAGGTGAGTATGAAAAAGTAATTTCTACTTGTAATGTTTTATGAATAAGTTAAATTATGGCTTTGTAATGTATACTAATTCTGGAAGTCTATGAGAGCGAGAGATGAGGTGAAACGAGAAAAGTCAGGGATTAATATTTGATGAGAGATTCATGGAGATATAATGGAGAGAGTTATGGAGATAGTTATGCATTTAACTTGAACAAAATTTCCAATTATAATGTATTAATTATGGTCAGCGATTCTTATACAAAGGGATAATTTGTATAATGAAAGACGCAGGAATGATGTAGCGATATAATTCCCCCTTTGGTGGGCTTTGGAGTAAATTTTCCAATGTCCCTTGCTTTGCTTCATGTATAACATTGTGTTTATAATGTTTATGTGCAGCTGGTAGCTGGATCAGCATGCAATCCTTTTCAAACTCTTTAACATAAAAAGTTTCAATCGTTCAAAGATATTTTGGAAGACCTATCCATTTATATGTTTATTTTCCTCTGTGTTTACAGAATGTTTCATATTACTTACATCAGAAATACTAGACGCAAGAATAATTGAATCTAAGAAAATCTTTCACTATATATAGCTTTCCATATTCTGTAATAGTTAAATCCACCTGCTCCTTTCTCAAGCAATGATGCATGCTTGAATTATTATCGAGTTATATCAATAACCTTGTTTTATTTGTTTTATTTTATTATATCAATAACCCTGTCCTAGGCCTTGACAAAAGCAATTTACAGCAAGAGGCACTGGCAGTGGTGTCACATCTCTTTATCCCACTAAACAGACTCCCAATCTGTCAATGTTGTGTTAAGGATGAACCTGCATTGAATAAATACAGCATGCTTGAAACTCTCTACTTTCTTCAACAATGCAGTGGAATGGTAGCATGGTCTAGGAGAAGACATTATCGAACAATGCAAAAAACTGGTTGAAATTCTCATGTTCCTTGAAGAATATCTTGAAAATATTACTCTGTAAGAAAAGAAAGCTAGGGGGAACAAGAAATTCAGTGCATGAAGGAATACTGTGCATGTGGAGCTCAAATCTCGGCCCAGCTGCACTAGGTTAAAGAAGGTGATGAGCAATCAAAATTCTAGTTTGACTATCTTAAGCAAAAGAATGATTCCGAAAGAATCATGGGACTGAAGAACCGTGATGGTGTTTCGGTGCAAGACTTGGGGGAGATCAGGCAGATGTTTGGGTTGCATTTCAAAAATATATTTCTCTATGTTGCACTGGTTTTTGGGACGGGAGAATGGCGGGAACGGAGGGATACATCACTAGGAGAGCTAGGGTGCACCCCCAAACTTTTCAGGGGACAGCTGGTTGGGGATTGCTTTATATATATATATATATATATTCAAAATTCACCATTAACATTTGTAATTGTTTCAAGATTGTAAGCATAGCAAGTTATACTATATAGTATTATGCATAACCCTTACAATAATGAAACACCTAAAGCAATTTAAAAAAGAATTAAGTGGCGTTCCATTATTGGTTGTTGAACACGAGCTTCGCATTAGGAAACATTAGTATGACTATTTTCAATTTGCAATAAGGTACATGTTGAAATTTGGTAACCAGAGGACAGGTGGTTCCCTAAGGCTTTGATCTTTGGCCTAGGGAAAAGTGTCCAAAAGAATTTAATTTTTCTCCTAAAGTGACTTTATAAAGTTATAGAGTCAAATCTAATTTAAAAGTGACTTTAAGTGATAAAGTTACTAAGTCTAATTTTGAAGTGACTTTAATAAAGTCAATGTGAAATTAGAAAGGAAAAGTGACTTTGGAAATAAATGACTAAGTGGGTCTTTATTAAAGTGGAGTGAATTAAAAAAATAGAAAGTGAGATTTAAATGAGCATTTAATCTCAGCCCTAGATCTAAACCTATCTCAGCCATTGGATTTAAGGATTCTCCAAAAGTCACTTAGGGTTAGGTTAAAGGAGGAAAAAGAGGGAAAAGGTCATTCATTCTTTCATGAGCAGATTGAGAGAAGGAGAAGAAGAGAGCAAAGGAGATTTTTGAGCAGTGAGGAGAAGGAGAAGAGAACCTTGGCATGCATACCGAGGCATCACTTCAACAAATCTATACAGCAGTGTTGGCATATAGTTCAAGGCAGTTTTGGCACATTTTTCAAGGCAAATTCCATATAGCAGCTTTAGGTACGCATTCTTAGGCAGCCGTACACTTTCTGGCACAAATTTCGAGGGAGGAAAGTTGTTTTTGTGGCATGGATTTTGAGGCAGGCCGTACAGCCTGCTGTTGTTGCTATGCACAGAAATCGAGGCAGTTTCCGTACAACAGCATTTATTACAATCTGCACGCTTTCCAAGGAGGTTGTACAGCAGCATTTATTGTTGTTTTGCATGCAAAAATAGGTCGTACAACAGCATTTAATGCTGTAATTTCTGGGCACGAAAAACAAGGGAGACCATACAGCATTTATTGATGTTCCTATTTTGTTGTGTACACATTTTCCGAGGCAGTGGTTAAGCACAGAAAACGAGATAAGTTGTATTTATTACTTGCTGAAAATTTTTCTGAGTATTTCTCTCTCACTGTAAAAAGCATTTATCAGAAATAAGGAGGAGCTTTCAAACTGGTTTTCCCCAAGAGTTGTAGGGGGTTTTTCCAAGGTCACATTGACCAAAAATCAGCGTGTCAAAAATCTGTGTGGCTGATTTATTTTTCTGAGTTTTTATTTCTGCATTTCAGCATTGTGAAATTTCAAGAATTTGTGTTTTCAGAAAATATTTATTTTTTCCAGCTTGTTGAATGTATGGCTATGGGAATGGGCATTTAACTATATGGAAGAAATAAGGAAAAACTGAAAACCGGGGTTGTGTATCAAATTTCTACATGGTATCAGAGCTATTTTGCTGAAAAAAGGCAGTTTGGGACAGCAAGAAGAAAAATTACAGCACGTTGATTTTTCACACAGAAATTACAAGCAGCTGATTTTTCACACAAAAAACAATACCTTTACTATAGCAGTGTTATTTTCAATTTATTTAGGACAGCAAACATGTCTTTGGGTTTGAGGGTGGAGGATAGATTGGATGGGCATAGTAACTACAATGTATGGAAGGAGAGAATGCAGAGTATCTTTGAAGAGGCAGAAGTCTGGGATATCATGGTACATACCGCACAGAACCCTGTTAATGTGCCTACTGATGTTGTTCAATTGGCAGCCTTTAATAAAAAGAATAACAAGGGTAAGAGACTGATTCTAGATGGGATCAAAGACCATTGCATTCCTCATGTGAGAGGAAAGAGATATGCTCATGAGATGTGGACAGCATTGACCAATCTCTACCAGAGTACAAATGAGAACAGGGAAATGGTCCTAAAGGAGAAGATTGAAGCACATTAAGATGGGTAAGACTAATAGTGCAGCTGAATATCTCACAAAGATTATTAATGTGAGAGATGCATTGGCAGCAGTTGGAGAGGTCATTCCACCCACTGAGTTGGTGCGGATTACAGTGAATGGTATTCCCAGTTCATGGCTAAACTTTGCTGATGGGGTTTGTGCACGTGAGACCCTTCCCAATTGGGAGAGGTTCTGGGATGATTGCATACAGACAGAAATCAGAAAGACCCAGCTTGGGGCAGCCAAACCAGTTGAGAAGGATGAGGATGTAGCAATGTTGGCAGGAGGCAAGAAAACCAAGGGAAAGAAGCAAGCTTCCACAAGTAATGGTGGGGGCAAAAGCAAAGGTAAAGATAAACAGAGGAACATGCAAAAGGACTATTCCAAGGTGAAGTGTTGGAATTGTCAGAAGATGGGACACTATGCAGTTGTGTATCAGAAGAAGAAGAAGAAGAAGGAGAAGAACCAGAGCATGGCAGCATCAGCAGAGATAGAGGACTTTACGGATAGCTTTGACCGGCAGATTGGGTTCATTGCTTATTAGTCCACTAGTGCAGGATCACCTGCCACGGAGGTTGAGAGGGAGTGTGCATTTCCCTCCACTAGCGGAGCATCTTCAAGTATCTGGTATGTTGACAGTGGGACTTCAAGTCATATGACAGGAGTCCGTGAGTACTTCTCAGAGCTTTCAGAGAGTGGCACTGATATAGATGTAGTACTCGAAGATGACAGCGTTGTTAGAGCAGTCGGTGTGGGGAATTTGACATTTAACACGGAACCCAAACCTTCCTTGAGGGTGTCAAATGTTCTATATGTGCCAGGGATGAGGAAGAACCTCATATCCATCTCAGCATTGGAGGACAGAGGGTATGAGATATTGTTCACGAGAGGACATGTGCTAATATATCCCAAGGGCGCTCCAGCGGATTCAGCTAGAGTGAGTGGTGTACGCCATGCTAAGGTGTACAAGTTTGCATTTCAGCTCCTTTTGGCATTGAGCAGTAGTACCGACAGCAGAGCTAGCAGTTCAGAGTTGTGTGAGATTTGGCACCGCAGGATGGGGCACATGTATCATGGAGCCTCGAGAACATTACGAGAGATCACTACAGGTGTGCCAGATGTCAGTATTGATCACTTTGATACATGCAGAGGATGTGCGATGGGCAAGTTTGCCAAATCCCCTTTTCCCAGCAGTGACAGCAGATCAACTGGGATACTTGATTTGATTCATTCCAATGTGAGCGGTCGAATGTCTCATGTTTCCTTGAGTGGATATGAGTATTATGTTTTATTCATTGATGATCAGTCCAGGAGGACCTGGATTTATTTCTTGAAGACCAAGAGTGAGGTCTTCAAGCGGTTTCAAGAGCTCAGAGCTCTTGTGGAGACTCAGACAGGTCGGAAGATCAAGTCCCTGAGGTCGGACAATGGAGGAGAGTACACCCTTGGTGAGTTTGTTGATTATTGTGAGGAGGCAAGCATTAGGAGGGAGTTCACTGTTCCTTACAACCCCCAGCAGAACAAGGTTGCGGAGAGGAAGAACAAATCCATCGGAGGGGCTGCCAAAGCCATGCTACATGATCAGGGGTTACCATTGTTTTTGTGGGCATAGGCCTGCAATACTGCTGTATATTTGTAGAACAGGAGTCCGCATTATGCCTTAGGGCATGTGACTCTGGAGGAGGATTTTTCTGGGAAGAAGCCTGATGTTGGTCATCTTCGTATCTTTGGGTGTATTGCATACTCCTACGTACCCAAGGAGAAGAGGACCAAGCTAGAGCCCACCGCAAATAAGGGTGTCTTTGTGGGCTACAGTGAGACCTCGAAAGCCTTTCGGATTTATATTCCCGCACAGAGGAGAGTTGCTGTCAGGTGGGATGTGAAGTTCGAGGAGGACAAGGCTTTCAGGAGGTCAGGGGAGTTAGAGTCTCTGGATCAGCCAGACCCTCAGGAGCAACTGAGTCAGTCGCAGGGATCCAGTGGGCAGGGATCAGAGGGATCTGGAGGTACATCGATTATGGTGTCAGGTCCATCAGTGAGCAGTGGCTCGCAGAGTCAGAGGGGTGGTGCTTCGAGCAGCATGTAGAGCAGTTCACTAGGGAATCCACTGATGGACAGTTCACACAGTACTTCAGCGTCTACAGGTTCAGGTTCAGGCAAGAGGATAGCAGACAGACAGTCAGGAGTTCAGGCTCCTGATGAGGAGGAGGAGTTTTATTCTCCAGTGGGAGAAGTGTGCTCAGGAAAGAGGAAGCCCAAGTGGCTTCAGGACACCTTGAGAGAGGCCACATCTGTTGTTGGGCCTAAGAGGCCGGTCAGAGAGAGCAAACCACCTGATAGGTTTTATAGCTATATGGCAATAGTTACCAAGATCATTGACTCTGAGCCTTCTAGCTATGAGGAGGCAGCTAGCCAGCAGGTCTGGAGAGAGGCCATGCAGGAGGAGTATTCTTCTATCATGAAGAATGATGTTTGGGAGGTGGTGCCAAGGCCTGAGGGCAAATTCGTGGTTACTTCCAGATGGCTTTACAAGGTAAAACATGCTACAGATGGCAGCATTGAGAAATTCAAGGCAAGGTTTGTGGCTAGAGGGTTCTCCTAGGTAGACGGAGTTGATTATGAGGAGACCTTCGCTCCCATGGCTCGATATACTTCGATTCACTCCATCATATCGATAGCAGCAGAGATGGGTTGAAAGATCCACCAGATGGATGTGAAGACCGCATTTCTCAATGGCTTCATACAGGAGGAGGTGTACATTGAACAGCCACAGGGCTTTGAGATGCATGGGAAGGAGTCCCATATGTTCAGACTGAAGAAGGCCCTTTATGGCCTGAAGCAAGCTCCTAGAGCTTGGTACTCCAGGATAGATACATACTTGCAGGAGATGGGTTTCACAAAGAGTGAGGCAGATCCAAACCTTTACTTTATTGTGATAGGTGAGGAGCCTCTCATTCTGGTGTTGTATGTGGATGACTTGGTCATTACGGGTGCAGAGAGACTCATAGAGCACTGCAAGAGAGATCTTGCGTCGGAGTTTGAGATGAAGGACATTGGCTTGATGCATTACTTTTTGGGTTTGGAGGTGTGGCAGGAGGAGGGGCATTTCTTCTTGGGGAAGGGGAAGTATATTGTGGACATCCTTGGCAGATTCCACATGGAGGATTGTAGACCCATGTCGACACCGATGATCACCAACTGGAAGAAGCTTCATGCTTCGGATTCCGAGTTGGTGGATCTCACATTGTACAGACAGCTGATTGGTTCCTTGATGTATTTGGTCAACACTAGGCCAGATATTTGTTTTGCAGTCAACACGATGAGTCAGTTTATGTGTGAGCCTAGGAAGGTTCACTGGGTGGCTGCAAAACACATTTTGCGGTACTTGCAGGGGACAGTGGATTATGGTCTGGACTACAGGCAGGGGGATGGAGTGAGATTGGGAGGTTATACTGATTTTGATTGGGCAGGTTGTGCTTTTGATAGGAAGAGCACTTCAGGGTGCTGTTTTGGGTTGGGTTCGGCAGTGGTGTCATGGTTCAGCCGGAAGCAGCAGTCAGTAGCATTGAGTTCAGCGGAAGCAGAGTATATGGCAGCCAATCTAGCTAGTTGTGAGGCCATCTGGCTTCGCAAGATGTTGTTTGGCTTATTTGGTCAGCCGTTGAGACCTTCAGTGATTTACTGTGATAATCAGAGTTGCATTAAACTCACGGAGAATCCAGTATTTCATGACAGGTCAAAGCATATCGGGATCAAATATCATTTCATCGGAGACTATGTTCAGAAAGGAGCTGTGAAGCTTGAGTATATTCCCACTGATGAGCAGGTTGCAGATATTCTTACCAAAGCCTTACCACGGGGCAAGCATGTCTACTTCAGAGACAAGATGGGTGTGGTGAGGAACACCTTCCTCGGTAAGAGGGAGTGTTGAAATTTGGCTACCGAAAGACAGATGGTTCCTTAAGGCTTTGATCTTTGGCCTAGGGAAAAGTGTCCAAACAAATTTAATTTTTCTCCTAAACTAACTTTATAAAGTTATAAAGTCAAACTAATTTAAAAGTGACTTTAAGTGATAAAGTTACTAAGTCTAATTTTAAAGTGACTTTAATAAAGGCAATGTGAAATTAAAAAGGAAAAGTGACTTTGGAAATAAATGACTAAATGGGTTTTTATTAAAGTGGGGTGAATTTAAAAATAGAAAGTGAGATTTAAATGAGCATTTAATCTCAACCCTAGATCTAAAGCTATCTCAGCCACTGGATTTAGGGATTCCCCAAAAGTCACTTAGGGTTAGGTTAAAGGAGGAAAAGAAGGGAAAAGGTCATTCATTCTTTCATGAGCAGATTGAGAGAAGGAGAAAAAGAGAGCAAATGAGATTTTTGAGCAGCGAGGAGACGGAAAAGAGAACCTTGGCACGCATACCGAGGCAGCACTTCAGCAAATCCATACAGCAGGGTTAGCACACAGTTCAAGGCAGTTTTGGAATGTTTTTCAAGGCAGATTCTGTACAGCAGCTTTAGGTACGCATTCCTAGGCAATTGTACTCTTTCTGGGACATATTTCGAGGGAGGAAAATTGTTTGTGGCACGGATTTCAAGGCAGGTCATACAGCTTGCTGCTATTGCTGTGCACAGAAATCGAGGCGATTTCCATACAGCAGCATTTATTACAGTCTACACGCTTTCCAAGGAGGCCGTACAATAGCATTTCTTGATGTTTTACATGCAAAAAGAGGCAGTACAGCAGCATTTAATGCTGTAAATTTTGGGCACGAAAAACGAGAGAGACCGTACAGCATTTATTGCTATTCCTATTTTGCTATGTACACATTTTCCAAAGCAGTGGTTAAGCACGGAAAACGAGATAAGTTGTATTTATTACTTGCTGAAATTTTTTTTGAGTATTTCTCTCTCACTGTAAAAAGCATTTATCAGAAATAAGGAGCTTTTGAACTAGTTTTCCCCAAGAGTTGTAGGGGGTTTTTCCATGGTCACATTGACCAAAAATCAACGTGTCAAAACTCTGTGTGGTTAATTTATTTTTCTGAGTTTTTATTTCTGCATTTCAGCATTGTGAAATTTCCTGAATTTGTATTTTCAGAAAATATTTATTTTTTCCAGCTTGGTGAATGTATGGCTATGGGAATGAGCATTTAACTATATGGGAGAAATAAGGAAAAACTTAAAACCGAGCTTGGGTATCAAATTTCTACAATACATGAAGGATCTATCAGACAGAGAACTATCTTCATATCAGTTTTTCCTCCCCATGTTTCTTGTTAACGATGATTATGTTAAACATAATTGTCGTTCTCTTCTTAATAGATTTTGGAAACTTTTACAGCTGTGCTTGAAAACACTATAAACTATTTTTTGTTCTATAAGCAGATTAACTTCATATTCCAGATTAAGAAGGAGATTAAATAGGAATTTATTTGAACATTTAGTACCCAATCCATGTCATTACCATCTAATTGTTTTCAGAATGTGAGGTTGGGAGGGTGGAAGCACTGAACTTGAATGACTCTTGGAAACTCATGTACAATAATGTAAAAGTTGAGATGATCCAAACAAATGAGCAAGAACGAGAGCAATAACCACAAGGATTAGCCTTTTGAAATGTCTTCTATTTTCTTGATATGGATGCTTTGTTTGTAATTTTGCTACTAAAAATACAATATTTAAATCCCCAAAAACCCAAATTGAATCCCATCATACAAATCCCATGTTTTGAGCTACAATTTGTAGAACATATTTAGATTCATGCAGTATGAAAATAATGGATTGCAAAAATGATCATACTATTCAATCATCAGTGTCCATGATTGTCAATACTGAAGATATATACTTGGATTATGCCCAAAATCTGCCTAGAACAACCCTGAAATATGCTCAGAAAATGTAGAAATTTCCTGTTTTCCCACCCCGGTTTTCAGTTTCACCTTATTTCTCCTTTTAGTTAAATGCCATTTCCCATATCCTTACATTCAATAACAGAAAAATAATTTTTCGCTGAAAATACAAATTCTAGAAGATTTACAGAATGCTGGAAAATGCAGAAATAAAAATCAGCAAGCTTAAAACAGCCATTCAACACATTTTAACACAAAGATTTTTGGTCAAGATGACCTTGGAAAAACCCCCTACAACTCTTGGGAAAAACCAATTTGAAAGCTCCTTTTTATTTCAGGAAAATGCTTTTACAAAGAGGTGAAATATACAGGAAAAATTCCAACAAATTAATTACAGACTATCTGGTTTTCCGCGCTTGCCTCCGCCTTGGAAAACGTGCCAGAACAGCAAAATACTCAAAACAGAAATTTATTACAGCAAACTGCCTTTCTCGAAAACTGTGTTGGCTACCTCAAAAAGTGTGCCCAGCAACCTTGGAAATCGAGCCCTTTGTTGCTGTACTTTTTCTCAAAAACCGTGCTACCTTTCTCCTCGAAAAGCGTGCCACAAAATAGCTATACGGACTGCTGTATGGACTATTGTCTCAGTTTTCATGCTGTTGTACGACCTTTCTACCTCGATATTCGTGCAACCTCTTACTGCCTCGAAAACCGTGCCGTCCTTGCTGCTGTACGGATTTGCTGGGTTTGCCTCTCCTTCACCTTCTCAAGCTCTCTTCAGAAAAAGTCTCTAGCTCTCCTTCTCCTCCTCTCTCAATCTGCTCATGAAAAAATGAATGACCTTTTCCTCCTTTTCCTCCTTTAACCTAACCCTAAGTGACTTTTGGGGAATCACTAAATCCAATGGCTGAAATAGATTGAGATCTAGGGTTGAGATTAAATGCTCGTTTAAATCTCACTTTCTATTTTTTAATTCACCACACTTTAATAAAGACCCACTTAGTCATTTATTTCCAAAGTCACTTTTCCTTCCTAATTTTACATTGACTTTATTAAAGTCACTTTAAAATTAGACTTTAGTAACTTTATCACTTAAAGTCACTTTTAAATTAGATTTGACTTTATAACTTTATAAAGTCACTTTAGGAGAAAAATTAAATTCTTTTGGACACTTTTCCCTAGGCCAAAGAACAAAGTCTTAGGGAACCACCTGTCCTCCGGTAACCAAATTTCAACACTCCCTCTTACCAAGGAAGGTGTTCCTCACCACACCCATCTTGTCTCTGAAGTAGACATGCTTGCCCCTTGGTAAGGCTTTGGTAAGAATATCTGCAACCTGCTCATCAGTGGGAATATACTCAAGCTTCACAACTCCTTTCTGAACATAGTCTCTGATGAAATGATATTTGATCCCGATATGCTTTGACCTGTCATGAAATACTGGATTCTCCGTGAGTTTAATGCAACTCTCATTATCACAGTAAATCACTAAAGGTCTCAACGGCTGACCGAATAAGCCAAACAACATCTTGCGAAGCCAGATGGCCTCACAACTAGCTAGACTGGCTGCCATATACTCTGCTTCCGCTGAACTCAATGCTACTGACCGCTGCTTCCAGCTGAACCATGACACCACCGCCGAACCCAACCCAAAACAGCACCCTGAAGTGCTCTTCCTATCAGAAGCACAACCTGCCCAATCAGAATCAGTGTAACCTGCCAATCTCACTCCATCCCTCTGCCTGTAGTCCAGACCATAATCCACTGTCCCCTGCAAGTACCGCAAAATGTGTTTTGCAGCCACCCAGTGAACCTTCCTAGGCTCACACATAAACTGACTCATCGTGTTCAGTGTTTTAAAAACCGGCCAAACCGGCCGGTTAGATAGCCCACCGGCCGAAACCGGCCAGGCAACCCGGCTACTTAGGGCATTTCGCCTGTTTTTTGAAAAAACCGGACCTAACCGGCCGGTTAGGTGCTAACTCATCCGCGGACCCACATTTTCGGCGACAGTTATGTTTTAGGGCTGATTTGGAGCCAATGGGAGGGTTCATTTAGCTACTCTTTCCCTATGTGGACCCACGCACGGCCAGAAATGAGTTTTAGGGCTGATGTGGAGGTAAGGGAAGCATTGACATTTCATGGTAATGTTAAATTCTTAAAGTAATTCATCCTTTTACTTAAATTTTTAACATTACCATGAAATGACTCAAGATGTTTAAGAGTGGTTTCGACCTCATTGGATTTTATATGGAGAAACTAGAATTTTAGGTTTCACTCAAAATTCAGCAGACTTAATGGTTTTCAGGGTTTCATGGTTTGGGAATTTGCAATGTTTCCATTTGACTCTATCATGTGTAAGGGTATGATATTGGCATTTGATCAAGAGCATGAAGTCCTTTAAGAACCTTGATGTACCCTTCAATCAAAGGAAAACAACTAGTTAGACATGCTAATCTTTTTCTATCGCATTTTAAGGTTGAGGAAATGAACCCTTCACTCAAACCAAAATCATTGATTAGGCATGTTAAACTTTTTCAATTTCTATCATGTTACAAGGTTGAGCAATCCAAGTCTGAAGACTTTGAGCTAGATGATGTTTATGTATCTCTTGTTGATGATCCCATTTCTAGTAGCGATGAATCAATGATGAGTTTCATGAGAGACCATGTTGCTCAGTGATTTGGAGTTTTGATGTCTATTTTTGTTACTACTACTACTACTACTAAAGTTGTAGAGAAGTTTTAGGAGTCCTCAAACTCTGAGCCATATTATATATGTAGCTCATGTTGATGATCCCATGTCTAGTAGTGGTGATGATTTTGATCATGATGAGGAGTGATCATGTTGTTGATCACTAATATGTAGTCTTGTATTAGGCCAATGGCCTCATAGCTTGTAGCATTGTTTTTGGACTTTATGGGCCATTTGGAGCCTCATTTCTTATGTATTTTTCGATGATATGTATTGCACTCTGTGCCATTTTGATATATTCACCTTTGCATGGTATATAAATGAGCAAACTTTGCATATTTTTGTCTCTATTGGCTTGGAATCATGGTTGCAAATCTTAAAAATAGTTTTTTTTATTAAAAAAATAATTATTTAATGTATTTTTTTTAAACCGGTTCATTGGCATCTGACCGCTCCCGGTTAGACCGGTTCCGGTTAGAAACCCGGTTCATTAGGCCACCGGTTCCGGTTTTTAAAACATTAATCGTGTTGACTACAAAACAAATATCTTAATCAAATAATTTTACAAATACATCATGAACCAATCACTGTCTGTATTAATGTGGGATCCAATTAACCCCTAATCCGAAGCATGAAGCTTCTCTTCCGCTTCTGGTGATCATCTGCACGTAAGAAGGTTTACAATCCCAGGAAATCCACAAGACATCCGTCAATAGATACTCCCCCACGAGAAGAAATGCCCCTCCTCCTGCCACACCTCCAAACCCAAAAAGTAATGCATCAAGTCGATGTCCTTCATCTCAAACTCCGCTGCAAGATCTCTCTTGCAGTGCTCTATGAGTCTCTCTGCACCTGTAATGACTAAGTCATCCACATACAGCACCAAAATGAGAGGCTCCTCACCTATCACAATATAGTAAAGGCTCGGATCTACCTCACTCTTTGTGAAACCCATCCCCTGCAAGTATGTATCTATCCTGGAGTACCAAGCTCTAGGAGCTTGCTTCAGGCCATAAAGGGCCTTCTTCAGTCTGCACACATGGGACTCCTTCCCATGCACCTCAAAGCCCTGTGGCTGCTCAATGTACACCTCCTCCTGTATGAAGCCATTGAGAAATGCAGTGTTCACATCCATCTGGTGGATCTTCCAACCCATCTCTGCTGTTATCGATATAATGGAGCGGATCGAAGTATATCGAGCCACGGGAGCGAAGGTCTCCTCATAATCAACTCCCTCTACCTGGGAGAACCCTCTAGCCACAAACCTCGCTTTGAATTTCTCAATGCTGCCATCTGCAGCATGCTTTACCTTGTAAAGCCATCTCGAAGTAACCACGGATTTGCCCTCAGGCCTCGGCACCACCTCCCAAACATCATTCTTCATGATAGAAGAATACTCCTCCTGCATGGCCTCTCTCCAGACCTGCTGGCTAGCTGCCTCCTCATAGCTAGAAGGCTCAGAGTCAAGGATGCTCGTAGCCATTGCCATATAGCTACAAAACCTCTCAGGTGGTCTGCTCTCTCTGACCGGCCTCTTAGGCTCAGCAACAGATGTGGCATCTCTCAAGGTGTCTTGAAGCCACTTGGGCTTCCTCTTCCCTGAGCACACTTCTCCCGCTGGAGAATAAAACTCCTCCTCCTCAACATCAGGAGCCTGATCTCCTGACTGTCTGTCTGCTGTCCTCCTGCCTGCACCTGAACCTGTAGAAGCTGAGGTACCGTGTGAACTGTCCATCAGTGGACTCCCCAGTGAACTGCTCTGTGGACTGCTCTGCGTGCTGCCCATAGCACCACCCCTCTGACTCTGCGAGCCACTCCCCACTGACGGACCTGACATCGTCATAGATGTACCTTCGGATCCTCCTGATCCCTGCCCACTGGATCCCTGTGACTGACTCAACTGCTGCTGAGGGTCTGGCTGATCCAGATACTCTAACTCCCGTGACCTCCTAAAGGCCCTGTCCTCCTCGAACTTCACATCCCGCCTGACAACAACTTTCCTCCGTGCAGGAATGTAAATCCAAAAGGCCTTTGAGGTCTCACTGTAGCCCACAAAGATACCCTTCTCTGCGGTGGGCTCTAGTTTGGTCCTCTTCTCCTTGGGTATGTAAGAGTATGTGATACACCCAAAGATACGAAGATGACCAATATCAGGCTTCTTCCCAAAAAAAGCCTCCTCCGGAGTCATATGCCCCAAGGCACGATGCGGACTCCTGTTCTGCAAATAAACAACAGTGTTGCAGGCCTCTGCCCACAAAAACAATGGCAACCCTTGATCATGTAACATGGCTTTGGCAGCCCCTCCGATGGATCTGTTCTTTCTCTCCGCAACCCCGTTCTGCTGGGGGTTGTAAGGAACAGTGAGCTCCCTCCTAATGCCTGCCTCCGCACAATAGTCAACAAACTCTCCAAGGGTGTACTCTCCTCCATTGTCCGACCTCGGGGACTTGATCTTCCGACCTGTCTGTGTCTCCACAAGAGCTCTGAACTCCTGAAACCGCTTGAAGACCTCACTCTCGGTCTTCAAGAAATAAATCCAGGTCCTCCTGGAGTGATCATCAATGAATAAAACATAGTACTCATATCCACTCAAGGAAACATGAGACATCCGACCGCTCACATCGGAATGAATCAAATCAAGTATCCTAGTCGCTCTGCTGTCACTGCTGGGAAAAGGGGATTTGGAAAACTTGCCCATCGCACATCCTCTGCAAGTATCAAAGTGATCAGTACTGAAATCTGGCACACCTGTAGTGATCTCCCGCAAAGTCCTCAAGGCTCCATGATACATGTGCCCCATCCTGCGGTGCCAAATCTCACACAACTCAGAACTGCTAGCTCTGCTGTCAGTACTACTGCTCATTGCCAAAAGGGGCTGAAATGCAAACTTGTACACCTTTGTATGGCGTACACCTATCACTCTAGCTGAATCAGCTGGAGTGCCCCTGGGATACATCAACACCTGTCCTCCCCTGAACAGTACCTCATATCCTCTGTCCTCCAAAGCTGAGACAGATATGAGGTTCTTCCTCATCCTATTGTACATAAAGAACATTCACAAAACACCTTCAAGGAGGTTTAGACTCCCCCGAAACAATGTTCCCACACCGATCGCTCTAACAACTCTGTCCGAGTACTACTCCTATATCGCCGTCTCCTTCCGAAACTCGAGAAGTACTCACGACTCCCCGTCATATGACCGTGAAGCCCCACTCGTCCACATACTATACTCCTGGAAAGATGTTTCTTAATGAGGGAAATGCATGCTCCTCCGAACTCTCGTGTGTAATCCCGCACTAGAGGACGGACACGTTAGTCGAACCTTAAACTCTGGGTCAAAGCACCGCAAAGTCCTCAACCTCCTCTCGCCGATGCTACCATGTCTTCGTTCTCCTTCTTCTTTCTTTCTTTTTTTCCTCCTATTACTACGTTAACCGCACAGGTCCTATATTCCCTACAATTCCAACACTTCACCTTGGAATAGCCCTTCTGTGTGTTACCATGTTTACCTTTACCTTTACCTTTGCCCCCACCATTGCTTGTGGAAGCTTGCTTCTTGCCTTTGCCTTTCTTGCCTCCTGCCAATAGTGCTACATCCTCATCCTGCTCAACTGGCTTGGCTGCCCCAAGCTGACCTTCCTGATCTCTGTCTAAATGCAATCATCCCAAAACCTCTCCCATGTGGGAAGGGTCTCACGTGCACAAACCCCATCAGCAAAGTTCATCCATGAACTGGGGAGGCCATTCACTGCTATTCGCATCAACTCAGTGGGTGGAATGACCTCTCCAATTGCTGCCAACTCATCTCTCACATTAGTAATCTTTGTGAGATATCCAGTTGCACTATCAGTCGTACCCATCTTAATGGTTTTCAGCTTCTCCTTCAGGACCATTTTCCGGTTCTCATTGGTACTTTGGTAGAGATTGGACAATGTTGTCCACATCTCATAAGCATTTCTCTTTCCTCTCACATGAGGAATGCAATGGTCTTTGATTCCGTCTAGGATCAGTCTCTTACCCTTGTTGTTCTTTCTATTATATGCTGCCAACTGAACAGCATCAGTAGGCATATTAACAGGCTGTTGTTAGGTATGAACCATGATATCCCAGACTTCTACCTCCTCAAAGATACTCTGCATTCTTTCCTTCCAAACGCTATAATTGGTATGTCCATCCAACCTATTCTCCACCCTCAATCCCAATGACATCCTGCTGTCCTAAAACTGAAAAATAGCACTATTGTAGTAAAGATAAAAATTTTGTTTGTGAAAAATCAGCTTGCTGGAATTTTCTGAGTGAAAAATCAGCAGCCTGTATTTTTCTCCTTGCTGTCCCAAACTGCACTTTCAGCATTCAACCTCTGATACCATGTAGAAATTTCCTGTTTTCCCACCCCGGTTTTCAGTTTCACCTTATTTCTCCTTTTAGTTAAATGCCCTTTTCCATATCCTTACATGCAACAACAGAAAAATAATTTTTTGCTGAAAACACAAATTCTGGAAAATTTACAGAATGCTGGAAAATGCAAAAATAAAAATCAGCAAGCTTAAAACAGCCATTCAACACATTTTAACACAGATTTTTGGTCAAGGTGACCCTGGAAAAACCCCCTCCAACTCTTGGGGAAAACCAGTTTGAAAGCTCCTTCTTATTTCTGGAAAATGCTTTTACAGAGAGGTGAAATATACAGAAAAAATTCCAGCAAATTAATTACAGACTTATCTGGTTTTCCGTGCTTGCCTCCGCCTTGGAAAACGTGCCAGAACAGCAAAATACTCAAAACAGAAATTTATTACAGCAAACTGTCTTTCTCGAAAACTGTGTTGGCTGCATCGAAAAGTGTGCCCAGCAACCTTGAAAATCGAGCCCTTTGTTGTTGTACTTTTTCTCAAAAACCGTGTTGCCTTTCTCCTCGAAAAACGTGCCACAAAATCGTTGTACGGACTGTTGTCTCAGTTTCGTGCTATTGTACGGCCTTGCTGCCTCGATATTCATGCAGCCTCTTATTGCCTCGAAAACCGTGCCCTCCTTGTTGTTGTATGGATTTTCTAGGTTTGCCTCTCCTTCACCTTCTCAAGCTCTCTTCAAAAAAAGTCTCCAGCTCTCCTTCTCCTCCTCTTTCAATCTGCTCATGAAAGAATGAATGACCTTTTCCTCCTTTTCCTCCTTTAACCTAACCCTAAGTGACTTTTGGGGAATCCCTAAATCCAATCGCTGAAATAGATTGAGATCTAGAGCTGAGATTAAATGCTCATTTAAATCTCACTTTCTATTTTTTAATTCACCCCACTTTAATAAAGACCCACTTAGTCATTTATTTCCAAAGTCATTTTTCCTTTCTAATTTTACATTGACTTTATTAAAATCACTTTAAAATTAGACTTTAGTAACTTTATCACTTAAAGTCACTTTTAAATTAGATTTGACTTTATAACTTTATAAAGTTACTTTAGGAGAAAAATTAAATACTTTTGGACACTTTTCGCTAGGCCAAAGATCAAAAGCCTTAGGGAACCACCTGTCCTCCGGTAACCAAATTTCAACAGAAAAAAAATATGAAATCTGTTCAGAATGTCCCTCAAAGCTGTCTGGAATGTATTGTAGACAGCCAACAAGTCCCCGAGTCCCCAATGAAGCCACCGAGTCTACGATGAAGTCGCCAGCATTTTGGGGACGTTTCCTAAGGGTCCACAAGTCCCCAGAATGTGGAAACACATGCTATGGGGACTTTTTTTCCGGGGGGGGGGAGGTCCCCATGTAACATAGATCTGTGTTGAGTCTTCTGTCAGGTAAAGTTGTATTTTAATTTTACTTCTTGGGATTAAATGAATCATGAATTGTCACTGGTATGTTATCAAGTATATATCATGTTTAAATTATTTAAATTTCTATGTAGGTTTTTGGCCGTAATTTTCATTATTTTTGGATTTTTTTAAGAATTTTCAATTCAGAATAACAAGGTTGTTTCTTGGAAATATGGCAGGGACCTATAGCCATTCCCAAAACCTGTACCCTCGTCTCCAAATTCCAGAATCTTGTGCAACATAGATGAAAAGATTGGCAAACATACAGCTAAGTCAAAGGTCAGCTTCTTATGGCCACTACAACAATATTGCATTAAGGTTTAGTACATAAAATGATAAATCAGATTCAAATCCAAACTGCCCGTTAAAAAAAGGTACAATCATTAGTCCAAGTCAAAAATCTGCTAATAAACATTTAAAATTCACATTTCTGGAAGGATAGATTGTCTAACAGGTAAGAAGGAACATTAGAGACATTATCAGATTGATAGGCATTTTCTTTTTGGAAAAGGAAAAATTGTGCAACCTGTATTGGGTTGTCAAATTATTTTTGCCTGGGAGAAGTCACAATGCTTCGATCAGAGTTAGCTATTCAGATTTTATCCAAGATTAGCATTTAAGGAAAGATGTTGAGATCAAAGCCAAAGTTGACATGCTAACTCTCCTCACCTCTGTAGGGAGGTAAAACTTATATGAACATGCTTTGTCACCAGGATGTATAACTCTTGATGTATTCTTTGCTGTTCAGTAATGAACTATAAGATGCATTTTTCTTACTGAAGCTACAAATTAATAAGTAGACAACCTTCTAAAAAGTTACTTTCTTTTAACCAAGATGTTATATAAGTGAGAAAAATTTCCTCTAGAGTCTAAACGGCACACATATAACTTCAGGCATTCATGCAACAAATTTAGCTGATAAATAATTAGGATGTTGCAATATACCTGAGAATTCTGGACCAGAACATCAATTGCTGCTAAATAAGGTACCACATTCAATGTTTTATTGACAAAATGAACATGATGCTGAATTTTATTTTCCTTGACAAAATCCCGTAGCTGTGTTTCAAATTTATGTTGTTTATTCATGTCACTTCCTACCACCATGGCATGCATTGAAGGTAATTGTAGACGTTGTTTCTCAATTATTTGCAGACTTTCATGGAATGCACGTAGAAATAGATCTTGGCCCTTGCCTCTTGAAACACCTGTATGTTTTCAGTTTTCAGTGGCCAAAATAAATGTCAAAACATACAAAAGGAAGAGAAAACAATCTCTATAAAATGTTCTGTATGGGCAAGAACAAAAACAACAGCTTGAAACACATTAACAGGAGTAAATTTACACAACATGCATATCTCCTTGCTCTCAGAGGATTTAAATTTGTTCCATCATCTTTTCAAGAATTGTGACTAAGAAAAAAAGACGAGTGGACTACTTGTATGTATATAAGGGAATAATTTAAATTTTCCAAGGTCCACCATATCATTTTTATTTGAGGTAAACTGCTTTGAATTGTACATAACATTAGCAACAGGACATGGACAGCAAAATCATTACTCCAGCGAGTCTAGAATTAGAAACTTGTGTATATGCATAACAAGATTATGGTATGTAGAAAATTTGAAGTGCTGGTAGCGCTCCCAGTTTCAAAGTTTTTTTTGCATATATGATTAATGCCCTCATCCCAAAAGGTTAGCTGATGTAAAACATTTAATAAAAATTCATTTGAAACACTTACAAGCTAACTCAAACATTTCTTTTCAGCTGATATGAAAGATAAGACAAGCACATACACAGTGATTTTGGTCTAATGACCCTGGAAAACCCACAAGGGTTAAACTAGTCTTCAAGGAGTATTTAATTGCTTCTTAAGAAAATAATGACACAGCAGAAAATAGCAGACTTATCTCCCTTTTTGATGATAAGATATTACATTCACTTTTGTTGGGAAATTTCTGCCACACAGTTGACACACACAGTCACTGTTTCTGCCTTGAATCTAACGATGAGGCACAGTCACTGCTCCTGCCTTGAATCTCACGCCGAGGCAGCCTAGAAACCCATGTCAAACTCTGCAGGTATTCCTCTGAAAACTCGTGCCACAGTTCTGCCAAATCTGACTCCTGGATTCACGCTGAAGGTCTCTCAAGACCTGTTCTCTAACAGTGAGACAAACTTTCTTGATTCTCAGCCCAGGTACTGTGACTTTGGCAGTAAACTTGAGTTTTGAACAGCTCTTCTGAAGCCTGAAATACATGTTGAGAATCACTCTCAGCCACCCTACAAAACAGCACAGGCCTAGACTCAGAATCTCGGCCTACTATCCCTTGATTCTTGTCCTGGTATCTCTGCCCGAAAATCTTGGACTGTGTCCCTGTAGGTTCAACTGGAAACTCGGTTTTGGTAGCTTCTCTTCCTGTTCAAACTCCCTTCCTTATCTCTGCAATCTCAGCCTCCTCTCAAGCTCTTTCACTCCTTCTCTCAAGTGCTCATCAGATAATGAATGAAAGTCTTGCCTTCCTTTTCACTTTTTGTCTTCTAAAAAAAAGAGAACGCTAACCTAAGAAACCGGATTCGTTGGGTGGGGCCCACGAATCCCGAATCCATCGTATCGGATACGATACGTACGGATTCGTACCCAAATCACAGTATTCGATCATATCCGTATAGGATACGTCGAATCCCAATCGTATCCTGTACGGATACAATCGAATCCCGTACAGCCGGATTCGACCAACAAAAAAGTGCAATTTTGAGTTATAAAAGTTCGATTTCTCTCATTGTTTCTCACAGCTATTTGTTTGTGAAGTGAGCAAGGAGCAAGGGTTAGCAAGGAGAAAGGGAGTTTTTTCGAAATGATTCGAGCATCCGGTAAGTGCATTGTCCCTCTATGATTTTGCATTTAGTTTGCTATTAGTGTTTGCATGTGCATATGTTTTATATATTTGGTCATTTTTGTTTATTTTTTACAGTATTCATGGCTCAATCAAGGGCAGCAAGACGGGCAAAGAAAGGGTAAGAATATCCCCATTGGAGATGCCCTCATGTCCCTGTTTCATCAAAGTCTGCAAGTATTCCATCTATTGGAAGTGGGGCTGCAACAGCAGCTTCAAATGTGCAGGGAAAACAAACTCATGACCCCAAATACCCATTGTGGAAATATGTGACAAGAGAGGCAGGGCCAGGCAACAAGACAAAGGGAGGAGGCAATTGTTCATGGAAATGCAATTTTTGCAACTGCCATTTCACTTGCACATATTTCCGTGTGAAAGATCATTTGTTGGGTTTGCTAGGTTGTGGCATTCAATCTAGTACAGCAATTGAATTGGCACAGAGGAAGGAATTGGACAAAGAGCAATTTGTTGGTGCGGCAACTATGGCATCAAAATCAAAACAAAACAAGAATGATTACCCCCTTCCATTCTTAAGGCAAAGCAGCAACAAGTTCCCTTTTGAGATTTTTAGTAGGGGACAATCAGCAAAGAGAAAGGCAACTAAAGTTGGTCCAATGGACAAGATTTTTCAAAAAGAGAAGAGGGAAGAACTTGATCTCACCATTGCATTTTTTTTCTATAAAAACTTCATATCCTTTAATGTTGCACAGTCACCTCTATTTATTGAGATGTGTCGAGCTCTTAGTCATGGGGCTCCATCAGGGTATGTGCCTCCTGGGTCAGAGAAACTCAAAACCACATTGTTGAAAAAGGCAAAGAAAGAGATGGACAAAATGCTTGAGCCTATAATATCAGCATGGCCAACATATGGGGTTAGCATTGTTTCTGATGGATGGATAGATCCAGTACACCACCCACTCATCAACTTCATGGTGTCATCCTTGAATGGTCCAATTTTCTTGAAATCAGTGGATGCACTTGGACAGTATAAGGATGCACAATATATGGGTGAGTTATTTATTAAAATTATTGAAGATGTAGGTGTCAATTCTTGTGCGCAAATCATTACAGATAATGCACCTGTTTGCAACGCTGCTGGCATGATTGTGCAAGCAAAATATCCACAAATATTTTGGACACCTTGCATTGTCCATTCATTGAACTTGGCATTGAAATCTATTGCCTCTGATGTGCTTTGGATTGGAGCCATTATTCAGGATTAACGGCATATCTGCAACTTTTTACAAAACCATACAAATGCCCTCACTATCTACAAGGAATACACCAATCTATCATTGTTGAAGATTGTGAATACATGGTTTGCCTCTTCATTCATCATGTTGAAGAGGTTGAGGGAGGTCAAGACTGCTCTTGGGGCCATGGTTATTTCAGAGTTTTGGTCATTTTGGAGAAAGACGGATCAAGCAGCCTCAAAGAAAGTGGACACAGTGTTGCATCATATCTCGTGGGAGAAGATAGATCTAGTTATTCAGATCATGGAGCCTATCATTTCCTTGCTTCGATTTGCAGATACAGACCAACCCATCCTAGGAGAGGTTTATGAGGGATGGGATTCCATGATTGAGTCTGTGAGGACCATTGTTTTACAGAGTCAGTGCCCAGAGTATGAGACATCACCAAAGGCCTTCTTCACCAACATACATGATATTCTTGTCAGCAGATGGGACAAGAATTGCACACCTTTACATTGTTTGGCTCACTCCTTGAACCCAAAATACTACAGCCATGAGTGGCTGAATGGTGCACCTTCCCGCAGATTCCCTCCTCACATAGATGGTGAAATCTCACAGGGAGGAAAGATGCATTCAAGAGGATTTTTCAGGAGAGGGCATCACTTGATGAGGTGGAGGATGCCTTTGCAGAGTTTTCCATTGGCACTAGGTGATTTGCAAGCTATGATGTGATTCGAGACAAGGGGGCTAAGAAGCCCTATTCTTCGTGGGCAGCTCATGGGGCAACAAGCCCTCCTCCACAGCAATTTTCCATGAGGCTCCTCTCTCAGGTGACTTCATCCTCTTGTTACGAGAGGAATTGGAGCACATATGGGAATTTGTACAGTGTGAAGAAGAGCAGGCCAACCTTCGTCTCATCTACAAGCAGAGGGAGGATTGGGAGGGAGGATTGGTTGAAGGGAAAGACAAAGATGTGGGATGTCTTTCCTGATGATATGGGGTCTGGACAGCAGTGTTGAGTTGGCATTGGCCAACTTGGATCTCAATGCGCCAGTGCTAGAGCCTATCACATTTGATGATGCCAATACAATAGAGGCATCATCCTCCACACCAGCAGATGCAGACATAACAGAGGAGGAGGATGCAGTAGAGGAGAGCAATGGTGCCAAGGTGCCATCATTTCGATCACCTTTGTACTCATTGTATCTTTCAGTTATAGAATAAAATGGCTCAACGTTTCTCCATATTTGCATTGTTTATGTGATGTCTCTCTATTTGATGTAGATGCTTGTTTATGTTGCTTTATATTACTGTTTATTTCTACTCGGAATATTACAGTGGTATCAGAGCTCATAGACTTGGCTCAGCCTGTGGAGCAGATTGTCTATGACACCGACAGGAAAACCATATATCATTTACCGGGGAAGGAAGTACAAGGACCAAGAGCGAAGACTTGAGACCACTTTTGGAGATGTAATATCCCGAATGGGAAATAGACAGCAATACAAGCATACGACAATATAGAAAATTCCGGAAATAGAACATAAAGCAAATACACATAAAAATGCCGGAAATGCTAAGCCATTTTATTAATCTGAGAATATAATGAGATACAATGGATAATCAGGAAAAATGCACCTATCCTTGCTCAAGGCAAGTGAAGAACCCTCTCAGAAAAACAGGAAATGGCTGCTACAAGAAACTGCATCCCAGCTACTGGAAGAAATTGCCGTAAACTGCTGCTGCTGGAATGAACTGAAGCTAGGGGCTGATCCCCTTGCCGGAATGAGCTGAAAATCGGCAGACCACCTGAACTCACCACCCCGGACAAAACCCAGAAACCATATACCAAACGGACCACCTCCGAAAATCACCCCAGAAACCACCCTCCTAGAAAAACGTTGTCCCTCCAAGCCAACGCAGATGCCAAAGGAAGAATGCTGAGAAAAGGGCCACAAATCCCTCTGCAAACTCTCCAACTAAAAGAGACAACCCTCCAAGCTGAAGCACACTGAATCTCCCACGAAAATCCCCACAACTGAGCTGCTCTAACTCCAACTGCATCCTCCCTCCAAGACTGCGCAATCACTCAAGGAAGCTCAGCCCCTCTGCAAAACGTCCAACCAAATCACCTACAAATCAACTGCTAAAGACTGAAGGAATACCTTGCCCGAGCAGGCACTCGAAGTCCCCCGGGGCCAAGGGTGAGATCTCCGACCGGAGACACTCAGTCGCACCAAACAGTGCTACAGACCGACTAAACAACCGGCGTGCTCAAGTAGACAGAAGTCTAGCTCAAAATATCATCAACATATCAATAATGCCCAAATGAGATAGCTCTCCCCCCTTTTATAACGCTGGCCCTCCTCAAAACCCTACGTGGTCCCTCTCTCTCCCACGTGCTCCTCATGGGCCTGTGCAGAAGCTTCTAGAGGCTACGTGAGCCTCCTCTCATACGTGGTGTGGACCCCCAAGGCTCCCCCTTAAGTTATAACGTTGCATCTACTAGGGAAACACTTTATTTTATTTAAGTGAGTTAGCCCCCCCCTTTTCTCACTTTTATTTATTAATTAACTATAGGCGGCAAAACTATACAAAAATCAAATATTCCAATTAGCGGTGTTAATTAGGAATATTGGCGCTTCCCTCTGCAAAATGTTGCTTGTCCTCAACTAAGGATGATAGCTGGGAAATCTGTTTCGTTTCTCCAAGTGGCATCCTCATCCTAATTATTTTTAAGTTTACAACGCTGAACAAGCAAGGCAGGTACCGATACTCCCCACCGATATCAAATGTGGCCTGGTCCCATCGAAACCTCTCTCTTCGTCTCCCGCATCACCCGATACTAAGGGATATCTCAATGTTAGATCCAACCGGCTTCGTGACGCCAACCAATAATCCCGATCCCATCGCCACCATGGCCAATAATCCCAAGTCCCACGGCTCACCGCACCTGCCATGATCGATTGCTCTAAGAGGAAGACCACCAACAAGCATCAATGCTCCCGGGCTCCTGCTGCGTTGTACCTGTAGCTGCATAAGCTACCCCTCCAACTGCATACCAACTCATCACCTCTCTCCAATCCAAGTTGTGACTCAATCCCATGTTGATCCTGCTCTCCTAAAATTGGGAAGGAGTCCTGAAGTAACGACAACTGGTGTCCTCCTGCCGACTGGGATCTGTAACATCTACTATGTCCAAGGGCCCCTGCTCCACTGTGCTCCCTACGAAGAATACCGTACCATCAAGAGGGTGACAACTCATGATCTCCCGCCAGTCCATCTTGGAGGAAGCATCTGATGTAGCAACAACAACTGCATGTGGAACATGCCTGGAAGGTTGCCGCCAACCCGTAATCATCTCCCACTACCAAACTATCACATATACCTCCAACATCTCCAGAGGATATGGATCTGTAGCTGTTGTCACGGTACTCGGTGTCTGTGCATTTGACTGCTCCACCTCAAAGGATGACCCCAATGCTAGCCACATATCCATCATAGGCTCAATGTGGGCATCCATCTGGACCTCACCCAAGGAAATTTCATGCCTGATGTCCATAGTATCCTTCTCTGCTGACTCAGGCTCCATCATGTGTCATTTATCAACATCATGCGACTCATCACCTGAGACTTCCTATACAAATTCCCCCTGATCGCCACCCTCGTGACATTACAGAAGACGCAATGCACTCATCACATCATACCCGCACACCGTCTGTCTACGTAAGCAACCTCAACTGATCCTATGGACTCATATGAAAGAGAGTCCTCACCCTGGCATACAGAAGGAATGCCCTCCTATTCTACCTCCGCCACCTCATCTGCATTGAATATGCAATCCACCCTCTCGATGAAGTGTCGATACAATGTCTGGAGTCTAGACGCATGCTGGGATGCTACCTCTGCTGAACCCAATATCCTCTGCTCATGCATGATTTCAACATGCCCCGAGGGAAAAGTGATGGATGTCTCCCTCATGACCCGCTCCCCAAGCGTAGGCTCAGCAATGACTAATGTGCCACCACTGCAGAGGATCATCTCATCCCCTAAACTCCCCTAACCTGTGGTCATTAACTAGTGTATCGAATCATACATCACAGAAGTCTTCGCTAGCGGTTGAGGGCTATCCAAATGTCAGCAGCCTCACTGACTTCAGGCCGCCAGTCAGGGTGGGCAAAGACAACATCCGCCAGCTCTAAGGATAGAGAAGAGTAATATGTGCAGTCCACAGATACCATCAAGTATCGCTCCTGTGTCTCCTCATCGATCCTGGGTGAAATACCCCCAAAGGTAAGCCCAGTGTCCCTGTCCGTGAGTCTCCCTGGAAGCAAGGCTCTAAGACCCTGCTGTGCAGCACCGTATGCCCTCGTATACCACTGATCATCCATATACTCCTCAACATGCCACTGCACACTGAGGCATACTCTCAGAGTAATACTGAGACTATGTGGTCGTCATTGTAGGGCACTGTGACTTTCCTCAGGTTCACGACTGTGCCTTGCATTTGGCCACTTTCAGATAAGCTTTCAATGTGGGAGTGTAGATTCTACTCCGCAATGCAGTCCCACACACTATGGTACACCACCATGCTACTCCATGTCCACCGGCAATCCACCGCTCAATGCTAGAGGCTCCCGCACACCCCTGGATGTGATGTCCTAGAGCTGTGCCTCTACAGGTTCGACTACCACCAATCGGTAACATCGTCTCCACCGTCGCATCGCTATACCTGCCGATGAAAGGATCATCACTCCAAATACTCTTCAAGGGGTCCGCGAAGTGAATCTCCCTGTGTGTCAGTAGTGTTACCACCACTGCTCGGCTCTGCTGCATCCTCTGTGCCCCACACAAAGGTGAAGAATCCTTGGCCCCATACAAGGTGCCATCTGGTGGCCTGCCGATGCCACCTCCTCCGACAGGCTCCTGCCAAGGTGTGCTGACCACCCTGTGATCCCGTGTATGAATGTCATGCCAAGACAACCTAGGGAATCTGCCCATAAACTGGTTGGCCACTGGAGCTGACCGAAACTGCACATGCTCTACTACTAGGCCAACTGTACTCTCCAAGACATAGTCAGCCGACCTGTCTGGGAAACGATACGTGATCCCACCTGGATCCCAATGCCAATCTGGGGTTCCTGTATTCCCCATGCATAGAAAATCCTGCTGAGCTACACTCGGATCCTTCACTATCTCCATAGCCCGCTCCACCGAGTACCAACTCAGAATCTCTCGCCATCCAACCTCAACATGTGGATGTTGTAACCTGTGCAACTCTGATCGTCTCATACCGCCATCCAAGTCAACATATGAGATCTGACTAGGTGGCTCTGCCTCTCTCTCTCCAACGGGAAGAGATGACCCAACAACACTGCTAGTCCCATCCATGCATGCCTGAAGGGGAATGATCTGACGCTCCAACGTGCCCTCGGATTGTACCATCAGGGAATCTAGTCGTTCCCCAATGCGGACCAACTTGGCCACCGACTTGGCACAAGTCACTCTCATACCCTCCAGCTCCTGGTCCTGCAACAAAATGGCCTCCCGTACTGACGTGGCCTTCTCTCTCAAAACTCGAAGGTCCGTCCGAAGCCGATGATACCGCTGTCTGCGACCATCATCCAATACCTCTGTACCTGCTAGTGCCTCATCGAAGGTGGATACATCTCCTGACACTGCACCCATCTGTGTGATGCTACCACCCGAAGATTTGGACGCGACTCCGGTCATCAGCTCAATGGATGGCTCTACTGGGGTAGGCTCTACCTTCTCCATTACCACATCAACCGACCCGGCCGAGGAGGTCTCCAATGAGGGTGAATCCTGTGTGTCCTCATCCTCCAAGTGCGAGGTAACCATTTTAATGGTTTTCCTCTCCGGTACTCGGTCAAGCTGGAAAGAGGTATCCAACTTCTCCATCCAAGCTTCCTCTGAGCGCCTGGATGATCCGTCAAATGTCGGTAGATGGAATCTGCCCACTGTGCGCTGCAAGCCCCCATCATGTGAGCGCCTATTCCCTCTGTGAAAGTTGTGAGGTCTACTATCCCGCTGGAGCTGGACAAAGTCTCTAAACGAGAGAGCCTCCATGAACTCTTGCCCGTATGCCTGGTACTCTGCAAAATAGTCACCCATGTGGCCCGGCTTCGGCTCTCGCTGTGCTGCTGCCCCTACGTCCTCTGCTAGGAAGGTAGGCATGCTGGATCGCGTGGGTGCTGGAATATCCCTCTGTGCTCCCCTCTGTGCTCCTGCCCCTGTGTCCTCTGCTAAGAATGTGGGCATAGTGGATCGCGTGGGTGCATGCGATGCCATGATGGGAATAGCATCACGCACCGGCACATGATGGGACGTACCCGACCCCTCACCGATCTGAAAACTAACCTCCAACGCAGTGAGTCTCTGTGACACATCTTGCATGTGTTGGAGGAGCGTATCTCTAAATCTCCTCGCATCATCACCATCTGCCATTGGCACTTTCTGCTATGTGCCTACAGGCTCCTCAGAAACTGCACGGCTGCTGCAAAACCATACTACTACTTGACTTCGACCTCCGATTTACCCACTGAAAACTACTCAGAAAATTCTAGGAATTTGGGAAGGTGATCCTTGCCCAAAACCCAGAAAAACCCAGAAAACGTTTCTTCTAATTCTAACCTTCAAAATTTGACCCTTTATATTTTGGCCCTTTTTTTCCAATTTCGTTTTTGGTACTACAACTGCTGTTGCTCTCCAAAATTCCAGCAAACCTTTGTATGATCTCTTTCCCGATGTCATAGACCACAGGCTGAGCCAGAACTATGCTCTGATACCACTGTAATATCCCGAATGGGAAATAGACAACAATATAAGCATACGACAATATAGAAAATGCTGGAAATAGAAAATAAAGCAAATACACATAAAAATGCCGGAAATGCTAAGCCATTTTATTAATCTGAGAATATAATGAGATACAATGGATAATCAGAATAAATGCACCTATCCTTGCTCAAGGCAAGTGAAGAACCCTCTCAGAAAAACAGGAAATGGCTGCTACAAGAAACTGCATCCCAGCTGCTAGAAGAAACTGCAGTAAACTGCTGCTGCTGGAATGAACTGAAGCTAGGGGCTGATCCCCTTGCCGGAATGAGCTGAAAATTGGCAGACCACCTGAACTCACCACCCCGGACAAAACCCAGAAACCATATACCAAACCGACCACCTCCGAAAATCACCCCAGAAACCCTACTCCTAGAAAAACGTTGTCCATCCAAGCCAGCGCAGATGCCAAAGGAAGAATGCTGAGAAAAGGGCCATAAATCCCTCTACAAACTCTCCAACTGAAAGATACAACCCTCCAAGCTGAAGCACACTGAATCTCCCACGAAAATCCCCACAACTGAGCTGCTCTAACTCCAACTGCGTCCTCCCTCCAAGACTGCGCAATCACTCAAGGAAGCTCAGCCCCTCTGCAAAACGTCCAACCAAATCACCTGCAAATCAACTGCTAAAGACTGAAGGAATACCTTGCCCGAGCAGGCACTCGAAGTCCCCTGGGGCCAAGGGTGAGATCTCCGACCGGAGACACTCAGTCGCACTAAACAGTGCTGCAGACCGACTAAACAACCGGCGTGCTCAAGTAGACAGAAGTCTAGCTCAAAATATCATCAACATATCAATAATGCCCAAATGAGATAGCTCTCCCCCCTTTTATAACGCTGGCCCTCCTCAAAACCCTACGTGGTCCCTCTCTCTCCCATGTGCTCCTCATGGGCCTGTGCAGAAGCTTCTAGAGGCTACGTGAGCCTCCTCTCATACGTGGTGTGGACCCCCAAGGCTCCCCTTTAAGTTATAACGTTGCATCTACTAGGGAAACACTTTATTTTATTTAAGTGAGTTAGCCCCCCTTTTCCCACTTTTATTTATTAATTAACTATAGGCGGCAAAACTATACAAAAATCAAATATTCCAATTAGCGGTGCTAATTAGGAATATTACAGGAGAGGGAGACTGCATTCCAGTAGTGGACGCAGAAGAGGAAGAACCAATGACAGAGGAGAAAGATGAAGGGAGGGAGTTTGGGCAACTCCTCCTAAAGTTTGTGCAGGAGCTATCGAGGAGGATTGAAGAGATGGGGCAGAAGTTTACCGCAGACCAGAGATAGCGTGAAACCCCAAGGGGTTTTCACATCGGAGAAGGGTCTGGTACTTCCCATCAATTGCAGGAGCAGCTCACAACGCAGCAGGCTGTGTCACTTACTCCCCCACGTTCCACGATGCCCACATTTATGTCTACAGGCACGGGAACGGGAGCACCTCAGGAACCAGAGTCAGTTCATATGGGGGATTATTTTGCTGAGTATCAGTCCTATGGGCGAGAGTTTGTTGAAGCTCTCACTTTCCATGATTTTGTTCAGCTCAAGGACAGCCAACCTCGTAACCAGAACAAAGGGGGTAGATACATAGAGGATGGAGTCGTACAGTGTACACTGGGCAGGTTTTTCTTGCCAACATTTGACGGGTCCTCAAAATGTTCGGCAAAGGCTTAGGTAAAGAAGTTGGATATTTACTTCCAGCTCAACCAAATGGCAGAGGGAGAGGCCATCAAGGTGGCAGCGTTGCACCTAGAGGGAGAGGCCCACGATTGGTGGTTCCACGGGATGGCCACGTTGGGTCACTCAGCAGTGACAGTGTATGCAGATTTCACACGGAGACTGGTAGAGCGGTTTGACCGGAGGGATCCGGAAGAGCACTTTGTTGAGCTGACCAAGCTCAAGCGGACCGGGAACTTCGAAACCTACATTTTTGAGTTCTTGAGGCTTTCAGTGATGGTGCCTGACTTGTCCTCAGCCAGGATGATATACATGTTTATTGAGGGGTTGGCAGAACCTCTGTGTGGGTTAGTTAGATCCACGAGGCCTGCTACACTTTATGATGCAGTTGGGAGGACCAGGGACTTGCAGGATGCTCTACCCAGGACCAGAGCTTCTTTCCCCCACAGACCGACATTTCAGCCGAAGGAGAAGGACATGAGGGTTCCACCTCCGAGAGGGAACCAAGGAAGGGGGCCTTTGGACGATGATACCCGAAGGGATTTGAGATGGAGGAAGCTATGCTTCACATGCCAGGAGCCATGGGCACCGGGACATCGATGCGCCGCAAGAAAGGCACACTACATAGAGGTCTTCTCCGACAGTGACGGGGAAGAAGATGCTTATGAGGAGATAGAGGCAGGAGGTAGTGCTGTAGTGCAGAGAGGGGATCATCCACCCCCTCCACCCCCAGGAGCAGGAGGGGCAGCGTTTGCACCTACTAAGGGAGTCATTGCTTCTTTGCGAGTGGTTCCCAAGTACTTGACACTGAGTGTCTGGGGCACCGTATAGGGACAGCGTGTTTCAGTGCTAGTTGACAGTGGGGCCACCAACAACTTTATTGATGCACAGTTGGTAGAGCGGAGGAGCATAACGACAGAGAGCTTTGATGGCTTTTCAGTACTGGTAACGGGTGCCAGAACTATGCAGTGTGCTAGATATGTACCGACATTGGCAATGACCATGGGGACTTACACTCTGACAAACCATTTCTTTGTTGTGGACATTCCGGACACCAACGTGATACTGGGAGTGCAGTGGCTGATTATGCTGGGGAAGGTCACTACGGAGTGGGAGACTCTGGAGATGGAGTGGACAGACAAGAAGACCAACAAGCAAGAGATGATCTGAGGCATACACACTTATCCCCCGCAGACAGTTTCAACACACCGAATGGAGGCAGACTTCCGGAAGGTAGATATAGAGTGGGCAGTGGAGCTACATATTCCAGAGGCAGAAGCTACAGGATAGGCAGTTCACCCAGATGTGCAGTCGATTTTGGATAGATATGCTACATTTTTTGGGGATATACCGCCAGGACAGCCACCGGATCGGGGGTTTGAGCACACCATTGAGCTTAAGCAGGGCATTCAAGCCATGATTACTACACCCTATAGGCATCCCAAAGCCTACAGGGATGAGATTGAGAGAGCTATCCATGAGCTCTTAGCGTTGGGACACATCTAACCCAGCACTAGCCCATTTGCTTCTTTTGTTGTACTAGTGAAGAAGAAGGATGGCACACTGAGGATGTGCATCGATTATCGGGCTCTCAATAACAAGACCATGAAGAACCGATACCCCATCCCGCGGATTGATGAGTTGATGGATGCGCTAAGGGGGTCGAATTTCTTCTCGAAGATTGATCTGAGGTCAGGCTACCATCAGATCCGCGTGAGGGACCAGGATGTCCCCAAGATAGCCTTCAGATGTCACTGTGACCACTTTGACTTTTTGGTGATGCCCTTTGGGCTAACCAAGGCACCAGCCACCTTCTAGTCATGCATGAACCACATCTTCAGTGGTCAAATGAGGAAGTTTGTGCTGGTATTCTTCGACGACATCTTGATATACAGTCGGACATGGGAGGAGCTCCTACAGCATATTGAGGCTGTATTGCGCATCTTGGAAGAGTAGCATTTTTATGCTAAGCTCTCCAAATGTGAATTTGGGCTGACAGAGATGCTCTATTTGGGGCATATCATTGGGGTGGACGGAGTGAGAGTCCACAAGGAGAAGATCCGGGCCATCCGGGATTGGCCAAAACCGAAGAACGTGACGGAACTTCGGGGGTTTGTAGGCATCTGCACCTACTACTGGAAGTTCGTCAAGGGGTTTTCCGAACTTACTGCACCCCTCACAGATCTTACCAAAAAGGAGGCATTCAGTTGGACAGACACAGTGTAGAGGGCCTTTGATAGGCTCAAGGAGGTGATGAGCAACTGTCCAGTTTTGGTGTTGCCGGATTTCATGCAGCGTTTTGTCTTGGAGTGCGATGCATCAGGAGAGGGGGTGGGCGCAGTCTTGATGCAGGGGGGCCACCCCATAGCTTTCGAGAGTACGAAGCTATTGCTGCATGAGAGGTTGTATCCCATATACGACAAGGAAATGCTGGCTATCATGCATGCACTGGCCAAGTTTCGGTAGTACTTGGTGGGGAACAGGTTCAAGGTGAGGATAGATCACAACTGCCTCTAGTTCTTCTTAGAGTAGAAGCAGTTGCAGGAGAGATAGCAAAAGTGGGTCAGCAAGATCCAAGCATATGACTTTGACATCGAGTATGACAAAGGGAAGAACGACGTGGTGGTCGATGCTCTTTCACACAGATTGGCAGCCTTGTCTCTGATAAGCTTAGACACGGACTGGAGGGCTTAGTTGCTAGTGGAGTACTCCAAGGACCGTTTTGCCTGTGAGATACTGGATGGGCAGATTACAAATGACAGATACAGGGTGATGGATGAGGTGATATACTTCAGGGACAAGTCTTCTTGACTGGGAGCTCTCAACTCAAGGAAAAGATACTGCATGCCTCACATGACTCACCATTATCAGGCCACCAGGGGTTCACCAAGACCTACACGGCTAGCAGGGAGAGGTTCTCTTGGAGAGGCCTCAAGGAGGACGTACTCTGACATGTCAAGGAGTGTGAGGTGTGTCAGCGGAACAAAGGAGAGATGAACCATCCGGCAGGATTATTACAGCCACTTCCCATTCCGGAGGGGAAATGGGAGAGTATTTCGATGGACTTCATCACTGGGTTGCCCACAGTACAGGGCAAGGATTGTATCTTTGTGGTCATTGATCGACTGACAAAGTATGCACACTTCTTCGCTATCTCAAGATAGTACACAGCAGCACAGGTAGCGGAGTTGTTCTTCAGGGATATCTTCAGGTTGCATGGTCTTCTGAAGACCATTGTTAGTGACCAGGGCAATCGTTTCATGGGCAGCTTTTGGCAGGAGCTCATTCGTTTGGTGGGTATAGAGTTGACTCCGAGTACCAGTTATCACCCTCAGATGGACGGGCATACAGAGATAGTGAACAAGTGGCTGGAAGGCTACTTACGAAACTATGTCACAGGGCAGCAGGAGCCATGGTTGCGTTGGTTACACTTGGGAGAGTACTACTACAACACCACCTTTCACATGTTCATCGGTATGTCTCCGTTCTATGCTTTGTATGGATATCATGCTTTATCTTTTGCTAACGTGATGTTTGGTGCTAGCAAGGCCCCCAGAGCCAAGGACTGGATCCAAGAGAGTCAGGATATACTTCGGGCTCTTAAGGATAACTTAGCTATAGCTCAGAACTAGCGGAAGTTGTATGCCGACAGGGGATGAGTTGAGAGGCAGTTTGAGGTAGGGGACTTGATCTACCTACGACTTCAACCATACCGGCAGTCCACGCTGAAGTAGAAGGGAGCCGAGAAGCTCAAGCCCCGCTTCTATGGACCTTACAGGGTGATGCGGAGGATCGGGGAGGTTGCATATGAGCTAGAGTTGCCTACAAGTAGCCGGATCCATAACATATTCCATGTATCATGCGTGAAAAAGGCATTGGGGCAGCAGGTGACTGCAACTGAGGAGCTTCCACCGACAGATGATGAGGGGCACTTGGTGTTGCAGCCAGAGGCCATCATAGACACCAGGGAGAGATAGATACAGAGCAGGACAGTCAGAGAGTACTTGGTGAGGTGCAAGAACTTGCTGGATGAGGATGCCACCAGGGAGAGTGAGAAAATTTTGCAGCATCCATCTTTGCAGTTGCTTGAGGACAAGCAACGTTTTCGCAGGGAGGACTATAATGTTGCCAATTAGCAGCAGCTAATCGGTAATATAAATTTTGGCCAGTTTTGCTTTTCTAAAGTTAATTCAATTAATAAAGTGGGTGATAAGACACATAGCCTACACTTAGGAAATAAATCATTCCCTAAAGTCACTTGAGCATATATTTCATTAAAAACGTGGGGCCCAGGAGGGTGAAGTGGCAACGTGAGGGAAAAGGCTGCGTGAGCAGCATGGGTCCATGACAACGCAGTGAGAGAGGGACAGCGTGGGCCAAGAGGGACAGCACAGTTTCGTGGGGCCCAGGTGAGAGCAAGGCTCTCAAAGCATAAAAAGGGGAAGAGGCCCCGCATTCTCACATTCAATTATGAATCTATGATTTCTGTCTTTTGACATTAAGCATGCTTTTGTTGTTGAGCGAAGTCTGCAAGTGTTGTTCAGCACACTGGGTGTCTCCGAGCGAAGATCCCAACCTCAGCCCCGGGGGACTTCGAGTGCCTGCTCGGGTGAGGAATTATATCCATCGTTTTGCGGGAGGGAACCATAGCATCTTCAGCCAGGAATTATGCATTTGCTTGGGCAGCGCAGTCTCTTGGAGAGACCACACAGTTTGTGGTAGAGGTAGTTCCGGGAGTTAGGATTTATCAAGAGTTTCAGCCCGAGATAGTGTGAAGGGGTCAGCCCTTCACTATTTCATCATTTTGGTACAAGAGGAGGCCACCATTTGCAGAGGATCATTCAGGGCCAACGTATTTCACTGGGAGAGCGTTATTTCTCAAGCAGGGTCAAATTCCAGGGTCATCCATTTCGAGATTCCTTTCTGGGCTTTTCTGGGTATTTGGAGGAGAGCTCATTCCCAGAGTTTGATATTTTTCTAAGTAGGGAAATAGCCCCAAAGAGCCATCCCATTCCAGCAATAGCAGCAGTACGACAGCAGTAGTAGTAGCACTTGGAGAATACACAATCCTTGATAGAGCAGCCATTCCTTGAGCATTTCTGAGAGTATTCCCAGCTTGCCTTGTGCAAGCCAAGGTGCCATCATTCTGATCACCTTTGTACTCATTGTATCTTTCAGTTATATAATAAAATGGCTCAGCGTTTCTCCATATTTGCATTGTTTATGTGATGTCTCTCTATTTGTTGTAGATGCTTGTTTATGTTGCTTTATATTACTGTTTATTTCTACTCGAAATATTACAGATTTCATACAACCAATTAATCTAACTCCATCATCCCTAACATAGTCCAGACCATAGTCCATTGTGCCTTGTAGGTACCTCAACAAATGCTTCGCAGCCACCTAGTGCACTCTCATGGGCTCCATCATAAACTGACTCAAATGTTGATTGTGAAAGAAATATCCAGTCTAGTGTTGACGAGATGCATCAAAGAACCCATCAACTTTTGATACAAGGTGGGGTTCACAAACTCAGAATCTGAAGCATGCAGCTTCTTCCAGTTGGTGGTCATAGGAGTATCCATAGGCCTACAACCCTCCACACGGAATCTCCTTAAAATGTCATCTGCATATCTGCCATGTCCCATGAAGATATGCCCATCCTCCTGCATGTTGGAAAGTGTAATTAGGTTCGGTCTTCATAAATTACTATGTAATTATGCATTTATGTAATGAAGAAGACAAAGATAATAAAATATATTTTGTAATGCTTGTTTCATGGGTTTCATGAGCAAGTAGTTTTTATGATAAGTCAAAGACTTCTTCTTGATGTCTTTAGGAGTTTGTCGTCTTGTCATAAATATAATTACACTTGTAAAGGGACAAATTATTGATGTAAAATTAAAAGTATACTCCTAACCCTTGTCATTATGCTCCATCAAGTCGGCTACAATATATGATCATAAGTCTCCTTGATCATGTCAGCCTACAGACAAATAGACATGTCGGCCTAAAATGAGGGAGACAGTCCCTATATATAGAAGAACCGTGGCTCCATTTGAAGAAAGGATCTCGGACAAGTCTGTGAAAGGAGAGCGAAGGTAGGGTCCACAATTGGAGTGAAGAATGAGGTAAGTCAACGAAGGAAGAAAGACATATATATATATATATATATATATATATATATATATATATATATATATATATATATATATATACACTTTTCTTTAGGGTACATCAGACCTCGCATATCCCAGAAGGTTGAGACCTATTACAATGAAGGAGAAGTCTGTTATCTAGTGCGTAATACAATGCTGAAAGTGAAGAAGATATAGTGAAGAAGAGGACTATTGTTAGATCAAGAAAAGAGTTATACTATCTCTGTTTTGGACAGCAACTATATCTAGCATATCTCTGAAAAGGGCCAAATTTTTCTACAATACAAAGGGTCACTACAGCGTGAAAGAGATCTCGGACTTAGGCGTGAAGGATGTAATAAGAAGACCGAGGAGGAGTTCCTGGGAGGCCAAGGCTAGATCAAAGGAAGACAAAGGAGAAACACATTGTTTGGGACTACTAGACTAGGGACCAAGCTTCCCTAGTGCGAGTGCAGTGCAGTGCAGAAAAGAAGGTCATCATAAGGAGCCGAGAAGAATAGTGACAAGGGTCTTGGAGGTATACTGGTATCAAGAGTCTGGCTCATGGACCTGGTATTCGTCAATTGAAGACCTATAAGAAGAATTACTTACGGATTTTCCTCTCCAAGAGGGAGAGGTTTTGACCCTGGCTTGCTAGCCAAAATAATTGTGTCTCTTATGCATTTGATAATTGACTTGATGAAGAACGCAATAATCTAACGAAGATAAGATCTAAGTGAAAGAAGCATAACAAGTATAACACAAGCAGTTATCAAGTAAGAGAATTGAATTAAACATTGCCCTATCAAATTCTCAACATGGTATCAAAGCTAAGGTGCTAGAAAGGGCATAGAGACACTCAAGGACAAGGTTTCATGAAAGGAATCAAAGCAAGGTGAAGGATTGAAGAATCAAAACCAAAGAAGGAAGTCTACACAGCAGTTCGGATCTTTGTATTAATGAACCATATTGGATCACAGTGTACAAAGCAAGGATTTGATTAGAAGAAAGGTCTATTTTCCACAGTGAAATAAATAAGACGGTTTGGTGTTAAAAGCAGTATCATAGTACCATCTTAAATGTGCAAGTAGTTCACTAAAATCTCAAAGTATTGCCATCAAAAGTGTTAGGATATTTCAACACATAGGAAATAGTTAAGTATAACTTGGTCTAGCGTAATGTTAGGTAAAGTGTGTTTCTTTAGTATGTACTTTTGTAACTTATAATCCGACGGTCACGATATGTAGTGATCTGACGGTTCATTCTCTCCTCGGTATTACCGACACTTGATCCATGGCTTAACACTTGATTGGTCCATGATCTCCATTTAAAGAGCATGGAGGGTAATTTGTCCGATGACCATTTATGAGAGAAGCTTATGTAAGTTTTCTTTCTTTACATTAATAAATTTTCTGAAGTGGCCGTGTTGGCTCAAGTCGTGGACTGTTTCTCTTTTTTAGGGTTTTAACCATGTCAAATACTGGTGTACTGATTTGTGATTTGTTTGTGAGCGGTGACCTTTGGTGTTTGATCTAAGGAACTTACCCTGTAAATTCCTACATGGTACCAGAGCACAACATCCATATGGATAACTCTTCAACTTCATCTTCGGGAATGGCACTTTTTGCATGTGGTTGTCAAGCATCAAGATCTGGTTATGCATTGAATGTATCTTCTTCTTCTCATTCTCATGAGTGGCTCATTGATTCTAGAGCCTCTTACCACATGGCCAAAAATAAAGCCAAGTTTTTTTCTTTAAATGATTGTAACACCAAAAATATTTATGTTGGTGATGATAGATCTCTTAGTGTTGTAGGGTCTGGAATCATTCATCTAGATAATGGTCAGTTTAATGATGTATTATGTGTTCCTACCTTGTCCTGCCACCTTCGATCTGTTTCTCAGATAACTCATTCAGATGAAGGGAAAATCGTAGAATTCTCACCTCATGATGTTGTAATTAAGGACCTAAGAGATCTTAGACATATTTTAACCACTGGCATTGTTGGTGATTCCACAAGGTTGTATAAGTTTGACAACTTTGTGTCATCCAGTCTTCCCTCCATTTTTGTTTCTCATAATGATGAAGTGAGCAAACTTTGGCATGAGCGATTTGGTCACTTAAACTATCGCTCTCTTCAAACTCTATGTAAAGAAAATATGGTGACAGGTCTTCCTATGGTATCTTGCCAAGATGGTGTTTGTTCCAGTTGTGTACTCATAAAACATCATTAGGATAGTTTTGACAAGCGTGCCTCTTGGCACACTTCAGCCCCTTCGCAGCTTGTGCACAATGATTTATGTGGTCCACTTGCAGTTGTTTCTTTCTCTGTTCACAAGTACTTCTTAACTTTCATTGATGATTTTTCCAGACGCACTTGGGTATATTTCTTAAAACTCGAGCGAATTTTTTAACATGTTCTTGGCCTTTAAGGCCTTTGTTGAGAAACAATCTGGACATCAAATTCTTAAGTTAAGATCTAACAATGGAGGAGAATATGTTAACAACAAATTTATCAACTTTTGCATTGTGCATAGCATTCAATTGCAACATATTGTCCTATATACTCCACAACAAAATGGGGCAGCTGAAAGGAAGAATCGCACTCTAAAAGAAATGGCTAATTGTATGCTTCAATATAAAGGACTTAGTCTTAATTTTTGGGCAAAAGCAATTAACTGTGCAAATTACATAGTAAATCGCACTCCTACTAAGGTTTTAAGGAATATCACTCCAGAAGAACCCTAGAGCTCAAAAAAACCAGATGTAAGTCACTTTCGTTTTTTTGAAAGTGAAGCTTGGGCCCATATTCCAGATGAGAAACATAAAGCCTTCGAACCTAAGAGTGAAAAATGTGTCTTTGTTGGATATTCTGAAGATTTCAAAGGATATAGACTTCTTCAACCCAAATCCAAAAATGTGATTATTAGAAGAGATTTAAAATTTGATGAAAATATATCGGCCTACGAACCTAATTCAGTGGGTGTGCCACCTTTGGCCTGCGAGCCTGATTCAGCATATGTGCCAGCTCTCTCTATCTCTTCTACTTCTGACAGCATTCCTTCTACTTCTGATGATGACAGCGAGGATGACAATCCTCCTCCACCTCCTCGGGATCTTCCTTCAGCTCCAAAACTTCCAAAATGGTTCTGCTCTACTACGGATGTAGCAAGTTCTCTTGTAGGTGACCCTGCAGAACAACATCGTACACGTTCTCAGTTTAATAGAGCCTCTTCTTTATTGGCTCAAGCTCCAGAAAATTATGATCCGAATACCTTTGAAGAAGCTTCAAGTCATCCAGATTGGGATGCCGCTATGAATGAAGAATATCATTCCTTATTGGTAAACGATACTTGGGATTTTGTTCCTCTTCCAAAGGGAAGAAAACTTGTCGGATGCAAATGTGTTTACAGAAGAAATTTTGGACCAGATGGAAGAGTGGATAAACATAAAGCTCGTCTTGTTGCTAAAGGATTTTCACAAGTTGAAGGCATTGACTATACTAAAACCTTCTCCCATGTTGCCAAAATGAATTATATTCGCCTTGTTCTTTCCCTTGTTGCCTCCTTTAAATGGGAAGTCCATCAGATGGATGTTAAATCTGCCTTCTTACATGGGGACTTGCATGAACAAAACTACATGGAACAACCCCCTGGCTTTATCCAAAAAGACTTTAGCCTTGTTTGTCGCCTTAAGAAGTCTCTCTATGGTCTCAAACAAGCCCCTCGGGCTTGGTATGCCAAAATGGATAGCTTTCTCTTAGATAATGACTTTTCTAGATGTCATTCTGACAACATTGTCTACAGCAAGAAAGTGGGTAAGTCCTTAATCATCCTTGTTCTTTATGTTGATGATATTATCCTTACTGGTAGCGATCCCAACCATATAAGCCATGTGAAGTCTAGCCTCAAAAAGAAGTTTGAAATGACCGACTTAGTACACTTGCATTATTGCCTCGATCTTCAAGTCTTGCAATCCAAAGAAGGTATTACCCTTTCTCAGTCCAAGCATGATTGTGATCTTCTGCGCCACTTTCACATGGAAGACTGCAAGCCAGCCCCTTCTCCCTTTCAGTCTGGAGCCAAGCTTTCAATCACTTGTACTTCCCCTAAGGTTGATGCTACCTTATACCATCAACTTGCTGGTAAACTTTTGTATCTAACCCATACCCATCCTGACCATTCCTTTGTCGTTGGTCTTGTTGCTTGATTTATGCACAAACCTCATGAAAGTCACTGGAAAGCATCTAAAAGAATACTTCGATATGTTCGAGGTACCATTCAGTTCGGGATTCATTACAGTGCGGGAGCATCTCCATTGTTGGTTGGTTTCATTGATTGTGATTGGGCTCGTGACCATGATGATCGAAAGTCTACTACAGGTTATGTATTCACTCTTGGTTTAGAACTTATTACATGGTCTTGTAAGAAACAAAGTGCCATCTCGTGGTGTTGCTGAAGCCAGCAAGGAAGCCCTGTGGCTTCATCATTTGGTCTTTATCAACACCATCCAACTACACTTTGGTGTGATAATCAGAGTGCCATTCAGCTATGCAAAGATCCAGTTCAGCATCAGTGCAACAAACACATTGACTTACACATACACTTCATTAGAAAGCTCATTCATGATTGTGTTCTTGAAGTGCACTATTGTTCAACCAAAGGCTCTCACAAAAGCGAAGTTTACCAAACTTCGATCTATGCTTGGAGTTCAGAAAAGTTATCATTAACGGGGGGTAGGCTCTAATGCCTCCTTCCTTCTCCTATTGTGTCACCTTTGTAAATCCTTCAATCCTATCCCAAGTTGTTCTTAAGGGGGGATGTTAGGATATCCCGACATATAGGAAATAGTTAAGTATAACTTGGTGTAGCGTAAAGTTAGGTAAAGTGTGTTTCTTTGGTATGTACTTTTGTAATTTATAATCTGACATTCATGATAGTAGTAATTCGACAATTCATTCTCTCCTCGATATTACTGACACTTGATTCGTGGCTTAACACCCAATTGGTCCATGATCTCTATTTAAAGAGCATGGAGAGTCATTTGTTCGGCGACCGTTTATGAGTGAAGCTTATGTAAATTTTCTTTCTTTACATTAATAAATCGTCTGAAGTGGTCGCACTGGCTCAGGTCGTGGACTGTTTCCCTCTTTGAGGGTTTTAACCACGTCAAATACTGATGTACTGATCGGTGATCTATTTGTGAGCGGTAACCTTTGGTGTTTGATCTAAGGAACTTACCCTGTAAATTCCTACAAAAAGCTTCAAGGCAAGTTACCTATCATCCTTGATCATTCAAGGAAGCAACAAAACATCCTCATCAGTCACCATCAAAAGGGAAGCCAGATCTAAAGGCTTTGACACCACAAAAGGAGCAATCTCCTTCATTAAAGAAATTTTCATTTGGAAGAAAATCATTCAAAGGAAGCTTCAACCATCATCAAAGTAATCAAGCTGAAGATTTCATCTTCACTTGTCAAGTAAGTATCTATTATTCTACAATCAAAATTGGTAAAATGACTTCATGTTTGCAAGGAGATCTGAAGTCTGGAAGAGAGAAATAATCCTCGAAAGAGAAGACATTGATATTTATGGAAAAATCTCTGAAGGTCAACTATTGATTGAATACATGAAAAAGGATCAAAGGACTCAAAGGATTGGAGATATCGAAGAAATATGTGATAAACTATTCCTTGAAATGCAGTAAATAGAATCTCAATTATGAGATCTAAAAGAAATGATAAAGGTTAATCATCATTATTCTAACTAGTGATCAAGGTAACAAGTGTCTATGGGACAAGAAAGTTACCTCATGCAACAACTTATGGTTTCCATGCAAGATAGAAAAGGTTAAGTTGTGGGCAAAAGTATTAAAGGTTAAAGAAAGCTCATATCACCGAAAAAGGATGGAGGAAGCTAAAGAAAGGAAGTTCAAGGAAAGAGGGAGTAAAAGATCTTTACTATGGTTAAGATAGTCTCCCTCACAAAAGGTCTTTTCATACCTTCTAAATCCTATATAGGATACGAGTACAATAAATATATGCGGTGTGACATCATGAAAGCATTAAGAACCAAGAGCTTGTGACATCACCATAGGGAATCATGGAGGACAAGATGAACAATGTTCATGGCAATCAAATATGGAAGATATAGCTCTTGGGAACCTCATCGAAGAAGTCATCCAGGACGAGGCTCATCATACATCAAAAGGAAACATTTGCCAAAATAAGGATATTCAAGATCCTCAAAATTCTCTGATAGAATCCTCATCAAAGGATTCACCGATCTAGAGAAGAAGCAAGTGTTTCATCAGGAACTTTAGCTTGTGAAGTTCATGGAATGATGATGACCTAAGAGATGAAGCAGATCAAGGGATTGAAGACATTTCAATCAAGCAAGTTGTTGAAAGAATACTAGATGACCTGAAGGTAAATGAGGTATGTATGCTTGTATTTAATATTATAATGTCATGTCGTATGGTTGCAGGTAACATAGATCACTACTCCTATCCTGAGGAGCATGATCAAAGGAAAGGAATCTCCTCCTCTAAAAGGATGTCAAAAGGCATGGTTCACAATAGATGAAATCAACATAATATATTCTCATATAAAGTATGAGATAATTGGAAACTATTAAGGAACTCTAATTGGAAGCTCCTGGGAATAAAATTGTGTGGAAGGAAGAGATCCTGAGAAGTGCAACTATGGTAAAAGGCAGACAACATCCAAGGAAGAAGAGTTGACTAGGAGATCTCCTAGGAAAATATGTGGACTCTAATAAAAGTCTGGAAAAGATCGAGACCCTTGACAATACATATCGTTAGGAGATGTGTCAATCTGTAAACAAAGGATGTCGATGCCTACAAGAAGATGTCATGATGAAAGATCATCACTAAGGTGATTTTTATTTACGTATTCATATTTATAATTGAATACTATTTGGATGAGCTTATGCAGGGCTGCCAAAGGGAAGTATATGTATTCCACTATTGACAACCATATGAAAGGATGGAAGATCCTTGGAAGAAATATGGTTGGAAGGAAAGCAGCATGACATGAAGCTAGACCAGATGAGGAGACTGATGGATCACTCTCTAAAGGAATTATGAAAGTGATGGATGGTTTGTGCCCGTTGAAGAAGTCTCGAAAGAAGAAGACTTCACAACATGACATCGAAGGAAGAAAATTACTCCATGCAGCTGGACATTCCATGGAGTTGCTACTGGTCTCTGATTAAGAGGGAGCTTAGGTACATTTCTTGTATAGGAATGAGTACATTCCTTTAAGGAATGGATTGGTCATCCCTGGTTAAGAGGGAGTGACAGTTGTGTTTTTCTATCTCATGTGTCATGCACAAGAGCAAGACTAACAACCGTAAGCCTTGGTGAAGGCCATGGAGAGGAACGTAGACACATGGTATATGTATCCTCCCTATGTGAGAGGGAGAGAAAGACACACTTTCTTGTCTTCATTGGAAGAAAGAATGGAGTATTTTGGGATTTGGTAACCATCTGGCATCCGATGCTCTTTGAGAATGTGGTAGAGAATTCCAATAAGAGTAGTTGAAGGACCAATATTCTTTGAGGATTAGCTATCTCGATAAGAATAATCCTATGAGGTCATAATCAGTGAACACCCGGGTGGGGTATGTACCTTGAGAGACGATAATGATGATTAGAAGTCATTAGTCTCGCCAATATCGTGCTATGATCTTATGGAGAGATAGAGTTGTTAGTCAAGGCCTTGCTATGTGACAATGTTGGTTAATATGATGCTATACCAGATGGATTACCAATTGAATTCATCTTATGAGATTCTTCAGATTGAAAGTGACCATGTACCATTATGAATACCTCCCTAGTTAAGAGGGAGTGTTGGAAAGTGTAACTAGGTTCAGTCTTCATAAATGACTATGTAATTATGAATTTTTGTAATGAAGAAGACAAAGACAATAAAATGTATTTTGTAATGCTTACTTCATGGGTTTCATGAGCAAGGATTTTTTATGATAGGTCAAAGACTTCTTCTTGATGTCTTTAGGAGTTTGTCATCTTGTCATAAATATAATTTAGCGTCATGTATATGAAGTGGCGTTACACTTGTAAAGGGACAAATTATTGATGTAAAAATATACTCCTAACCCTTGTCACTATGCTCCATCAAGTCGGCTACAATATATGATGATAAGTCTCCTTGATCATGTCGGCCTACACACAAATAGACATGTCGCCCTAAAAGGAGGGAGACAGTCCCTATATATAGAAGAATCGTGGCTCCATTTGAAGAAAGGATCTCGGACAAGTCTATGATATGAGAGCGAAGGTTGGGTCTGCAATTTCTGTTCTGCTCTTTTGGTAATATATCTCAGTCCTGAAAACTCGCACTAAATCTCAGAGATTGTCCGAATTTTGTCTCTACAAATGAGCCACAGACAGTCCTTTATATAGTGTACTTCTTTCCGGGTTTAGGCTGACCTTACAGATTGAGGGTAGGTCGACATGTTCACAGCTTATAGACCGACCTGTAGGGCTTATCTTCTAACATGATGGAGATTGTCTTGAGCACTATTTTGGGCATCATACTAGAGCCATTTCGTCATGGTTATATCACAAGGTCTTGAGGCATATTCCTTTGACTAGACTCTTCCTATACATGACTCTTAATTAGTACATTTATGACAAGATGACAAATCCCTAAAAGACATCAAGAAGAAGTCTTTTGACCTATAATAAAAACATTGCTCATGAAACCCATGAAGCAAGCATAACAAAAATACATTTTATTATCTTTGTCTTCTTCATTACATAAATACATAATTACATAGTCAATATGAAGACTGAACCTAGTTACACTTTCCAACACTCCTTAACTAGGGAGGTATTCATATAGGTACACTGTCACTTTCAAACTGAAGAATCTCATAAGAAGAATCGGATTAGTAATCGCATCTGTATAGCGTCATATCAACCAGCATTATCCTAGTGCAAGGCCTTGACTAACAGCCCCATCTCTCAACAAGACAATGGGCTACAATGCTGGCGAGACACATGACTTATAGACACCATAGTCGTTGTCTCTCCAAGGCACATACTCCACCCAGGTGTTCCCAGAGTATGACCTTCTTCAACTATTCTTCTCTTTGGTAGCCAGCCCTCAAGGATTATCGGTCCCAGACTACTCTTATCTTGAATTGATCCAGATTTATGCAGGAACGCAATAGAATACAGAAATAACCATAAACATAAAAATATAGCGGAAATAAGGCTTCATTTCATTAATATCAACTCACAAAAATATGCTTACAAACATCATGGAAATAAAATAGCTAGGGTGCTAGTAGCGAATCTTTGAGAAGAGATGTGGCAGCTACAGACCTCTGAACTATGTTACAATGAGGCTTGAGGGCCTATTTATTATGGAGAAACAATGGAGAACTCTAAACGTCCAAAAACCTAACCCTAGGAGATGAAGCGCCAAAACTATGAGCCCCATTTGGGTAAATTGGTGTTTCAACTTCCCGAGGACGTAACTTCGGCATACTATCTCTGTTTAGGCCTTCAAAATGGCTCCAGAAGTTCGGGACCCAAAAAATTGCTAAAAATAGTGAGTTGTGAAAAAACTGAAAGAGACAATGGTGGGGCCCCAAGTGGAATAGGCGGGTGGCCACCAATATCCACCTAGATCATTCCTCCCCCCTTAGGAAGCAATGGTCCCCATTGCGTTGAGTTCCTCCATGAGATGAGGAAACTTCTGTTGAACTTGGTCCCTGGTAAACCACTTGCCTTGGTGCAGGAGTCGGCCAGCTTTGACAACCCGATACAGTTGGATCTTCTATCGGCGAGTGTTCTTGATTTGCATGTCCATGATACAGTCTGTGGTGGCCTATTCCATGCAGTCTGGGTTTAACTCTTTTGGTGTGAGTTCTTCTACAATGTCAGAGGTGTCCAATAGAGGTGGAAAGTAGGGACGAAGGCGGTCTACATTGAATACTGGGTGCAGACCAAGGAATGGTGGAATACTGAGCTCGAAGGCATTGTTCCCTACAGCCTTGGTGATGGTGTACGGCCCATATCGGAGCGGGCGAATCTTGCAGTGGGGTCCAGTGAGGTGCTCCTTCTGCAAATGTAGCCACACCTTTTCGCCCACATGGAAGTTGTGTGGCACCCGATGTTGAACATGTCGTTGCTTGTACTTAGCATTGGCTTTGTCCAATATGTCATGAACCTGTTGGCTGATGTGCTGAATGCACTCGATGAAGTTGTTTGCTTTGTCAGCTTCAGACTGGACATGAGCCGAATCGACCTAAGTAGTTGCAAATGGCATGACTACGTCAATGGGACATAGTGGCTGGAATCCCAATCCCCCCTGAAAAGGGTTGTGACCGATTGAGCTATGGAGAGCCCGGATATAACTGTGTTGTACATAGGGAAGGCTCTCATCCCATGTGTGTTGATGCTTTGAATTGTACATGCACAGAATGTGTACAATCATCATGTTGACGACCTCTGTCTAGCCATCAGTTTGGGGATGGAAAGTTGTGGACTTGGTGAGCTTGGTGTCCAACATTGACCAGAGGCTGGACCAAAATGTGTTGAGGAACCTGCTGTCCCGATCTGATATGATAGACTGTGGGATCCTAAAGTGCACCCACACTCGTTCAAAGAAGAGTTTAGTAGTGGCTTCTGCTGTGATATTCTTCTTGCAGGCCGCCATAATGGCCATCTTTGAGAATCTGTCGACGACCACGAAAACACAGTCGTTTCCATGCTTAGTAGAAGGAAGGCCTAACATGTAATCCATGGAGATGGATTCCCAACATCGACTAGGGGTAGGTAGCGAAGTATAGAGCCCTTGCTTCTTGATGGTCGGTTTGGCAATGGCGCAAGCCGTGCAGGATCTTATGTACTTCCCGACATCCTGTCGAAGGTTCGGCCAATAGAAATACTTCTACAGTACTGCCACTGTTTTCTCGACCCCAAAATGCCAAGCGACTCGACTGTAGTGCGCTTCCCATATCATCTTCGCACGCTCGCTTGAAGGAACACAAAGGTGTCCCAGGTGACATAATAGTGCATCTTGGAAGTGAAAATTTGGAACTTGCATACCCCCCAAGAGTGCCTTGTATGTGTAGCTGAATTTTGGAACGCTCTTGTAGAGAAGCGGCCAATTAGAAGTCCCATGCACACAAGAATTGAGAATGGTAGTTATGGCCACAATCGGTGGTCGACTAAGGCAGTCTACAACATTATTGGTGCTACCCTTCTTGTTCTTGATTTTCAAATGAAATTGTTGCAAATATGTGGACCACTTCTGATGGCGATCGTTCTGCAACTTCCCTTGTGTCTGTATGAACTACAGGGGTCAGTGGTCTGTGTGGATGATTGTCTCCTTCCCCAAAATGTAATGCTTCCATTGTCAATAGGCCTGCACAATGGAATACATCTCTTTGTCACAAGTGGGATACTTTCGAACTGTGTCAGACAATGTCTCACTGGGATATGCCACTGGATGCCCTTGTTGAGTAAGAACTGCCCCAATAGCATAGTCAGAGGCATCTGTCTCGATCTCAAATGGTTATTGCAAGTCTGGTAACGTGAGCACTAGGGCAGAACAGAGGTGATGTTTCAATTCTACGAACGCCTTTTGTTGAGATTCTAACCAACAGAATTTTGCTTTCACTCCTCCCTTGGTGACTTGACTCAAGGGCCAAGTGATATGAGAGAATCCCAACACGAACCTGCGGTAGAAATTAGCAAGACCCAGAAAGTTGCGAAACTCTGTTAGGGTGGTTGGGGCTGGCCAATCCCGAATGACTTGGATCTTGGCTGGATCCACATGCACTCCCCTTTCACCAATAATGTATCCCAGATATTGAACCTGGGTCATGCCAAAAGTGCACTTCTCCAAATTGGCACAACTTGTGTTGCCGCAATGTTTGGAAGACTTCTCGGATGTGGTGGAGGTGCTCTTCCCATGTCTGGTTGAAGATCAGAATGTCATCCAAGTATACCACTACAAATGAGTTGGTGAATGGATGAAAGATGTCATCCATCAACCTCATGAAGGTTGCGGGAGCATTTGTCAATCCAAAAAGCATGACGAGCCATTCGAAAAGGCCCTCCTTGGCTTTGAAGGCATTCTTCCACACATCAGAGGGTTCGACTGGTACCTAGTGATACCCAGATTTCAAGTCGATCTTGCTGAAATAGTTTGCCCCTTTCAGTTGGTCCAGAAGGTCATCAATCCGTGGGATCGGGTACCTATTCCAGACAATGATCTTGTTCAGCGCCCGATAATCAATACAGAGTCTCCAAGTCCCATCCTTCTTCTGTACCAACACGATCGAGCTCCCACAGAGCGATGAACTTAGCCAGATGTGACCTTTCTGCAGCAGCGCCTGAATCTGCCTCTTGATTTCCTCATTCTCCATAACAGAGCGCCTATAGATCGATCCATTGGGTAGTGGCGCACCTGGGGTCAGGTCAATGGGGTGCTTGACCTGACAGTGCAGAGGCACCCCTGTGGGTGAGGTGAAGATGTCCCCGTACTCCTCCACAACCTTGTCCATTTGTTGTTGTCGTGCAAAGGAGCCATGTCTAGAGGTCGTGGCCACAGTCTTCTTCTTTCCCTAGGGGCGGATCATCAGGAAAACAAATTCCTGGTTTGGGAAATGAGCTTACTGCATTGTTTTGGAGTAACCAAAGAGATAGTGGGAGGCGGTGGTACCTCTGGTATCCTCTACAATTTATTTCCCATAGTAACAATAATAGCGCGAGGCCGGGACTCTTATACAGCATGTTGCTTCCACAAGTATGGTTGGCCTAATAATACATTAGAAACATCAATAAGATCAATATTACATAATACCTCATCCGTGAAGGGCTTGATGCTATAGGAAAGGCGGCACTGCTGGCTGACGCGGAGATCCCGTCCTTGGTGAAGCCACCCGATGGTGTATGGTTGCGGGTGCGCTATGGTCGGCAAGCCCAACTGCTTCACGACATCTGCTGAAATGAGGTTCTTTTGGCTCCCATTGTCGACAATGAACCATAGCGGGGAACCCTTTACCCACATCTGGGAGTGGAAGAGACGATTTGCTTCCTCTCGATCTTCTGGTTCCTCTTTCTGGATCTTCGTAGTGGCAACAGTGGCGTTGGGCTCCGCATCAATAATCTGCTTCCCTTTGTCATTCACCTTGTCAGGTTCTGATTCAGAGTTGGAGCATGCATCTGATTCAGAAGCCCTTGCTTTTGATTCGCAGATCCAAAGTCTCGCTTCTTCTATTTGAATTTCTGCTCAATCTTGGCAGCATACTGGTATGTCGTACCAAGCGAGGAGATGTCGAGGAACTCCATTTCCTCCTGAATGTATCTGTGCAGACAACCGCGATACTTTAGCACCAAATGTTTCTCTGAATCTTTGATACCCAACTTTGTGTGCAGGGTATGGAACAGATTCGTTAGCTCATGCACATCTTGATCCCTTTGTTGCCACAGCGTTGTCCATTGTATGTACTTCTCCTCATAGCTCCCCACGAGATAGTATTGTTCCTTGATGGCATCTCAGAAAGAATTCCAAGTGGGTACGACTGAGAACAGAGAGGGTTTTGTTTCGTCCTTTTTCTCACAGTAGGTTTCCCACCAGTCCTTGACATTGCAAAAATAATCTTCTCCCGGTCGAAAAAGTCATGAACCGAGAAATATCCTTCTAATAGATTCAACCATCTATCTACGGCATCTGCATCTATTTGACCCTCAAATATGGGAATGTCAAAGTTTACTTGTACCTTAAAGGGAGTCGTGCCTCCAGAGTGGCTGTTGGATGCAGATGCGTCGCCGGTGGGCAGTCGTTGAAGGATCTGGGCAAAGTTATTCATCATTGCATTCCTTTGTTTTTCGAGGGCCTCCTCGAGCAATATTTTGATAGGATCTCCTGCTCCCTCATCTTTCTTTTCGTCCCCCATGGGCGTCCGTCAGGGTTTGCGACGCTAATCTTGCAAAGGTTCCACCAGATCGAGCCCTAACTCCTTATACCCCGACCTCGTTGGGGACATGCAAAGAAGGATCAAGAAAAAGCAGATCGCTTTGATACCACTGATCTGGATTTATGCGAGAATGGAACAGAATACAGAAATAACCATAATAAACATAGAAATACAACGGAGATAAGGCTTCATTTCATTAATATCAAATCATAGAAATATGCTTACAAACATCATGGAAATAAAATAGCTAGGGCGCTGGTACCGAATCTCTGAGAAGAGATGTGGTGGCTACAGACCTCTGAACTGTGTTACAATGAGGCTCAAGGGCCTATTTATTATGGAGAAACAATGGAGAACTCTAAACGTCCAAAAACCTAACCCTAGGAGATGAAGCGCCAAAACTATGTACCCCGTTTGGGTAAATTGGTGTTTCAACTTCTCGAGGACGTAACTTCGGCATACTATCTCCGTTTGGGGCTTCAAAACGGCTCCGGAAGTTTGGGACCCAAAAAACTACTAAAAATAGTAAGTTGCGAAAAAACTAAAAGAGACAATGGTGGGGCCCCAACTGGAATAGGGGAGTGGCCACCAATATCCACCTAGATCATGAATGCCCCATCTCATTCTCAAAGAGTATCGAATGCCAAATGATTACCCAATCCTCCATTCTGTCTTCCTGGTGAAGACCGGAATGATGTGTCTATCCATTCTCTCCACATGGCCTTCACTAAGATTTACTGTTGTTAGTCTTGGTCTTGTGCATGACGCATGAATTAGAGAATCATATACGTCACTCCCTCTTAACTCAGGAAGGACATACTTCAAGTTTCTTCCAAGTAAGAAAATTACCACGGGGGTCCCTCTCAACCAGGGACCTGCAACAGCAATGGTGAGACACCCAGTTGCTCGTGAAGAATTCTTCCCCTCGATGTTATGGATTTCGATATTGAGGAATCTTCAACTTTTGGCTTCATAGGGCACAGATCATCCATCACTTTCATCCATGAGTCATGTCATCCATCTGAAAGTGATTCACCAATTCTTCTCATCTGGTTCACCTTTATGCCATGTTTCTTTCCTTTGAAACATCTCCCAAGGATCTTACATCCTTCCACATGATTGGCAGCCCTGCATAAACTTATCCAGATAAACATATACATAAGAAATTTTCAATCAAAAGTTACCTCAGTGATGATCTTTCACCGTGACATATTCCTATAGGCTTCGACATCCTCTTTTCAAATTGACACATCTCCTAAAGATATGTATTGTCAAGGGTCTTCTTCTTTACCATACTTCTATCATAGTTCACATATCTTCTCAGGAGATCTCCTAGTCACATCTTCTTGGCTTACCGACGATAATCGCCTCTTTACATGGTTTCACTTCATGATCTCTTCCATTCTTTCTCCACACAGCTTCATCCTCAGGAACTTCCAGTATCCAGTTCCTTGATTGCATACAATCACCTCATATTCCATTTAAGGACATATTTAATTTCATTTGTTAGTGGAAACCTATGCACCAGAAGAGATCTTCTTTCCATAGATCATAGAAGTTCATCGCCTGCAACCACATAACATGACTTCACAACATCTAGTATCAGCATATAAATATATGTACCTCATACTTTTCCCTTCGAGTCATCTTGTAGCAATTTTACTAGAATGAAGAACTTCATTCCCTTGACTCGCTTCATCAGTATGTCATCATATCCTAATCCCAAAATTTTGTAACATAGAATTCTCGATGAAACCTTTTGCTTTCTTTCTAACCAGTGAATCCATAGAGAACTCCATTAGAAAATGTCAGCACCTGTTTCCATATTGATTATTGAATGATGACCCTTGATCTTGATGACTGCCTTCCATCAATGTTGTTTATTAGAGAGGTTTCCAGGAGTTCCTTCTTCAAGTTCTCCTTCCATGCCTCTATCATGATGCTTTTAATATACATTGCTTCCTATCATACTGTTTTACAACCAACAGAAATCACTTAAAGAGGAAGATGATCTTAATCATAATAGAGATCTCTCGCTTCTTCTTTCTTAGATTTCTTTCATTAGTTTCTTCCATTTCATCTGTGACATGGGCTTCTTCCTTTTTCCTCTCGTCCTTCCCAGATTTAGGACAGTCCCTTTTATAATGCGCAAGTTCATTAAATCTAAAGCATCATACTTTGTCCATATTTCTTTTTTTATTCTGAGAGCCAAATATGCCGAATCTTGCTTTCTTCCTAGACATGGCTGCAAGGGCTTGATTCCCTTCATTTGATCATGTATCAGCTTTGGCTTTTAATCTTGTTTCCTCTATTTTACATAGAGACCATAGATCGTGGAATGGTGTTGCTTCTTTCTTCCCGTATAAGCTTGAAGTGAAGTTTCCCCATTCTTCCGGTAGAGCATTCAACACAACTGTAGTCATCTCACTATCAGACATTACTTCTCCCAATTCCTGCAGTTGGTCCCTTATTGTAATATCCCCAATGGGGAAATAACCAATAATGCACAGAAATATGCCAGACAGATATAGAGACCAACTGCACCTAGAGAGGAGTACAAGAAAATCAGAATAAATGCACCTATCCTTGCCCTAGGCAAGTGGAGGCCCTCTCAGACAAATAATGGCTGCAACAAGGACAGCGTCCTAGCTGGCTGAAGACTGCTCTGAAGACTGAAGCTGGACTGCACTGGAACTCTGAGCTGAAGACCAAAAGATAGCTGATATCAATACTCCAAACCCTCACCAATGAAAACGCTGTCTCTGCTAGTGACAGCGCTGAAACAGATGTGGTGCTGGTCACCAAACCCTCCAGATGAAAAGCTCAGCTCCTCAAGGCCAAAACGCTGTCAAGCCCTTCTCACATGACCCTGCTCATCAGATCAGCGTCCTCCCAGATGGATCAGCGTCCTATATGCTCAGATCTGCTGGATCTGAAGCCTACAATCCAGATCTGTGACCTGTCCCTCCAGATCTGCGTCCTCCTATATCAGATCTACTGCTCTCTCCTCGGATCTATGCTAGATCTGGCAATATCTCTTCAGATCTGCAACCTCCAAGGCTGGATCTGATGTTATCTCTTCAGATCTAGGCTGGATCTGCCAATATCTCCTCAGATCTGCAATCTCCCAAGCTGGATCTAATGCTATCTCTCCAGATCTGCCACCTACAGAACCAGATCTGCAAATATCTGCTCAGATCTACAATCTCCAAGGCTGGATCTATCAGTGTACCTTCGGATCTGCGTCCTCCTCTTCCTGCTGGAACAGCGTCCTCACTTTCAGGCTGATCTGCGTCCTTCCTCCTCCTGGAACAGCGTTTTCCTTGCTCTGAACAGGACTGCGTCCTCCCTGGAACAGCGTCCTCCTTCTAAGGCTGAATCTGCGTCCTCTTTCCCTTGAAACAGCGTCCCTTCTTCTCAGAACTGCGCAGCCACAAGAAGGGCTTCTTCCTCTCCAATCCTGCACCAGAAACTGCTACCACTTGCCACTGAAACTGAAAGGTGTTACTCAGAAAATAACCTTACTAGGGCGGGCACTCGAAGTCCCCCGAAGCTAAGGGTGAAACCAGAAATAACCTTACCAGGGCAGGCACTCGAAGTCCCCAGAGGCTAAGGGTGAGATCTCCGACCGGAGACACTCGGTTGCACTAAACAGTGCTGCAGACCGACTAAACAACCGGCGTGCTGAAGCAGACAGAAGTCTAGCTCTCAATATCAATATAAAATCATGCATACCCCAAATGAGGTGAGAGCCCCTCCTTTTATAATGCAAAACTCCCTCCAAAACTTAACTGCGTCCTTACTCTCCCTTGACCTGCGCAGTTAATCCTTGGGTCAGCCTGATGCCTCCCCATCATACTCATGTGGACCCCCAAGGCCCCCTCTCTAAGTTATAACGTCAATCAACTAGGAAAAGAACACTTTATTTATAAAGTGAGGTGACTAAAGTGAGGTGACCCCTCTTATTTCTCACTTTATTTATTATTTCTAGCTAAAGCGGCAAAATAATGCAAAAATGCAATATTCCAATTAGCAAAGCTAATTGGGAATATTACAGTCTCCCCCGACAAAACGTTGCTTGTCCTCAAGCAACTGAAGTGAGGGATGCTGCAAGATCTTCTCATCCTCCCAAGTGGCATCCTCATCTGGCAGATTCTTCCATCTCACCAGGAACTCTCTGATCTTCCTGCTACGCAACTGTCTCTCTCTGGTGTCAATAATGGCCTCTGGCTGTAATACCAAGTGCCCCTCATCATCTGTCGGAGGTAGCTCCCCGGTGACTGTCACATGCTGGCCCAGTGCCTTCTTCGGGCATGATACATGGAAAATGTTATGAATCGAGTGCCAGGCGGATTCCAACTCATATACAGCCACAGATCTGCGTATCTGTATGGTCCATAAAGCAGGCTTTAGCTTCTACCTTTATCTGTTTGGCCAGTTCCTCTATGGGTGTAGTAGGTAGACTAGGTCCCACACCTCAAAGTGTCTCTCCACCCGACCCTTATCGGCATTACAACTTCTGCTTGATTACGTGCTTTGTATTTAAGTTATCCTTGAGAGTCGGAGGATATCCTAACTCTCTTGGATCCATAGCAGCTCGCGGAGCCTGCTAACACCAAACATCATGTCCACAAAGATAAGGAATGATATCCATACAATGCATAGAAAGGTGTCATACGCGATAGACATATGGTGGGTTGTGTTGTGTGATTACTCGTGAGATGTAGCCATTTCGGCCATGCTCTGCGCGAGACATGGTTACGCAAGTAGCCCTCCAGCCACTTGTTAACTATCTCTGTCTGTCCGTCCGTCTGGGGGTGATAACTAGTGCTCGGTGTCAACTCGGTCCCCACTAGTCGGAAGAGCTCCTGCCAGAATCCGCCCATGAAACGACTGTCCCTGTCGCTAACAATGGTCTTGGGTAGACCATGTAATCTGAAAATCTCCCTGAAGAACAGCTCAGCCACCTGCGCTGCTGTGTGATGTGCGGATATGGCAAAAAAATGGGCATACTTCGTCAGTCAGTCAACGACGACAAAGATGCAGTCCTTGCCCTGTACCATGGGCAACCCTGTGATGAAGTCTATCGATATGCTCTCCCATTTCCCCTCCGGGATGGGAAGACGCTGCAACAACCCTGCAGGATGGCTCATCTCTCCCTTGTTCCGCTGGCAAACATCGCACTCCCTGACATGCTGGAGTACGTCCTCCTTGAGGCCCTTCCATGAGAACCTCTCCTGAATAGCCCGGTAAGTCTTGGTGAACCCCTGATGGCCCGCCAATGGAGAATCGTGTGAAGCCTAGAGTATCTTCTTCTTGAGCTGAGATCCCTCAGTCAAGAAGATCTGTCTCTGTAATAGATGACCTCATCGGCCACCACCATGTACGCTATACACTACACTGTCCATCCCGGCCACCTCGCATGCAAATCTATCTTTGGAGTACTCAACCAGTAGTCGAGCCTTCCAATCAGCGTCCAAGCTCATGAGTGATATCGTGGCCGGTCTACGAGAAAGGGCATCAGCTACCACGTTATTCTTTCCTTTGACATACTCTATGTCAAAGTCGTAAGCCTGGATCTTGCTGATCCATTTCTGCTGTCTCTCCTGCAACTGCTTCTGCTCCAGGAAGTACCTAAGGCTGTTATGATCTGTCCTCACCCTGAATCTGCCACCTACCAGGTACTGCCGGAATTTGGCCAATGCATGCATGATGGCCAGCATCTCCTTGTCATATATGGGATATAGCCTCTCGTGTGGAAGGAGCTTCCGACTCTCGAAAGCAATCGGATGACCGTCCGGCATCAAAACTGCACCAATCCCCTCTCTTGATGCATCGCACTCTAGGACAAAGGGCTGCGTAAAGTCTGGCAGTGCTAATACGGGACAACTGCTCATCACCTCCTTGAGCTTGTCAAAAGCTCGCTGTGCTGTGTCCGACCAACTGAATGCCCCCTTCCTCGTCGGCTCGTGAGTGCGGTAAGTGAGAGAAGCCCTTGACAGACCACAGTAGGTGCAAATGCACGTGAACCCTACGAAGTTCTATTACGTTAGTAGCTCTGTGATCCCTGATAGCCACTGATCTTCTCACAAGTGGACTCTCACCACGATCCCTTCTATAATGTATCCCAGAGATACGACATCATAGTCAACCCAAACTCTCTTCCTTGGAGAGCTTGGCAATGCTTCACTCCTCCAAAATGTGCAAGACCGTCTCAATGTGCTGGAGATGCTCCTCCCAAGTCCTGTTGTAGATAAGGATATCATCAAAGAAAACCAGCACAAACTTCCTCAGATGATTCCTGAAAATGTGGTTCATACAAGACTGAAAAGTAGCCGGTGCATTGGTCAACCCAAATGGCATGACCAAAAACTCAAAGTGCCCCTAGTGACACCTGAAAGCGGTCTTGGGAATGTCCTGTTCCCTCACGCGTATCTGTTGGTACCCGGATCTCAAGTCAATCTATGAGAAGAATCGTGCTCCTCTCAACTCATCCATCGGCTGGTCGATCCACGGGAATGGGAGTACCTGTTCTTCGAGGGTCTTCTTATTCGAAACCGTAATCAATGCACATACGTAATGTGCGATCCTTCTTCTTCACCCGGCCCCTCACGAAGCGAAAAGAGGTAGTCTTTGGGTCGAATGTGCCCAAGGGCCAGCAACTCCTGAATGGCCCGCTCTATCTCATCCCGATAGGCCTTTGGATGCCTATATGGTGTGGTGATCACTGCCTGTATCCCCTGCTCCAACTCGACCGTGTGCTCAAACCCCCGATCTGGTGGCTGTCCTGGTGGAATGTCTCCAAAAACTACTGCATATCGGTGAGAAAGGAGTACGTAGATCGGGGTGCACCGTCGAGTCTGTGTCCTACGCACTCCAGAGGCCCGCAACTCTACCGCCCACTCTATGTCTCCCTTGCGGAAGGTCGCCTCCATCTTGTGTGCTGACACTGTCTGGGGTGGGTATGTGTGCTGTCCCCGTATCTTCTCATGCCTCCCCGTCTTGGGATCATCCCACTCCATCTCTAAGGCCTTCCAATCTGTCGTGACTTTCCCAGTGTCCAGCCCTTTGGACCCCCAATATCACATTGGTGTCCGGAATGTCCACCACAAAGAAGTGATCAGTCAAAGTATAGGTGCCCATCGTCACTGATAACTCGGGTACATATCGAGCACAAGCCATGGTCTGATCTCCGGGAACCAAAACCGAAAACCCATCAAAGCTTTCCGTGGGTATGCCTCTCCGTGCGACCATCTGGGCATCGATGAAATTGTGGGTGGCCCCACTGTCAACTAGGACTGAGACACGCTGTCCCCGCACTGTCCCCCGTACGCGCAATGTCAAGTACTTGGGGACTCCTCGTAATGCTGCTAGAGCTCCCCCAGTAGGTGAAAATGATGCCTCTCCTGCATCGGGTGGTGGAGGTGGTAAAGCACTCTGCGCTGCATAACACTCTCCTGCCTTCTCATCATCTAACTCATCCTCTTCTCCACTGCCCTCGGAGAAGACCTCTATGAAATGTGCCTTCCCTGCTGTGCACTTATGTCCCGGTGCCCACGGCTCCTGGCAAGTGCAGCATAATCGCTTCCGCCTCAGCTCTCTCCTGGCCTCCTCATCAAACTGTCCTCGTCCAGGATTCGCCTTGGGAGGCGGAACCCTCGTGTCCTTACCCTTCGGCTGGAAAGCCTGTCTCTGTGGATAAGGCGGTCGGGTCCTGGGCAAAACATCCTGTAGGTCCACGAGCCCTACGATGGCATCTGTAGGGTAGCCGGTTTATTTGACACGACTAGGCCACGAAGTGGCTCCCAGCGGCCCCTCACAAACACTAGACCATCACATTTGTTGATAAGTCGGGTACCATGGCACCATCACTGAAACCCTCAAGAAATCCGAGATGTATGCTTCTGCACTCCCCGTCTGTTTGAGCTTGGTCAGCTCAACAAAATGCTGCTCTGGATCCCTCCTGTCAAAACGCTCTACCACCCTCCTGGTAAACTCGACATATGTCGTCACTGTGGAATGCCCGAGCGTTGCCATCCCATGAAACCACCAATCCTGAGCCTCACCCTCTAAATGCAATGCAGCCATCTTAATGGCCTCCCTCTCTGGCATCTGGTTGAGCTGAAAATAGATGTCCAACTTCTCCACCCAGGACTTTGCCGTAGTCTTCTGCGAACCATCAAACATCGGCAAATGGAATTTTACTATTTATGCATTGACCAATGACCATCACGGTGGGATCCCGTCCCTTGTGTTGGTCTTGCTCATGCTCTACGGGCTTTGACGCCACATGAATGCGCAAGTAGCTCTAGGAAAGCATCCATGAATGCCTGACCTAGGCCCTGCCATTCTGCAAAAACGGCTGCATATTGAGCTGGACTCACATCTCTTGGTGTTGTCGACCCCTCGTCCTCTACTGGAAAGGTAGGCATGGTGGGTCGCGTGGGTGCTGGATTGACCCTCTGTGTACCACCCCGCACTCCTGTCTCTGTGTCTTCGGGTGTGAATGTGGGCATATAAGGTCTCTGCGCTGTCACAATGGGAATAGCGTCTGGTATGTGGCGAGACATGCCCGATCCTTCTCCAACCTGGAGAACCCTAGGGGGTTCTCTCTGTGCTACCTCTGACGCAAGCCTTTTGGATATATCATGTATGTGATGGATGATTGCATCCGATTTCTCGGTTGTGTCTGCAAGCCAGTTATTGTGTCTCTGAATCTGTTTCGGGTGGCTCCTGATCAGAATCACTTCCCTAGAAGAGACTCTTCGGAGTAGGTGTGGGGTTATCTCCGGGCGTCATAGATTGCTAGCACCACAGGCTGAGCCAGATCTATGATCTGATACCGCTGTAATATCCCCAAAGGGAAATAACCAGTAATAAACAGAAATATGCCAGATAGATATAGAAAATACAATGCTGAACCAGATCACTGAACAATTGCACATAGGATTCCAGAAAACTGAGCCATTTTATTAATCCGAAAGTACATAGAGAGGAGTACAAGAAAATCAGAGTAAGTGCACCTATCCTTGCCCTAGGCAAGTGGAGACCCTCTCAGACAAACAAATAATGGTGCCAACAGAGCGGCGTCTGGTAGGTAGAAAGCTGTCTGATGAAGGCTGAGCACACCCAACGGAACTATGGTGAAGACCAAAAGATAGTGATATCAATACTCCAAACCCTCACCAATGGCAATTTGTCTCTGCTAGTGGCAGTGGCTGACCTCGAATGTGAAAGTGTGGTCACCAAACCCTCAGGATGAAAGCTCGGCTCCTCGAGGCCAAAACGGTATCCAAGCCACTGCTCACATGACCACTGCTCATCGAGATCGAGCGTCCTCCCCGGATGGATCGGCGTCCTATATGCTCGGATCTGCTTTCTAGCAAAGCCTACAATCCGGATACGTGTCCTGTCCCTCAGGATATCTGCGTCCTCCTATATCGGATCTGCTCTCTCCTCGGATCTGTGCTAGATGCGCAATATTTCTTCAGATCTGCAACCTCCAAGGCTGGATCTGATGTTATCTCTTCAGATCTAGGCTGGATCTTCCAATATCTCCTCAGATCTGCAATCTCCCAAGCTGGATCTAATGCTATCTCTCCAGATCTGCCACCTATAGAACCAGATCTGCAAATATCTGCTCAGATCTACAATCTCCAAGGCTGGATCTATCAATGTGCCTTCAGATCTGCGTCCTCCTCTTCCTGCTGGAACAGCGTCCTCACTCCCAAACTGATCTGCGTCCTTCTCCTCCTGGAACAGCGTTTTCCCTGCTCAGATTTGGACTGCGTCCTCCCAGGAACAGCGTCCTCACTCTCCAAGGCTGATCAGCGTCCTTTCCCCTCCTGGAACAGCGTTTTCCCTGCTCAGATCTGCGCAGCCACAAGAGGGCTTCTTCCTCTCCAAATCTCCACCTGAAGATGCTACCAATTCCCACGGAAACTGAAGGGTGTTACTCAGAAAAATAACCTTACTAGGGCGGGCACTCGAAGTCCCCCGAAGCTAAGGGTGAAACCAGAAATAACCTTACCAGGGCAGGCACTCGAAGTCCCCCGAGGCTAAGGGTGAGATCTCCGACCAGAGACACTCGGTTGCACTAAACAGTGCTGCAGACCGACTAAACAACCGGCGTGCTGAAGCAGACAGAAGTCTAGCTCTCAATATCAATATAAAATCATGCATACCCAAATGAGGTGAGAACCCCTCCTTTTATAATGCCAAACTCCCTCCAAAACTTAACTGCGTCCTTACTCTCCTTTGACCTGCGTAGTTAACCTTGGGTCAGCCTGATGCCTTCCCATCATACTCATGTGGACCCCCAAGGCCCCCTCTCTAAGTTATAACGTCAATCAACTAGGAAAAGAACACTTTATTTATAAAGTGAGGTGACTAAAGTGAGGTGACCCCTCTTATTTCTCCCTTTATTTATTATTTCTAGCTAAAGCGGCAAAATAAAGCAAAAATGAAATATTCCAATTAGCAAAGCTAATTGGGAATATTACAGTCTCCCCCGGCAAAACGTTGCTTGTCCTCAAGCAACTGAAGGAATGGATGCTGTAAGATCCTCTCATCCTCCCAAGTGGCATCCTCATCCGGCAAATTCTTCCATCTCACCAAGAACTCTCTGATCTTCCTGCTACGCAGCTGCCTCTCCCTGGTGTCAATAATGGCCTCCGGCTGTAACACCAAGTGCCCCTCATCATCTATAGGCGGTAGCTCCCCGGTGACTGTCACAAGCTGACCCAGCGCCTTCTTCAGGCATGATACATGGAAGATGTTATGAACCGGCTGCCTTGGGGCAGTTCCAACTCATATGCAACCTGCTCGATTCTGCGTATCACCCTGTATGGTCCATAAAAACGAGGCTTTAGCTTCTCTGCCCCCTTCTGTTTGAGCGAAGACTGTCGGTATGGCTGTAACCGTAGGTAGACTAGGTCCCCTACCTCAAAGTGTCTCTCCACCCGACCCTTATCAGCATACAACTTCTGCTGGTTTTGTGCTGTGGCTATGTTGTCCTTGAGAGTCCGGAGGATATCTTGGCTCTCTTGGATCCATAACTTGGCTCGCGGAGCCCTGCTAACACCAAACATCATGTCCACAAAATATAGGGAATGATATCCATATAATGCATAGAAAGGTGTCATACCGATAGACATATGGTGGGTTGTGTTGTAGCAGTACTCGCCCAGATGTAGCCATTTCAGCCACGCTCTCTGCTGCCCGCTGACGTAGTTACGCAAGTAGCCCTCTAGCCACTTGTTAACTATCTCCGTCTGTCCGTCCGTCTGGGGATGATAACTAGTGCTCGGTGTCAACTCGGTCCCTACTAGTCGGAAGAGCTCCTGCCAAAATCCACCCATAAAACGGCTGTCCCTGTCACTAACAATGGTCTTGGGTAGACCATGCAATCTGAAAACCTCCCGGAAAAACAACTCTGCCACCTGTGCCGCTGTGTGATGTGCCGAAATGGCGAAGAAATGGGCATACTTCGTTAGCCGATCCACTACCACGAAGATGCAGTCCTTGCCCTGTACTGTGGGCAACCCCGTGATGAAGTCCATCGAGACACTCTCCCATTTCCCCTCCGGAATGGGAAGTGGCTGCAGCAACCCTGCGGGATGGCTCATCTCTCCTTTGTTCCGCTGACAAACCTCGCACTCCCTGACATGCCGGAGTACGTCCTCCTTGAGGCCCTTCCATGCAAACCTCTCCCGGATGGCCCTGTACATCTTGGTGAACCCCTGATGGCCCGCCAATGGTGAATCATGTGAAGCCTGGAGTATCTTCTCCTTGAGCTGAGATCCCTCAGTCAAGAAGATCCTATCCTTGTAATAAATGACCTCATCGGCCACCCCGTATCTGCTATCTGCTACCTGCCCATCCAGTACCTCGCATGCGAATCTATCTTTGGAGTACTCAACCAGTAGTCGAGCCTTCCAGTCAGCGTCCAAGCTCATGAGTGATAGCGTGGCTGGTCTACGGGAAAGGGCATCAGCCACCACGTTATTCTTCCCCTTGACATACTCTATGTCAAAGTCGTAAGCCTGGATCTTGCTGATCCACTTCTGCTGCCTCTCCTGCAACTGCTTCTGCTCCAGAAAGTACCTCAGGCTGTTATGATCTGTCCTCACCCTGAATCTGCCACCTACCAGGTTCTGCCGGAATTTGGCCAATGCATGCATGATGGCCAGCATCTCCTTGTCATATATGGGATATAGCCTCTCGTGTGGAAGGAGCTTCCGGCTCTCGAACGCAATCGGATGACCCTCCTGCATCAAAACTGCTCCGATCCCCTCTCCTGATGCATCGCACTCTAGGACAAAGGGCTGCATAAAATCTGGCAATGCTAACACGGGAAAACTGCTCATCACCTCCTTGAGCTTATCAAAAGCTCGTTGTGCTGTATCCGACCAACTGAATGCCCCCTTCCTTGTCAGCTCCGTGAGGGGTGCAGCAAGCTGTGAGAAGCCCTTGACGAACTTCCTGTAGTAGGTGCAGATACCAATAAACCCTCGAAGTTCTGTTACATTCCGTGGCTCTGGCCAGTCCCTGATAGCCCTGATCTTCTCCTCGTGGACTCTCACCCCGTCCACTCCTATAATGTGTCCTAGATACAGCATCTCCGTCAACCCAAACTCACACTTGGAGAGCTTGGCATAGAACTGCTGCTCCTCCAAAATGTGCAAGACCGTCTCAATATGCTGGAGATGCTCCTCCCAAGTCCTGCTGTATATAAGGATGTCATCAAAGAAAACCAACACAAACTTCCTCAGATGATCCCTGAAAATGTGGTTCATACAAGACTGGAAAGTAGCAGGTGCATTGGTCAACCCAAATGGCATGACCAAAAACTCAAAGTGCCCATAATGACACCTGAAAGCAGTCTTGGGAATGTCCTGTTCCCTCATGCGTATCTGATGGTACCCGGATCTCAAATCAATTTTTGAGAAGAACCGTGCTCCTCTCAACTCATCCATCAGCTCGTCGATCCTGGGAATGGGGTACCTGTTCTTCAGGGTCTTCTTGTTCAGAGCCCTGTAATCAATGCACATGCGTAATGTCCCGTCCTTCTTCTTCACCAGCACTACTGAAGAAGCGAAAGGACTGGTGCTGGGTCGAATGTGCCCAAGGGCCAGCAACTCCTGAATGGCCCGTTCTATCTCATCCCGATAGGCCTTGGGATGCCTATACGGTGTGGTGATCACTGCCTGTATCCCCTGCTCCAGCTCGATCGTGTGCTCAAACCCCCGATCCGGTGGCTGTCCTGGCGGAATGTCTCCAAAAACTACTGCATATCTGTCGAGAATAGTCTGTAGATCAGGGTGCACCGTCCGTCCTGTATCTACTGCCTCCGAAGCCCGCAACTCTACTGCCCACTCTATGTCTCCCTTGCGGAATGTCGCCTCCATGCTGTGTGCCGATACTGTCTGGGGTGGATATGTGTTCTGCCCTCGTATCTTCTCATGCTTCCCCGTCTTGGGATCGTCCCACTCCATCTCTAAGGCCTTCCAATCCGTCGTGACCTTCCCCAGAGTAATAAGCCACTGGACCCCCAATATCACATTGGTGTCCGGGATGTCCACTACAAAGAAGTGATCGGTCAATGTATAGGTGCCCATCGTCACTGATAATTCTGGTACATATCGAGCACATGCCATGGTCTGATCTCCTGGTACCAAAACAGAAAACCCATCAAAGCCCTCCGTCGGTATGCCTCTTCGTGCAACCATCTGGGCATCAATGAAGTTGTGGGTGGCCCCACTGTCGACTAAGACCGAGACCCGCTGTCCGCGTACTGTCCCTCGTACGCGCAACGTCAGATACTTGGGGACTCCTCGTAATGCTGCTAGAGCTCCTCCAGTAGGTGTGAATGATGCCCCACCTGCATCGGGTGGTGGAGGTGGTAAGGTACTCTGTGCTGCATAACATCCTCCTGCCTCCTCATCATTCTCCTCATCCTCTTCCCCGCTGCTCTCGGAGAAGACCTCTATGAAATGTGCCTTCCCTGCCGTACATTTGTGTCCCGGTGCCCACGGCTCCTGGCAAGTGAAGCATAATCGCTTCCGCCTCAGCTCTATCCTGGCCTCATCATCGAACTGTCCTCGTCCAGGATTCGCCTTGGGAGGCGGAACCCTCGTGTCCTTACCCTTAGGCTGGAAAGCCTGTCTCTGTGGATAAGGCGGTCGGGTCTTGGGCAAAACATCCTGTAGGTCACGAGCCCTACTGATAGCATCCTGTAGGGTAGCTGGTTTGTTTGACCGGACTAGGCCACGAAGTGGCTCTGACAGCCCCTCCACAAACATATAGACCATCCGAGTTGTCGATAAGTTAGGTACCATCACTGAAACCCTCAAGAAGTTTGAGATGTATGCCTCTGCACTCCCCGTCTGTCTGAGCTTGGTTAGCTCAAAGAAATGCTGCTCTGGATCCTTCCTGTCAAAACGCTCCACCACTCTCCTGGTAAACTCAGCATATGTCGTCACTGTGGAATGTCCCAGTGTTGCCATCCCATGAAACCACCAGTCCTGGGCCTCACCCTCTAAATGCAATGCAGCCATCTTAATGGCCTCCGTCTCTGGCATCTGGTTAAGCTGAAAATAGATGTCCAGCTTCTCCACCCAGGACTTTGCCGTAGTCTTCTGTGAACCATCAAACATAGGCAAATGGAATTTACTAGCTGCCCGGTGACCATCACGGTGGGATCCACGTCCCTTGTGTTGGTGCTGCTCATGCTCTGGGGCTTTGACGCCACATCGGTACTGGAAATAGCGCTCTAAGGGGAAAGCATCCATGAACGCCTGACTTAGGCCCTGCCATTCTGCAAAAACGGCCGCATATTGAGCTGGACCCACATCTCTTGGTGCGGTCGACCCCTCGTCCTCTACCGGAAAGGTAGGCATGGTGGGTCGCGTGGGTGCCGGATTGACCCTCTGTGCACCTCCCCGCACTCCTGTCTCTGTGTCTTCGGGTGTGAATGTGGGCATATAGGGTCTCTGCGCTGTCACAATGGGAATAGCATCTGGTATGTGGCGAGACATGCCCGATCCTTCTCCCACCTGGAAAACCCTAGGGGGTTCTCTCTGTGCTACCTCTACAACGGCAAGCCTCTTGGATATATCCTGTATGTGATGGATGATTGCATCCAGCTTCTCAGCTGTGTCTGCCATCGGATTCCGCTGCTCTGTCTCTGAATCTGTTTCAGGTGGCTCCTGTTCAGAATCACTTCCCCCGAAGAGACTCTTCCGATGGGTGTAGGGGTTATCCCCGGGCGTCATAGACTGCTAGCACCACAGGCTGAGCCAGATCTATGCTCCGATTCCACTGTAATATCCCCAATGGGGAAATAACCAATAATGCACAGAAATATGCTAGACAGATATAGAAAATACAATGCTGAACCAGATCATAGAACAAATACACATAGAATGCCAGAAAACTGAGCCATTTTATTAATCTGAAAGTACATAGAGAGGAGTACAAGAAAATCGGAATGAGTGCACCTATCCTTGCCCTAGGCAAGTGGAGGCCCTCTCAGACAAATAATGGCTGCAACAAGGACAGCGTCCTAGCTGGCTGAAGACTGCTCTGAAGACTGAAGCTGGACTGCACTGGAACTATGAGCTGAAGACCAAAAGATAGCTGATATCAATACTCCAAACCCTCACCAATGAAAACGCTGTCTCTGCTAGTGACAGCGCTGAAACAGATGTGGTGCTGGTCACCAAAACCCTCCAGATGAAAAGCTCAGCTCCTCAAGGCCAAAAACGCCGTCAAGCCCTGCTGACATGACCCGCCATCGTATCGCCGTCCTCCCGTATGGACTGGCTCTATATGCTCGTATCCGTCGATGTCGAAGCCTATAATCCAGATTCGTGTCCCGTCCTCCGCATTCCGTCCTCCAATATCGTATCTATCAAGCCTATTACGATCAATGCTAGATCTCTGCAATATTTCTTCGTATCTCGCAACCCCAAGGTCGTCGGACTGGAGCATTATCTCTTCGTATCTAGGCCGGGATCCGCCAATATCTCCTCGCATCTCAATCTCCTGCCGGATCTACGTTGGTCTCCGCATCCGTTCACTCTGCGGTAACCGCATCCTAAATATCTACTCGCATTCACACCTCTCTTTCGATCTATCAAATGTGCCTTCGCTCCCGCGTCCTCCCTCTTTCCCCGTTGGAATGTGCCGTCCTCACTCCCAGACTGATCTGCGTCCTTCCTCCTGGAACAGCGTCTTCCCTGCTCAGATCTGGACTGCGTCCTCCCTGGAACAGCGTCCTCACTCTCCAAGGCTGATCAGCGTCCTCTTTCTCCTGGAACAGCGTCCTCTTCTTCTCTGATCTGCGCAGCCACAAGAGGGCTTCTTCCTCTCCAATTCTCCTGCTGAAAAGTGCTACCAAGTCCCACTGAAACTGAAGGGTGTTACTCAGAAAATAACCTTACTAGGGCAGGCACTCGAAGTCCCCCGAAGCTAAGGGTGAAACCAGAAATAACCTTACCAGGGCAGGCACTCGAAGTCCCCCGAGGCTAAGGGTGAGATCTCCGACCGGAGACACTCGGTTGCACTAAGCAGTGCTGCAGACCGACTAAACAACCGGCGTGCTGAAGCAGACAGAAGTCTAGCTCTCAATATCAATATAAAATCATGCATACCCCAAATGAGGTGAGAGCCCCTCCTTTTATAATGCAAAACTCCCTCCAAAACTTAACTGCGTCCTTACTCTCCCTTGACCTGCGCAGTTAATCCTTGGGTCAGCCTGATGCCTCCCCATCATACTCATGTGGACCCCCAAGGCCCCCTCTCTAAGTTATAACGTCAATCAACTAGGAAAAGAACACTTTATTTATAAAGTGAGGTGACTAAAGTGAGGTGACCCCTCTTATTTCTCACTTTATTTATTATTTCTAGCTAAAGCGGCAAAATAAAGCAAAAATGAAATATTCCAATTAGCAAAGCTAATTGGGAATATTACACTTATTTCAGAAATCCTCATAAAATATGAAGTGATTCCTTCCTCTCTTGACAGGTTCATCTTGTATAGTTCTTGTCTCAGAGAGATTGCTTCTCCTGCAGTACTCACAGAGAATAGCTCCACCAGTTTCTCATATATTTTTTTTGCAATTTTTAGTTTTGATACATAGGGTATCAGTGAGTCCTTAATGGATTCTATGAGAATCCTCCGGGCTATGATTTCTTTTTTCATGTACTTGGCATGAGCTGGAGCACCTTATTTTGAGGATTGAATTGTAGATCCTTCGATGTATCCCATAACTTCGCCTTCAATTAAATTCAAATTTTTCCTCTTCTTCCATGCACCAAAGTTTGATGACCCAACCAATTTGTTGCTTTCTTTACAATAAGTCATTTTGACAAACTTAGATAAGGTCATAGATACTTCCCTGAGTAGGATGACTTCCTCCTTCTAGAAGCTTCTTTGATGATGAAGGTAGGAACTCCTTCTTAGATTGAGTTCTCCAATGTAGATGATGGAATCTTAATGATAGAGGATGTCTTTAGAATGATGATGTTTTCAAAGGTGTTGGATATTGAAGGATGGAACTTGATGATGTGTCTTTTTAACAATGTCTTCAATGTCATAAATCTTTGGTGGCAAAGATTATCTGCTTGATTAGTGGATCCTTTGAAGAATCTTCCTTGCAAATTGATCTGACCTTTTAACCCAAACTTTGATCTTTGCTTCCTTAAGTGTCTTCTTGTCAAGTAGCCCTTGTGTTCAGCACCTTAGCTCTAAAACTATGTTGAGAATTTGGTAGGGCAGTGATTAATTCAAATTCTCTACTTGATAATTACTTGTGAGCTTAGTTCTTTTACTTATGTCTTTGCTTCTTAGCTTATTATATCTTTCATCAAGTCAATTATCAAAAACACAAGAGACACAAATTTAGGCTCTTCAAGCCAGGGCCAAAACCTCTCCCTCTTGGAGAGGAAAACCCATAAGAAATTCTTCTTATAGACTTTCAGATAACAAGTACCATCACCATGACACAGACCCTTGACCTTTATATGCCTTCAAGACCTTGTCACTGCTTCTTCAATGACTCCTTGAGATGATCCTTCTTTCCTGTACCAATCTGCATCGTTCAGCACCAACCTTAGAGAGCTTGATCTCTAGTCTTTGATTTCTCCTTTACCTTGGATCCTTCTTGGCTTCTTCTTATCTAGCTTAATGTCCAAGACAGAGGTACATATTTCTGCACCTATTCTTTACATGTAGCCCTAGACCGTACTCATAACAAGCCTTCTTCATAATATATAAATATCCTTTTCTCTTGTACTGTATACTTCGCTCGAGCAGCCCTTACCTTACTTCACACTTTACTGTAACTTTGTCCCTCCTCTGCACCAAAGTATAATCCTGCAATTTCGCATATATGACAGACCCTTTTATCTGAGTTACCTTCTAGTTGATATGTCCCTCTAGGCTTCAATCCGCATTTATGTTCTGCTCTTTTTGTACTGCTCTTTTCATCCTATATCTCATAATTGAAAACTCACACTAAATCTCAGAGCTTGTCTAAATTCTGTCTCTACAAATGAGCCGCAGGCAGTCCTTTATATAGTGTACTTCTTTCAGGGTTTAGGCCGACCTTACTAACTGAGGGTAGGCCAACATGTTCACAGCTTATAGGCCGACTTGTAGGGCTTATTTTCCAATGTGATGGAGGTTGTCTTGAGGACTGTTTTGAGCATCATACTTGAGCCATTTCTTCATGGTTATATCACAAGGTCTTGAGGCATATTCCTTTGACTAGACTCTTCATATACATGACACTTAATTAAAAGATGACAAATCCCTAAAAGACATCAAGAAGAAGTCTTTTAACCTATAATAAAAACATTTCTCATGAAACCCATGAAGCAAGCATAACAAAAATACATTTTATTATCTTTATCTTCTTCATTACATAAATACATAATTACATAGTCAATATGAAGACCGAACCTAGTTACACTTTCCAACAACTCCTCCACCATGGCATCCCTCCAGATCTCCTGACTAGCAGCGTCCTCATAACTAGTTGGCTTTGTCTCCACGGCATCTACCACATAGCCACCCAACCTCTTCGGTGGTCTGCTCTCCCTCACAGACCACTTGGGTTTCCCCATTGCCTCCTAGGCTTCCTTCAGGGTCTCACGAAGCCATCTTGGCTTCCTCTTCCCTATAGTAGCCTCCTCAACTGGTATGGGAAAATCCTCAACTGGAGCCTCTCCTTCTAACACAGAAGGCCCTCCTGTCGCCTATGGTGAACCTAGACCCTGAGATCCTGCCTCCGGTGATACTGGACTTTGTGACCCGGTTTGGAGGGAAAATGAGGAATGTTTCCCTCCAAAAACAACCCCTCCAAGCCAATAAAAGGTCTCCCCTCTCATTTGCCTCCCACATCTCATTTGGAGTTTTGTGAGCTTCATTGTGAGCTTAGACTCTGAAAAGTGTTGAGTTTTTGCTGGAGTAGTGGAAGAGCAGAGAGTTTGAGCTAAGTAGTAGCCACCATGCGTCCAAAACCCAAGGATACTGCATGGACTCATTGTGATATGATTGATGGCAAAATGATATGCATCTATTGCCAAAAATATATTGAAGGAGGGGGTATTAACAAGTTCAAGCAATACTTGGCTAGGATAGGAGGATATGTAAAGCCATGTAGAGCACCAAATGAAGTAATAGAGCATGTTAGGGCAGAATATCTTTAGAAGTCTGAGACTCAAGTCACTGAACTAGCAGAGAAGTTTGTGACTCAAGTAGTTGCAAAGTTTGGGAGCCAAAACTCGACCAACTGAGTTGAATCATGATAAGAAGTTTCAAGTAATAATGTTGATCACTAAAATCATATATGTAGACATGAAGTAGGCCAATGGCCCCATAGCTTGTAGGCTTTGTTTTTGGACTCTACAGGCCATTTAGAGCCTCATTGATTATATATTTTGTGGTTGATATGTATTGCACTTGGTGTCATTTTGATATATTCACCTTTACTGTAATATTCCTAATTAGCTATTCTTCTAATTAGAAATATTAAAGTTTTGATAATTTTGTATTCCTAATGTTAGCCAAAAATAATGTGGGTCGAGAACCCACAAATTAGATTAAAGTAAACTATGACATTTTCCTGTAGTGGAGCAGCAAAGATTGCGGCCTTGGTGGGGGCACGATGAGCCAATGAGGAGGAATCGTGCCATCCATGAAGACAACATTGTGGTCGGACAAGAAAAGGCGGCGCAGGAGTGGCTAGAGGAGGGGTAGCACAAAATTTGGTGGGGCCCAAGGGGAACGTTGGGCTTTTGCAGACAAAAGGGAAGAGCCAACTCATTTTGCTCATTCATTCATCATCTATTGAACTTGTCATTTGGCAAAGCACGCTTGAGCAAGTCCCAAGTTTGCCATTGTTGTTCAGCAACCGAGTGTTTCCAAGCGGGAACCTCAACCTCTGCTCCGGGGGACTTCGAGTGCCTACCCTAGGGTGGATATTTCACCATTTCGAATCAGGGAGGAGCTGTGGTATCCATTCACAGTGTGTTCACCATCAAAGACAACGCAGCATAGTCCCAGCAGCGCAATCACTGCACAGTAGTGAGAGAGAGCTCATTCGGGTGCTGAGGAATGCAGGATATTTTGAGGAGGAAATTGGCGGGGAGGCTAACAACTTCCTAACAAGGTTATTGCACATAATTTGGGAGCAATCTGCAATAGTATTTCCAGGTGCACAGATTCATCCAACAGTGCAGAGAGCCAAGCCCAAGAGGGCCAATTTCCGGGGTCAGCCATTTCACAATTCCTTTGCGGGTTATTATGGGTTTTGTGAGTAGAGACCGAGGTTAAAAGCCCGGAATTTTCTGAGTGTTATTCCAAGCCCTATCAGCAGATTCAGTGGAGCAGCAGCAACAACAACATTTCTGGGCTAGGAATGCGCAGAGCTAGAGCAGCATAGTGTACCTTTGAGGGTTAATTTGAGCTTGTTTCAATGGCCACTTCAGCTTGCCTTGAGCAAGCCCAGGTGCCATCATTCCAACACCCACATTGTACACCTTTATATCAGATTAATAAAATGGCTCAGACCTGAATTTCATTGCTCCAGTTTGTGTTTTCATGGTGTAATTTTTTTTGTTGTTGCTAATGTCTATTGATGCATTGTTATTACCGCTAATTTCCAATTAGGAATATTACAGTGGTATCAAAGCCCATACACTTGGCTCAGCATGTGAAGCACGCAGTCTATGACACTGGAGAACAAACAGAGCGTGACTTACATGATAGTGTTCTGAAGGTTGTAGAAAGAAAGATAGGGGACGCAGAAGATGGAAGGAGCAAGGAGGATGAATTCGCTCACCTTCTGCTGAAGTCAGAACAGGACCTCTCCACGAGGATTGAGGAGATAGGTCAATGATTTAGTAATGGCAGCAAGGGAAAGGGAGTCCAAGGGAATTTCCAATTTGGAGAAGGGTATGGCACTTCGCAGCACCCCAAACTACATTGTTGATTGTACCATATACTCCACCACGGTCTAATATTCCTATGTTCCTAGCATATGGAGGGAGAAGCCCACGATTGGTAGTTCCATTGGCTAACTACGTTGGGTCACGTAGGAGTGATAGTGTATGATGAGTTTCCACGGAGGGTGTTGGATAGATTTGACAGGAAGGACCCAGAAGAATATTTTGGGAAGTTGACTAATCTCAAGCAGACGAGGAGTCCAGAGATATACATTTCAGAGTCCTTAAGATTGTTGGTGATGGTTCCAGACCTGTAGCAATCTAGGAGGATTTATATGTTTGTTTTAATATCCCCAAATGAGGTTTAACAAGTAATAAAAGAACAAATAGACAATAAACTACAACAAAATGGAAAATAACATCAAAACAAAAGAAATGAAACCAAAACCAGCTAATCCATTTTATTAATTTTTGTCGAAAGAGTACAATGGAGGTGCTCAGAAAGATGACACTTGGGCTTGCACTAGACAGGTTGAAGAATTGCTCTAAATCCGGACAAAAACACATTTGGAATGATGCTCTGCGTGGCTCCCTCTCTGCGCTGTCAATGTTGGAACTGTCGCAGCTGGCTGGAATCGGAATATGGTTTGTGCTTGCTCCCATGCTCAGAAAATTTCGAGCTTTTAACCCTAGTCTCTACTCACAAGACCCACAAAAACCCGCGAAGGATTTCCATAAATTTTGACCCTGGAAAATTGCCCCCCTTGGGCTTGGCACGCTGCTATGCTGGGGAAATCGGTCTCCTGGCTAAAACTGCTGGAAAGTGTCTCCAAAACTCTGCCCAAATCCCTGGTAGGAGGTGGCTAGCCTCCCCTCCAAATGCTACGACTGAAACTGCATTGCTCCTCCACTTCCCGACCTTCCTCTCTATTGGACTGCACAATCACTACGCAGTTTGGACTACCTCTGCGTTGTCCTGAAGGGATTGCGTGTGGCTGTGATGTTTCTTTGTAAGCTCTTCACAAAATAGGTGGAATTCCTCTCCTGAGCGAGCACTCGAAGTCCCTCGAGGTAGAGGTTGAGATCTCCGCTTGGAAATTTATGTGCTAAACAGCATTGCAGACTTGGCTAAACAGCTCAAGCGTGCTTCAGTGAGTCAAGACAGAAAATCAGATAGATGAATGAATCATGAATGAGCTGCTCTCATTCCCTTTTGTCAAAACTAGGCCTCCAACGTTCCCTTAGGCCCCAAGGACCGTGTTGCCCCTCCTGCGGACTACCACTGCCCTGCCTCTCCCACGCAGCCACCTAGGAGCTGCCTCCATAAACTGGGTGGCCACATGGACCCCACTTCAGCCGCAATATTTGCCTTTAGAGACTATAGGGAAGCACTTTAGTTGCTTAGTTTTATTTGTGGGTCCCCTTACCCACTTTACTTCTGCTTAACATAAAGAAAATCAAAATTAGTCAAAAATTAATATTCCCAATTAGTTGACTGCTAATGGGGATATTACAGCCCTCCCCGCTAGATTGTTGCTTGTCCTCAAGCAACTGCAAAGAAGCATGTTGAAGTATCTTTTCCCCCTCCCAAGTGCATCCTCATCCGGGAGGTTCCTCCATCTGATCAGGTATTCCTTCACTACACTGCTCCTCAAGTGACTCTCCCTGGCGTCCAGTATGGCCTCTCGCTGAAGTACCAAGTGCCCCTCATCGTCCATGGGAGGTGTTGTTTAGTCACTTCATCTATCAAGCAAAAGAAGCGGCCAAGTATAAACATCGAGAAGCTAAGAAGGATGGTGGACTAAATAAATGGTGAAGACCTTGGAGAGAAGGTCCCTAAAGGATAAGCGCGGTGACTAGACCTATCGGGGCCACTACACAGTAGGAAGCAACGCTCATGGCTCCGTGGCGGAACCATGAGCCACAGAGCTCGCGAGAAAGGCTTTTTGTCGGCCTCAAAAGAGCCTTGCGATGTCAAAAGTTGGGCCCCCAGAAAAGGTGATGTCACTTTTCAACGAGCCATGCACAAGCATTCCGCGGGGTTAGAAAATTGGCCCGAAGACTCTTGTGCAACCCGCCGAAGTTCAAAAGGAGCCCACAGAAGATGATAGTTGGCGCTGGTGAATAAAGAGGTTAGGTAAGTCTAGGATGGCAATAAGAAGGTCGGTACCTGCTTTGATTCGGCACATGGCTCCCACCAACCCGATTGCTGCCGGCCAATTACCCATCGCCACGTGTCCCATTGTCAACGTCCTTATGACGCCAGCCGTACAATTGTCACCCTGTCTCGTACTCCGAAAAACCCCATCTAATATAAGCTTGTTTTACCCTCGACTGTGTAAATTACTGGTTGTTAACCGGCTTTTCGCGCAGAACAGGTTAAAATTCAAGTGCAAGGTCGTTTTCAAACCCACGTCGCTTTCCCCTTGGCTACTTCACTACTCTCAGGTATTTAGTCGTTTTTCTGTCTCACTATTTCCCTTCTGTTTTTATTTTTAAATGGTCATGGGGAAAATGAAAACCGAGAAGTCTGCGCTTGAAACCCAACAAGCCCACGAGGTCAGGACTGCTCCTAGACCTGAGCCCCTCGTCGATGCCCACACACGAATTCATGACCCAATCTACCCATTTAGTGTAGCCCACACCAGAGCTAAGCTTTTCAACAATCATCGAAAAGGCGAGGACATGTTCAAGGTCGTCGAGTCGGGTCTGTATTACCAAATCGCTCCAACCACATACCCTGTTCCCAAGTTCATTAGCTGGCTTAGGGAGGCCTATGACGAACACATAGATAATTTTCTTTCTACCTAGAGCAATAAGATTTTCTGCATTACGCCCCAACTCATAAGGAAGGCCATTCACTACCCACTCAGCCAAGATTATGTTGAGTTCTCCGAGGTCTCCCTCTCCTGTCATTTCTCAAAGCTGCCATGGGAAAAACAAAGCAGTTTCCTCAGCCTCCTCTCAAATTCCCCACCTATCATCTTTCCCGCTCACGGACTTTATTCCCTTGTCGGCTTTCCGAACCAATGTACAGCTCGTCCTAGCACTCATCTCAAGGTTGTTAGGGTCTGAGGAGGTTGACCAGGTGACTAAAGAGGGCATAGCTTTTCTATGGCTCATGATGCAAAAGGACATCCTTTTGGATATCCCCTCTTTCTTAGCTTTGGCTATCCAGGCCCAGTGTCAAGAAACTTCCGCGGTTGGTTCTTTCAAGTATTGTTCCCTTGTATTTTACCTGTTCCTATTCGAGCACGCAGATAGATTTGAAAGTCTACGCCAGAGCAGATTCTCGAGGATAAATGCCCAACCCAGAACCGTCTTCGAGTGGACTACGACAGTTCGCCAGCTGCCAGATGGGAAGGGGTATGCAAAATTAATTGATGAGTTCATGTCCATAGCTTATGCTATTATACATGACAGTCCTCCTCCTAGAATCTTTCCTAAGCAAAAGGGCTGGTTGCAATTTAACGAGGATGATTGCACAGGGGACTGGTATCTGTTTGATGACCATACCGAGATCAGAGTCTACGGTGCAGAGGTACCTCCCTACCACCTACCGGTGTTCCCAGCTACGCGATTCTTTACCCTCGAATTCATCCGACAGGCCTTGAAAGCTGACCACATCCATTTCGTACCTGCGAAGAAAGGATACATCCTCAAACTTCCAACTTCAATTGGCCCCTTCACCATCAATTCGAGGCATACCCTCTCAACCGTGGAAAAAACGCTGCAAGAGATGAACCTCCCTCAGGGAGACGTCTGGAACTATGACCCTAAGGGAGTCGTCACCAGTAGGAAGAAGAAAATAAAATCAACAGCTTATACACATGAGACTAGGCCCTTCATTGAATGGAGAGTTAACCTTGATGTGTGGCCTTTGGATGCACAAATGGAGACCGAGTCCTCAGCTGCAGAAGGGAAAGGAGATAATGTGTCGGTTGGGACAAAAGAACAGGGACAAGAAGACCCCTCAGGAAGCCAGGAGGTCATGGATACTGATGAAGAAGCTCACCCTCATAAAAAACAGAGGACTCAAGGGCCAGATGACATAGGGGTCGAGCTATCCGATGAGGGGACTCCTGAGTTAAGGGGTCCTGACAAGGACAAGCCAAGTTTTCATGTTTCTTTTGACAATGCCTCCTCGTCAGCCCCCTCAGAACTTTCATAGGCAATCATGGTGAACAGGCAAGAAAAAACTTCTTACCAAGATAGAAGTGGAAAACCAAGAGTTGAAACGAAAGCTAAACATGTCTCGTGAGGAACAAGTACAGACGGAAGAGCTCGTCTAGGTAGAGAAGGAGAAATCAGTTCTCGCTGACTCACTTGCCAAGCAACAGGAAGAGAATGCCCAGAAGGACACGGAGATTACCGGACTTAAACAGAGGCTATCAGAATGGCAAGTCAAATGGGACCAGCATACATGCGTGATCCCTGTATCGGGTAATCCCGAGATGGCCCCTGAACAGCTGACCAAGACCCTGTTCGATTTAAGGGTATCGAAGGATGAGATCCGCTCAGTTCGCCAACTCCTACAGCAGTCTGAGGCCACTCTAGCAGCGAACCAGAAGGTGACGGCATCCCTACAAAAAGAGGTTGAAAACCTCCGCAAGGAAACCCAGGAGCAGAATAAGTCTATCAAAGACTTAAAGGGGCAGATCAAGGGTAATATGTCAATCGTGGAGGCGAGGCGACTGGTTTGGGCAGAGATCATAGCAGAGGTTAAGCTACGTTGGAACCTCCTCGTATTGATAAATGACAAGAAGATTGCAATTCATGAGTTTAAAACTCAATTTTAGGCTGGACGTAGAGCAGGGGAAGAAAAGGCCACCATAGCGAAGAAGTATATCCGGTACCTCAATGAACTCTCCCCTGAAGAATTGAGTGCACAGGGAATATTTGACCGTTTCAGGACAGTTATGGAGGTCGGGAGAGTAATTGAGAAAGAAACTGCGTGCGCAAATACTCTGGGTTGTTTGGTGATCGTATCAAAGGGAGTGGAGAAGTTCGATCAAGAGTGGGGCAAGCGGGTAGAAGTTGGCCTCCCACCATGTTGGGATCCACAGTCAGGCGCATTCTGTGAACTAACGGCCTATGATCAAAAGATGTCAGATATCATGTGTAATGCAGATATATCGTTGGACAAAATAGCCCGACTAAAGGCTGAGACCATAATAGCTGCACTGCGCAAAGAATTCTTCCTTCTCTGTCAGGTGAAGAAATTCCTTGTCGTCTACGTGGATTACACTGAGCTAACTTACATGCAGACTTTGTTCGAGGCTTACAACACAATACCATCAACTGGGGAAGCTTTGTGGCAAAAGTGTTGTGACTATGTGAATCCGCCAGTCTCTTCTACTTCACAGTAGCTGCCACCTCCTCCACCTCATCCACTCGGATCCTCCTCATCTTCAGCTCAGCCACGTCGTCCAAAAAGCTCAGGCACTCCTCGGCGTAACAACAAATGATGGATATTGTGATTTGGCCCAAGCGGCCTGTTTTAAACTTTGATTTTCTAATTTCTATGTAATGTAAAAATGGGTGAAATCTCGATTTCACCCTATGCACTCTTTATGTTTTCTATTTTCTATTATGTCCTTGTTATAGTCTACGTTGGACCATGCTGTTTCAGATGAGATGTCGTTATGCCTCATCATTTTTTATTAGGATTGAAAATTGCCATATCACCAGAGAATATTTTGTTCCAAAATATCTGCTCTGATTGTTTATGTAAAATACTATAAAAGACCAAGCTGCAGACTAAGTAAAGGTTCCGGATTTTCTAGCAAAGGAAGTTGTAGTCTGCGTATCATCTTTTGTAATTTTGAGGTTTTGCTCTTAGTGCATATCTGAAGAGCCATTTTGAAGAATAATATAAAGTCTGTCTGTTGCGATAATGAATTCCTACTGAAATAGATGAACAGTATGTATTTTCTCGATATAGTTGTACAATGTAATGTTCATTGTACTCATATGTTCCTTCCTGTTATCGTTACTTTCGGAATGCGGGTGTTATATGAGTTGTATATGAATTTATCTTCTAATGATACTCATATCATACTTTACAGTAACATTTTAAATATAGCTTGAGGCACGATTTTTGTTCCAAGTTCCCTTTTCATATCGCTTTCCTCTAAGACCTTTAAAGGGTGGATTCTTGTACTTGTCTAAGCCCACCTTGCTTTGACGTTCTCCAAATATTCCACACAGTTTCACATCCCCATTAACTTTTATAACTGTTCATTTGTTCCAAATTCGACCCTGTTTGCAACAGCTCCATTTCATGACTGCTTCAAGCCCATTCTGAGCAAGCCTTTCTCTTTACAACTAGAGAGCTCGAGGCTACTAGTCTTCCTTCTCTGAGATTCAGGACCACCATTCAAAATATCTCAAATTCATTTGATATCAAGAGGTTCCCTCCCACAAGCATGCAGAATAATCTGAAAAACCTCCTGTCTTAAGATGTCCTAGGCACTAGTCTTTGGCAACTCAACGCTGTCTCTAGGAGGGACAACAAGAGGTAACTCAACTGCTGATGTCACCTGTTGGCCCAGAGCCTTCTTTAGGCAAGATACATGGAATATGCTGTGCACCCGACTCCCTAATTGTAGCTGCAACTCATACGCTACCTCCCCCACTCTCAGAGTGACCCTGTAAGGCCCATAGAAACGTGGTTTCAGATTCTCTGCCCCCTTCTACTTCAGTGTGGACCACTTGTATGGTTGGAGACGTAGGTACACTAGATCCCAAATTTCGAAGTGCCTCTCCACGCAGCCCCTGTCAGCGTAAATCTTCTGTTGATTTTGTTCTGCCCGCTAATTGTCCTTGTGAGCCCCCAAGATATCTTGGCTCTCCTAGACCCAGAAAGATGACATCAACAAAAGTTAAGGCATCATAACTATATAATGCACAAAATGGAGACATGCATATGGACATTTGGCATGTAGTGTTGTAGCAGCACTCCCCCATGTGTAGCCATCTCAACCATGCCTTCTGCTGCCTGGTGACATAGTTTCGCAAGTAGCCTTCCAACGACTTATTAACTATCTCCGTCTGGCCATTCGTCTAGGACTGGTAGCTCGTGCTAGGAGTGAACTCTTGTTAAAATTGGACAACTAGGTCCAAACTCCATGTTGTGATGCTCAAATGAAGACACCAATATTTTTATTGGGTTCCTCTTTCGAAAAGGTGCAAGATCGATCTAAAGATCATCTAGATCCGATGAGCAGAACATTTTTAATACTTTCAAAATATGTGCAGGTCGACCTTAAGGTTTTACACCCCCAGCGAATGTGTCACACACCCTCAGTGATTGATATAAATAGAGTCAACGTTGGAGGACATTTCAATCATCTCATCACACATATCCTCATGATCTAAAAATGGCTGTCGTAAATATGGATGATGCCGTAAATCTAGATGATGCCGGAAATGGATGCCGGAAATTTGGATGATGCCGTAAATATGGATGATGGCGGAAATGGATGCCGGAAATTTGGATGATGCCGTAAATATGGATGATGGCGGAAATGGATGATGCCGGAAATGGATGCTGTAAATCTGGATGTCGTAAATCTAGATGTCGTAAATATGGATGATGCCGTAAATATGGATGATGCTGGAAATCTGGATGTGGGAATTTTTTTGTTGAATTATGTTGATTTTTGATGAGTTGTCTTTAAGGGCTGTGTGTGTGACACTTCTGGTTGGCTAACCGTATTGAGACTTTGCTAGTTGAAGCATCCTGTTGACCACCGTAACGCACTAACACACTTATATTGTAATATCCCAAATGGGATATTTTAACTAAAATTGCAGAAATAAACTTAAGCAGCAAAATAAACGGAAATATACACACAGCCACTAATCGAACACAATGGATGCCGATAAAATCACTGAGCCATTTTATTAATCCATGGTAAAAAGTACATCAACATAAAGGAACAGCGGAACATGAGCTTGCCAAGCAAGCGGAGCAAAACCTAGAAAGATCTTTGGCCCAACTGATGAATGACTCTGGCAATGACGTAGACGACTTGGCAAGAAGATTGTTGTAAATCGGCTACAGCAAAACTGTCACTGAACCCCTAGAAGCACAAGTTGAAGATCCGGATGATCCTCACACCAATCCCTGAAGCTCTGCGAAACTTCTGAATGAAGTCTCCTCAAGAGAGTTGGGTTTTCGTCCAACACTCACAAATCACCTGAGGGTTTCCGTCCTGGGGCTACGGCTGAAGTAGAGAACCACAGTCTCAAACCTCTCATACACAAGAAAATGATCTACTCCAAATATATCTCCCAATGGCCTCCTCCCTTTCTTTTATAGATCTCTTGGAGCCTTGTAGAGCATTATTTTATTATTATTTTATTCATGGAGCACTTTTCCCTTTTATTAAAATATTCCTTTTTAATGCAGAAAAGGGTAAATCGGCTACCACGCCCCCTCCGGTCACTGAAATCCATGTCTAAGTGTCCCACCATGTAGGTATCCTTGTCCCGGTTCCAATGAGCTATTACACTAAGGTGTTCCATCATGTATTCCTCCCGGAATTCCACCTTGAGTGTAATCAGCTGATTTAAGCCCAGAAATAACTCAAATTTCCGAAAGTTATCGGAATGCACCAGATTGAAAGCCAAACCGCTCGGATGATGGAGTATATCAAGTGAATGCCTCCGGAAACCATGAAAACTCCTCAAAACTCCTCCAAAGAGCTCCTGAGCCCACTGGTAGCACCCATTTGTACATGTGACCTGTCTGCTCCTAACTCTGGAAGTCCAACCTGACCCGGTAGTAGGTGACACCAAAAAAAAGAATATTACAGACCTTCCGCCCCAAGATTGCTTGCCCTCAAGCAATCCAGATATGTGACCCACTCTATCGGCCCGATGCAACTAAGACCCAATGCCCGGATCCCATACAAACCTCCTGGTGCAACTATGTGCCTGTGTCAAGCCACCCGGAATAGACCCCTCAATGTCGGGATCCCAAACTGATCTCTCACTGTACCTGTCATGAAATAATCCTCCCGGATCCCCATGCCACGATGGCCAATCATCGCCCAAGTCCCACCGCCCAGACTGCGCACTGCCTCTAGCTATCACTGATGCTCTAAGAGGGGAAGACCACGTCTCCTGCTGCGCTAGATCTATGACGGTGTAAGCTGCCCCATCAACTGTGTACCAATTCATCTCCTCTCTCCAATCCAATCCCTGACTAAATCCACTGTTGATTCTGCTCTCCTGAAACCGAGATGGGATGCTGAAGAATCTGCCCCACTACCAACTGGAACCTATATCATCAGTCATGTCTAAGTGCCCTTGCCCTGCTGTGCTCCCTACGAAGAATATCGTACCTTCAAGAGGATACCAACTCATGATCTCTCGCCAGTCCAACCTGGAAGAAGAATCCAATGTAGCAACAACTACATATGGAACACGCCTAGAGCGTTGCCGCCAGCCCATAATCAACTCCCCCTCCTCTGCCCTGTCTGCCAATGAAAGCTGCCTGTAGAAGGAAGCCCTTCTCTCTATAATGGGCCAAAGTGGGCAAGATATGCTACAAGCCCCATCGATGTACTCCTAGAGAGTGCTACTCACTGAAAACACTGCAACTCTGCTGACTGCGTGTAAATCTATCTGCACCTCATCCCTGTGTCAACCCATAGATGGATGCTCCACCATCTCCAATAGCTCCTCCCACTCCTAATTAGGAATGTCATGCTCCTGCTGTCTACTAGCCCCCTGCAGAACAATCCCATCAACATCCAACACCTCCAGAGGATATGGATTTGCAACTGTTGTCACCGTACTCGATGTCGGTGCATCTGACAGCTCCACCTCAATGGCTGACCCCAATGTTAGCGGCATATCCCTCATCGGCTCAATGTGGACGCCCATCTGGCTCTCCCCCAAAGGAATATCATGCTTGATGTGAATAGTGTCCTTCTCTGTCGACTCAGGCTCCATCACATGCTGCTTTGGCTGAATCGTCACAAGTGACTCTTCACCCAGAGTATCTCCCGCAGAGTCCCGTGACTGCTCACCCTGCACACTGGAACACAGCTCCGGTCTACTGTCATCATCTATGCATGACTGCCCTAACTCCCCAAAAGCGTCCTCAACTGATCCTATGGACTCATCTGAAGAAGAGTCCTCACCCTGAAATACAGAAGGAATGCCCTCCTATCCGGCGCTACCACATCATCTGCATCTCTCAAACATGAGTGATTAGGACCCCCAAGGTTCTTTGCAAATGAAGCAAAGTCCCTTCCTCCTCAGCTCATTTCTGCTGCTTGACCCACCAAACTAGAGCAGCTCCTCCCTGGTCAACTGTCTCTAGAGAAAATCAATGTTCTGCTCAACTAGCCCTTGGGCTAGCCCATAAGCAGCGAACGAGACCAACTGCTCTTTCCTCCAGACGCTCAACAATCGGGTCTGCAACTCTCGGCTAATGGTCTCATGGTCTCTCATACATGATGACAAGATGGACTGCATGTGTGCTATGACGGTGTCAGGATGATGTCTCCTAATGCTGAAGAAGCATTGGAACATCTGCAAAATCAAGTCATCACACTCAAGGTCAAACATGATGACATAAGTCTTGATTGTGGCCATACTCCATAGAATCTCATGCTTCTTCCCAAAGGTAGAGCCTGCACTGTTGTCCAAATCCTGAAAAGTCTCTACAATCAACCTCATAATCCTCCTCATAACATCATCATTATATGGGGCTATAGGTGCGGTCAATTTCATGATGTTACTGAGGCAAGCTGCAACTGGAAGTGTGACCCCTTCACAAGGTTCCTCCAAGAATTTGGGTTGTATGAAAGCAAGCATAGCAGGCTTTAGAGCCCAAATCAGTTTCTTCCCTTCTGCTTGGTCTATTGTAGACATGAGTTCATTAAATTCTTCTAGTTTGGACAAAACTCTCCATGACATCTTCATGTGTTTCAGATCTGTCCCAAGTGCAAAAATTTTGCGACCAATCTCCAATGTTCCCTGCAAATCTTTTGGCTGTCCTTTTTTAAGGATGGCACAAATCTCTCTTGAAAGAGGTCTGTTGTTCTGCTTGGTTTCTGGGTGCATGCCATGGTTAATTTCTATGTTCAATCTTCTCAACTTATTGAGTTCCTCCATCACAGAATTCTTGCATGAGAACATTATTTTCTGAGTTTGCTATTTTTCCTAGTGAAGTGTTTTAACAAACAGATTACTTGCACAATGTTTCACGTGCAATTCTGAGTTGCTTCAACTCAGTATTGCATTCCTGAGCTGTTGTAACTCAGCATTACATATGTAATGGACATTCCACTCCAAACAACCCTCTCTCTTACATATATGACTCACTACATGCTCAGAAATGTACAAACCCAAAAATTAAATGCAAACAGTAGCACCACTGGAAATTAATTACATAGGAAATAAAACCCAATAGCTTGAATTGTTTCTAGAATGCATATAGCTTCAGCAAATATAGATATTAAAATAACAAAGCTGTAGTGCCAAAGTTAACATTGAGAACCTAGAATTGATGCGCTGGATTAGCAAGTGCGTGATAATTTTTTCCACATACAGTGAAGCGCCCCGCGTCCTTCTCAATGCCCAGATTAACACGCTCAGCTAGCAGGAGAATACATGAAAGTTTTCGGCTGGATGTATAAGGAATTTTGCACCCACTCCCATGAGTTGACTTCACCCACGAAGTAAGAGTTCTCCTCACAGATTTCACGTTGAGTTCCTGTAGCAGCTCAAAGAAGTTTTGCACCTGTAGCGAACACACTTTTCAGCAAAGATCTTGGTCTCAAATCATGATGAGTACAACCAAGAAATTTGGTATTAGCGACATGAATACCCATGGCTTAGCAAAGAATATGGCTTGTCGCCAATGGATTTGGCTTCTGCACAGCGATCCGACCAATATCCATGGAGATTGCACGATACTGCTTCATGTGATTGGATATACCATGATCCACCAGTTTGTCCCCTGGCTATTGTTGACTAGTATGACGTCAGAGTCAGTTAGTTGTAGGCATCAACCTCTTTTACGGTGCCTCTCGATTTTGAGAGCAGTCAACTATGCGGCCATGATTCCTCCGTGTCAATGCCATGACTTGAACCACGTCTTCATGCAAAATTCATATGCAAGGCCATCATGTCGTATGGCCCTGAGGTTGGCTATGACAATGAATTCCCACAAAGCGATAATTTCCGCTTCCCAAATCGCTTCGATTTTATGAGGATTGAACAAAATCGAAGATATCTGGCAATACGTCCCTCTTAGAGAATACACCAGATGATGCCCTCGGTCTGCGATAGAATAGGCTCTCTTCCTTCACAATAAAATTGGTCCTAACTTGCAAAGAGAATGAACTCTCGTCCAAGATCAGGACGGTAAAACCCCAAGTGATTCACAGCCCTTTCAAAATTTTGACACTGAAAAATTAATAATATCACGGCCCTTTTTTTCAATTAATCTTTTATGGCCTTGCAAAATAGTGTCTTGGAAGATATTCTTCAAAATTAAATTTGGCTAAATAAAAATTTTGACCAAGTAATTTGAACAAATGTGGTTCCCAAAATGCGAACAACTCCTTCGAAGTAAATCGAATGATTTAATAATTACTCCATCGTAAAGCTTGGCCTCTTCGTAATTTCGGCCAAATGACTTGGCACTACAAGATTTTGATGCAGCCTCTTTTACACTTCTAGTTTGGCTTTTGAGTTTTCATACGGTCTCCACAAAGAGTCGACTCCTTCAGCATAATACACCGCACCTCATATGAAACTCAATCTTTGCCTTGAAAGAAATTTCCTTTGCAATGAACCCCCTAAGGGTTTCTTCTTCAACACTTTCGCTCTAGGTACCAAGTTTTCTGTTTCCACGACAACCCTTTGATAACAATAGCTGTAACTGAAAATTGTAATAATAATTACTGCAACTGGAGCTGAAACCCACAGGCTGAACCAAGATTGAGGCTCTGATACCACTGTAATATCCCAAATGGGATATTTTAACTAAAATTGCAGAAATAAACTTAAGCAGCAAAATAAATGGAAATATACACACAGCCACTAATCGAACACAATGGATTTCGATAAAATCACTGAGCCATTTTATTAATCCATGGTAAAAAGTACATCAACATAAAGGAACAGCGGAACATGAGCTTGCCAAGCAAGCGAAGCAAAACCTAGAAAGATCTTTGGCCCAACTGATGAATGACTCTGGCAATGACGTAGACGGCTCGACAAGAAGACTGCTACAAATCGGCTACGGCAAAACTGTCACTGAACCCCTAGAAGCACAAGTTGAAGATCTGAATGATCCTCACACCAATCCCTAAAGCTCTGCGAAACTTTTGAATGAAGTCTCCTCAAGAGAGTTGGGTTTTTGTCCAACACTCACAAATCACCCAAGGGTTTCCGTCCTGGGGCTACGGCTAAAGTAGAGAATCACAATCTCAAACCTCTCATACACAAGAAAATGATCTACTCCAAAGATATCTCCCAATGGCCTCCTCACTTTCTTTTATAGATCTCTTGGAGCCTTCTAGAGCATTATTTTATTATTATTTTATTCATGGAGCACTTTTCCCCTTTATTAAAATATTCCTTTTTAGTGCAGAAAAGGGTAAATCGGCTACCACGCCCCCTCCGGTCACTGAAATCCGTGTCTAACTGTCCCACCATGTAGGTATCCTCGTCCCGGTTCCAATGAGCTATTACACTAAGGTGTTCCATCATGTATTCCTCCCGGAATGCCACCTTGAGTGTAATCAGCTGAGTTAAGCCCATAAATAACTCAAATTTCCGAAGGTTATCGGAATCCACCGGAACGAAAGCCAAACTGCTCGGATGATGGAGTATATCAAGTGAATGCCTCCGGAAACCATGAAAACTCCTCAAAACTCCTCCAAAGAGCTCCTGAGCCCACTGGTAGCACCCATCTGTACATGTGACCTGTCTGCTCCTAACTCTGGAAGTCCAACCTGTCCTGGTAGTAGGTGACACCAAAAAAAAGAATATTACATATATTTTTCTGGCTTGTCTTCTGTCAATCTAGTGGTATGTTCTATCAGCACTTTACTTTCTTGTTTATGTGATTGCTGACTGACATTGGGGATAAAAGTAAAGTTGCATCAAGCATAGAACAACTTCAAAAATTTAGATGGTATCAGAGCTGAGGTGAACATAAAGCCCTAGTTTGTACCAATCACCGAAGAAGAGGATGGGTTCCTCAAACTACAATGGCTTTAAGGCTGATGAAAAATTGACAGGGAAGGATGAATTCCATGCTTGGAAGATAACATTGGATCATAATTTGGAAGACCAAGATGTCATGGACTATGTGCACGGTAAAATCCAAGAGCCTCCATCCACTGCAACTGTTGTTGCCAAAACAAAGTACAAAAAGGGGGAAATCAAAGCAAAGTTGATGATCAGGGACTCAATTCATAAAAGTTTGGTTGCCTACATCTCTAAGCTAGGTCACTATGCTAGCGAATGCCCTTTCAAGAAGGTCAAGAAAAGGAAGGCTCCCTCCGGCAGAAATGGGCAACCTTTCAAAAGGTCAAGAAATTCCAGGTATGAGGAATCAAATGTTTTTGATGATAAAATAAATGAATTCATTCTTGTATCTGCCCTTTCTACTGCATCTCCACCCGAAACTATGGATGTCTAGTTGATAGATAGTGGTGCCTCAAGGCACATCATTGGGTTCAAGGAAGCACTTACTGATATGGTTGAGAAGGATACTAATCTACAAATTATCCTCGGAGATAATGCCACACATCCCGTGAAAGGGACAGGGACTGTGACCCTCCACTTCTCTCAAGGTCAAGTCCTCCACCTGCAAGATGTACTATATATACCTAATTTGAAGAAGAACCTTGTGTCTGTTTCAGCCATGGAAGACAAAGGTTTCAATGTGGCATTCATTGATGGAAGGTGCGCATGGGGAAGAAGAGTTTCAAGGAAGCTACCACGATTGGGTTTAGAGTTGGTACACTCTACCAGGTTGGAGGAAGTCCACTGGGAGCGATGACATGTGATACTATCCGACAGACTGAACTATGGCACCGGAGGTTTGAACAACTTCACTACAAGGCCCTTCCCGAAGCAAGGAAGGTGGTGACGGGGATGCCTAAGTTCTCAAATAATCACGAAGGTGTATGTCAGAGTTGTGCCGAAGGAAAGCATACAAGGGGACCTTTCCCCTCAAGTGTCACAAAGAAATCTGATGTCTTGCAATTAGTACATTCTGATCTGTCTAGTATGCTGCTCGTGAAATCCTTGGGAGGATGTTCTTATTATATGAGACGAACGACTTCAAGAACTTTTGCAAAGGAGCTAGCATCAAGAGGGAGACCACAATGTCTGTGGGCTACAGCGAAACTTCGAAGGCCTATAAATTATATGTGCCTGGTCAAAGGGAAGTGGAGATATGCCACGATGTTACCTTTGACAAAGATGCTTCCCTGAGGAAAGTAGTCAATCTTCCGAGATCTAAGGAAGATCATGAAGCAAGGCCTGGAAATCAAGAAGAATCGAAGGATGAGACGATGCTCGATGTTGAAGGGCCAATGGACCCAATTGATCCACCTCCTTCAATAGGGAAGAGACCATCATGGCTCAGGGACACTCTCGAGGATACCGAGGGGCATATGGCCCCAAAGGCGGACATTCGTGAAAGCAAGAAGCTAAGTAGATACCAAGGGTATCTAGCAGGCATGAGTAGTACTGTACAATCTGAGCATGGATCTTTTCAGGAAGTCGTAAAGCATCAAGTCTGGAAGGAGGCTATGCACGAAGAGTATGAGTCCATAAAGAAGAATGATGTCTGGGATGTGGTTCCAAGACTGGAGGACAAAGCAGTTGTCACCTCGAAATGGCTCTACAAGATCAAGCATGGATCTGATGGAAGTGATGAAAAGTTCAAGGCAAGGAATTGGTGCCCCGTCGAAAACTACTCTCCAAAAGACGTAAACTATGGTATATTTTGACTATGACGATATACCACCATCCGATCTATCATAGCCCTTGCTGCTATGCAAGGATGGAGTCTTCATCAGATGGATGTGAAGACCACATTTCTGCATGGTGCGATAAAGGAAGAGGTGTATGTGGACCAACCTCTGGGGTTCGAAGTCGAGGATCGCGACACCAATGTTTGCAGGTTGAAGAAAGCCCTCTATGGGTTGAAGCAAGCACCCAGAGCTTGGTACGAGAGGATAGATAGCTACCTGATGAAGCTAGGCTTCACTCGTAGTAATGTTGATCCGAACCTTTACTTCAAGGTTGATAGAGAGAAGCCTCTCATTCTGGTGTTGTATGTGGACGACCTATTCCTGACAGGTGTTGTCCCTCTCATTCATCAGTGCAAGAGGGAGCTCGCTACTGTGTTCGAGATGAAGGACCTAGGACTAATGCACTACTTCCTAGGCCTAGAGGTCTGGCAGAGACCTAGCGAGATTTTCCTTTCTCAAGGAAAATACATTGTGAAGCTTCCGGAAAGATTTAGTATGATGGACTGTAACTCTGTGTCGACACCAATGGAGCTCAACTTTAAGAAGTTGAGTGGCAGTGCTGCTGGGCCCGTGCTACCAAATCCTACTGAGTATCTTCAACTTGTAGGGGCCCTGATGTTCTTACTGAACACCCGTTTGGACCTATGTTGTGCAGTGAACACTTTGAGTCAACACATGGTTGATCATAACATTCACTAGGTTGGTGCCAAGAAACTCTTGAGATATCTCTGAGGCACGATAGACCATGAGCTGAGATACACTGTCGGGAGTATGACACTCCATGGATATACTGATGCTGATTGGGCTGGCAGTGGGTGGATCGCAAGAGCACATCTGGATGCTACTTCATACGTAGATTTGCTTCGGGCAAGAAACTGAAGTCGGTAGCCTTGAGCACCGTTGAGGCCGAATACATTGTAACATTTATGGCCTGTTGTGAAGTCACTTGGTTGCGAAAGCTCTTCAGTGAGATGTTTGAGCATGTGCTAGATGCCACCGTTATCCTTTGTGATAACTAGAGGGGGATTCATTTGTCATAAAATCCCATGTTCCACGAACGATCCAAGCATGTTGATGGCTGGTACCACTTTATCCGGGATATGGTACAACGAGGTGCCGTAAGGCTCGATCATATAGGAACTGATGAGCAGGTCGCAGATACTCTCACAATGCCCTTGGGGAAGGTCATGTTCCTAACCTTCCATGAGAATCTCGGTATCGTGGAACGACCCTATTCTGAGAGTCTTGTTGGACGATGAGCTCTGGGAGCTATGGGGGGCTTTGGGGATAGCTTCTCGGAGCTATAAGCAACCACAGGGCTAGGCTTGCCGAACCTTGTTGGTGTGCTTGGGCCCCACGGTTATGATTGAGTTGGTTCGCCTCTCATGATCTGTGCCCTGTATGCATCCTACCCATTTGAGTTCCGGACTGATGGGAAGTACCTCTCATTTGGCCAATGAGGTGGGAAAAGCTAGAGACTAGTAGCAAAGACTGATGGACGCATCAGAGATTGTCGTACTCTCTATCTAGGACAACATGTGTCCAACCACTTAATCTGGGATCAAGTCTAGTGAGGTTTTGAACCTCCTACTGACTTCGAGTCAAATAAACCAACTTCGGGTTGGTATGTGAATCTTTGAGTCCATGTGAGGTTTCGGACTTCCTACTGACTTCGGGTCAAATAAACCAACTTCGGGTTGGTATGTGACTCTTTGAGTCCATGTGAGGTTTCGGACCTCCAACTGACTTCAGGTCAGTGAAACTAACTTCGAGTTAGTATATATGACTCTTGAGTCCAAGTGAGGTTTCGAACCTCCTACTAACTTCGGGTCAGATAAACCGACTCCGAGTTGGTATGAGACTCTTTGTGAGTCCTATAGAGGTTTCAGACCTCTGGGCTAAATCTGTCAGTCGAGAATGATGTCTTTGTGACTGACCCACTTCTGTTTTGAAATAAAGAGGCCAGCAAAGCAAGTTACAGCGGGATGACGCACGATGTTTGATTGCACAAGTGGATGGAGTTCTCCCTAGTTGAGAGGGAGTGTTAAAATTGGACAACTAGGTCCAAACTCCATGTTGTGATGCTCAGATGAAGACACCAATATTTTTATTGGGTTCCTCTTTCGAAGAGGTGCAAGATCAATCTAAAGATCATCTTGATCCGATGAGCAGGACATTTATTTTGAATTTATTTTTAATACTTTCAAAATATGTGCAGGACGGCCTTTAGGTTTTACACCCGAGAAAATGTGTCACACACCCTCAGTGATTGATATAAATAGAGTCAATGTTGAAGGACATTTCAATCATCTCATCACATACATCCTCATGATCTAAAAATCGATGCCGTAAATATGGATGATGCCGGAAATGGATGCCGTAAATCTGGATGTCGTAAATATGGATGATGTCGTAAATCTGGATGATGCCGTAAATATGGATGATGCCGTAAATCTGGATGATGCCAGAAATGGATGCCATAAATCTAGATGTCGTAAATATGGATGATGCCGTAAATATGGATGATGCCGGAAATCTGGATGTGGGATTCTTTTGTTGAATTATGTTGATTTTTGATGAGTTGTCTTTACGAGTTGTGTGTGTGACACTTCTGGTTGGATGACCGTATTGAGACTTTGCTGGTTGAAGCATCATGTTGACCGCCGTAACGCACCAACACACTTATATTTTTCTGGCTTGTCTTCTGTCGATCTACTGGTATGTTCTATCAGCACTTTACTTTCTTGTTTATGTGATTGCTGACTGACATTGGGGATAAAAGTAAAGTTGCATCAAGCATAGAACATCTTCAAAAATTTACAGCTCTGTACCCACCAACCGAAACAGCTCCTGCCAAAAGCCCCCCATAAAGTGGTTGTCTCTATCACTAACAATGGCCCTGGGAAGACGGTGCAACCTGAATACCTCTCTAAAGAACTGTTCGGCCACTTGTGAGGTCGTGTACTTGGCCGAGATCAGAAGAAGAGAGTGTACTTGGTCAAGCGATCCACAACCACGTAGATGTAGTCTTTGCCCTATATCCTGTGCAATCCCGTGATGAATTGTATCGAGATACTTTCCCATTTCCCCTCAGGAGTGGGAAGCGACCGAAGTAGCCCTACTGCGTGGGTCATCTCTCCCTTGTTCTGCTAGCATACTTCACACTCCCTGATGTGCTGCAAAACATCATCCTTGATGCCCTTCCATGAAAACCTCTCCCTGATGGCCCTGTAAGTTTTGGTGTACCCATGGTGCCCGACCAATGGTGAATCATGGGTTGCGTGAAGGGTCTTCTCCCGCAGTTGGGAGTTGACCACTAAATAGATATGGTCTCTGCAGTAGATCACCCCATCCATCACCCGGTAGTGGTCATCAGTCACCTGCCCCTCCAAGACCTCACATGCAAAATGGTCCTTGGACTACTCCACCAACAAATGAGCCTTCAAATCTAGCTCAGTACTCAACAATGAAAAATAAGTCGGCCTCCTGAACAACGCATCAGCCACTACGTTGTGCTTCCCCTTGACATATTCTATGTCGAAGTCATAGGCTTAGATCTTACTCACCCAATTTTGAAGCCTCCCCTACAACTGTTTATGTTCTAAAATAAACCTAAGGTTGTTGTGATCAGTCCTCACACGAAACCTGTTCCCCACCAGATATTGTTGGAACTTAGCTAGCGCATGCATGATGGCCAGCATCTGCTTATCATAAATGGGGTATTGCCTCTCATGCGGCCATAGCTTCCGATTCTCAAAAGCTATGGGGTGCACCCCCTGCATCAGTACTGCACCTACTCCCTCCCCTGAAGCATCGCACTCCAACACAAACGGTTGTGTGAAGTCAGGCAGAACAAGCACCGGACAGCTGCTCATCACCTCCTTGAGCCTGTCAAACGCCCTTTGCATAGTCTCCATCCAACTGAAAGCCCCCTTTTTGGTGAGATCTGTGAGGGGTACTGCAAGCTGGGAAAATCCATTGGCGAACTTTCTGTAGTAGGTACAAATATGCATAAACCCCCGAAGTTTCATCACATTCTTAGGCTCTGGCCAATCTCGGATGGCCCTAATCTTCTCCTCGTGGACTCTCATTCCATCCACCCCAATGATATGCCCCAAATAGAGCATCTATGTCAAGCCAAACTCGCACTTGCACAGCATGGCGTAGAACTGCTACTCTTCTAGGATACGCAGTACTGTTTCTATGTGTTGAACGTGTTCCTCCCATGTGCGGTTGTATATCAGAATATCGTCAAAGAACACCAGCACAAACTTCCTCAGTTGACCACAGAAGATGTGGTTCATGCAAGACTGGAAAGTAGTCGGAGCATTGGTCAGCCCGAAGGGCATCACCAAGAACTCGAAGTGGTCGTAGTGACATCGAAACGCAATCTTGGGGAAATCCTTGTCCCTCACCCGAATCTGATGGTACCCCGACCTCAGATCAATCTTGGAGAAGAAATTTGCTCCCCTCAGCTCATCCATCAACTCATCGATCCTAGGGATTGGGTAGTGGTTCTTCATAGTTTTCTTGTTTAGAGCCATGTAGTCTATGCACATCTGCAACGTCCCATCCTTCTTCTTCACCAGAACAACTGAAGAAGCGAAAGGACTCGTGTTCAAGTGTACACAAATTCTGATTGGGTAGGGAGTGTGGTGGGTAGAAAGTCCACATTTGGATGTTGTTTCAACTTGGGATTAGCCATGATCTCATGGTTCAACAAGAAGCAGCAGTCAATGCCACTTAGTTCAACAAAGGAAAAGTACACGGCAGCAAGTATGGCGAGTTGTGAGGCAGTGTGGCTTCACAGGATGCTTGCAAGATTATTTCATCTATGAATGGGGCCAACAGTGATACAATGTGATGATCAAAGTTGCATGAAACTCTCTAAGAATGCTAAGTTTCATGACTGATCCAAGCATATTGATATCAGATATCACATCATCAAAGACAAGGTCTAGAGAGGTTTCGTGAGATTGCAGTACATTTCTATAGAGGAGCAGGTGGCAAATGTTCTCAAGAAGCCTCTAGTGAAGGGAAAGTTTGTAAAGTACCGGGATAAGCTGGGGATGGTGGAGAATCCCTTCCTTGCTAGGAGGGAGTGTTGATGTGAGCAGCATCAGAAGGTCTTCTATAATTCCTTGGTGTCTTCGCATGTGGAAGACATTATTTGCCTCTTCTAGTGATTTATGTCTTCATTCCAAAGTTTAACATAGGAAAAGTACAATAATTAAAGTCAATTAATTATTCTAGACTATTCGGTTATGTTCTAGGGACGAAGAATTTAATTATTTAAGTGACTTAGAAATAATCTCAACCATTGATCTCCAAGATGTTTCTAGAAGGAAGATTCAACATGTTTCTAGAGGGGAGATTGAGGTTAGGGATTTGGACTCAATGAAGATTATAAATGGAGGTTGGCAATGGAGGTGAAGACACAATGAAGAGCACAAGTGCGTGAGTAAGTCATCAAGAGATAGAGAGAGAGTTATTTTCTCTATAATGCGAGTGGCTCAGTGACCAATGCACAATGAAAGAAGAAGTGTGAGTGGGTTTGAGTGAATCCATGAGAGCCGACTTAGAGGAGACTGCAGGGCTGAGTTGCTAGAAGGAGATCATGTTTGTCTGGAGGAGGCAGTTACTGGAGTGTTGGGGTTTATCCATTATGCATTAGTTGGAAGGTCTCGATCAAGTTGTTGGAGGGCACAGATCTAATTGCCGGAGGCATATTTCCTTGAGGCCAATTTCCATAGGCCGAATTCATTCTGAGGGAGCCGAGTTGTATGTTCTAGATTGTATTTTTTCCTTATATCTCTGTGGGTCAAAAAACCCATATTTTCCAGATAATGAAATGACGAAGAATTATTTATGGGTTAATTGATTTTTCAATGTGTGATTGAGCTCTCTAGTTTATTTCCACTGCATTTTTTTTATTCTAGAAGTTCGATGATTCAGTTATTATTTGGGTAAATAAATAAACTGGGGATAAATTAAATTGTCGTGAGAAAATAAATTTGGTTGGTATTAGAAAATTAACATCTCTATCAAAAAGGAAGGTGGTGGAGGGCAACGGTGGGGTGGGTTAGAGAGTGGTGAGAGGGAGGAAGGGTGTAGAGAGGAGAAGGTGAGGAGAAGTGATCTACCATAGAAGCGAGATACTATGAAGTAAAAGATATGTCGTAGACTACCCTAGTTGGCAAGGACATCGCCAACCACACTAACGCCCCCACTAGGGGGAAGCAAGTAAAACCTCCTAAGCTCAAAAAACAAAGGAACACATTCAAGATCAATAAGCCATGGGATTTGTTAGGGTCCTATAATAATAGGATTCATAATTTTGAATTGACTATGATTAGTCTTGTAATATTGTACATACTTTGCTTTCTGCAAATTGTTTTCCCATATTAAAAAATGTAAAGAGGCTAAGTCCTAAAAGAAAAATCAAAGGACTGAAAGAAAAAGATCAAAAAATAATATAAAATATGAACCCCAACAAAAAAGAGATAAAAATAGATCCTGAAAGTGATGCAAATTCAAATGCCACTACTTTTTACTTTCCTTCACAAAATAAGATTGTGTGCAGCTTGTCAAAAATGCCACAATCCATGATTTTAACCTTGTCACTGATTTTAACCTCCTTGAGTTCCATTGCTGGAGCCATGACAACCAGGCTGATGAGATTTGCCTTTGGGAATCCAATTTACGCAAGTATATCTTCCCACAAACTTTCCAATTCCCAGAAATCGTCAGCCTTTGTCAAGTTAACTATCTGCCAAATGGAAGAGCCCTAATAGGCCACAGTAAGGAAATTTTGTTCACCATTACTACTGAGTCAATAAACCAAATGCTTCAGATCCAACCTAGGCCTGATGAAGCCCCTCTGTCAATAGAAATCCTCACAAAATTGTATCTGAAACTTGATTTTCCAAAGAGGTTTCAGATCTTCCAAACCTTTCTGCCTTCACTAGTTGAAACCCCAAAGAGCAACCCTTCCTATGCAGCCTCAATTTTCTCAGAAAGAACAAGACAGATCATCACAATGTTGTCTTGCATTCTAGGCTATTTCACAGATAAGTTTGTAGATGCTTCAATACTAGGCTTTTTGTCCATTTTTTGTCCAGGACAGCCTCCATCCTTCAGATTTAACTTTGCTCAGTACTTATCAGATGTTATTCATGAGCAACTTGTTAAATTGCCTGAAGAAGGTGTCTTCAAGTATTCATCAATATTGTTTCACATGTTTTTATACTTCCAACCTGAAAGGTTTGCAGTAAGCCTTCAAAAACTGGACACTGAGGGTAATCCACAATCAGTTGTCTTCTGGACATCCTTAACCAGGAAAGACTCCACAGAGTATACTTACAGCAATTTCATTGACTTATTTATTCATCCAAATGTCAATCTGCTAAGCAGTAGCAGTCAACCAAGAATAAATGATGAAATCAAGAAGGTCTTGCAGTTATCAGAACACAGTAGGACATGAGACCGGTTCCTGTATCAAAACCACACTGAGATTAGGGTATATGGATGTCAACTCACTCCATATAAGTTGCCTAAATACCTCCCAATGAGATTATTTGCTCTTGAATATATCAGGCAGATCCTTAACTCTGATGAAGTAAATTTCTTGTCATCCAAAAAAAAAAACAAAGTTTAAGATCAAAAATCACATTGGTCCATTCATCTGTAATAATAGAAGTGCAAGTCAACAAGCAGAAAAGTGTCTTCAGGAATTTAAGTTCAGTGAAAGTTCCAAATGGAATTATGATACTTTAGGAGTTATCAACAAGTTAAGAATCAAATTTAAGTTAACTCCTTTTGTCCATGAGTCCAAGCCAGACATAGAGAAGTACTCCAACCAGTTTGAATGGTTGGAGAATACTTTAAAAGAGGCAGATAAGCAAGGTGATACTAGTTTCATCTTGCAAATTCCTGTCTTACAAGATAGGAATTCTAAAAGGCCAAGAGAAGACAGATCGTATTCAGCTCAAACCACTACAGAAACCAATTTTAAATTGATGTACAAGAAGAAGACCAAGATAGATCATGTAAATGAACAAGGTGAGACTATTGAAATCCTTGATACAGACCCAGTGATTAAAGACAATGCACCACCTGCAGTTTCTAAAGAAACTCACCAGCCTTCAACATCTAATACTCAAGTCATTCAAAAGCAGCTTAGTATTGAGGTATCTTCTTCAAATAAACCAATGGACAGAGATATAGATATCAAAGAGAGATACAAAGACATCAAGGCCAGAAATGAAGAAATCAAGGCTGAAATATATTCACAATATTTAAAACAAACTCCTGGCAGCCAAAATAGGTTGCTTTCTGCCTTTGATTATAAGACAAAAAAGATGCAGATGACCTTTTTGCAGCCCACAATTCAAACTCCAAAGTCATCATCTGATTATAAAAAGACAACATTTGAGGTCATGGCCAAAGATGTTCATCCTTTGGACCAAATTGAATTTCACAAGCAGGCTGGAGAAATGATATATTCTACTATGACCAGCAAGGCCATGACTGTTCAGAAGCTTCACAATTCTTTGGAAAATGTAAAAACACAGCTGAAACTTGAAAAAGCATCATCACAAGCTAAAGACAACAGAATCAAATCCCTTGAAGATTTGGTTATTCAAGTGGGATATGATCCAAAGAATGTAAAAAGAGAAGAAGAAATCATCAAGAAAAAGAATGTAGACATTGTTGCATTAAAAAAGCAACTCAAAATGCCTCCTACAGAACATCCACAAGCCAAGGAAGTTCTAGAAAATGAAAGACAAAAAGATGAGATAATGAACCTCATACTTCAATTAACTGCTCAATTGAAAGAAATGGAAATTGTGATGGATAACTTAGTACAAGAGAAAAAGGCCAGCATGGAAGCAATCCCTGTCACTGCTATTCCTACAGTTACAACAGTAATTCCTTCTACCTTAGCAACTTCAGTTGGCCACAGCAGTCCCAGTAGCCACAGCACTTCCCACTACATCAACAACAATATCAGCTACAGAATCATCTACAGCAGCAGCTCATCCTAGTGATGAATCAGGTAAACTGGTTAAAGCCATGGAGGATATGTCCATCCAGACTAATGAAATAAATAGACTTAAAGAACAAATGAAAAGTCTAGAGGATGAGAAGAAATTAGTTCAAATCATGCATTAAAATGAAGTACAGAAGTCAAACAGATTAACTAAGAAAGTCCAGAGGTTAGAGAAAGAATTGACACTAACAGAACCACTTTCACAAGCAAAACAACAGCTATGGACCAATATTATTGATTCTGTCAATAATATTTGGCCATCTATCCAAGTCATTTATGAGCAGAAAGATTTAATCAAGGAAGTAGGCAAAGCCATTCAGAAAATCAAGGAAGAAATTGGTAAAAAGCTAGAAGAAGCAGTTGAGATCATTAAGTTTCTTAATTACAAGAATAAACAGGAATTGGAAGAAATTAGCATTAGTGACAGGACTGAAACAATCCTTGAGGTAAGAAAGGTAATTTCTAAAAGGAACGTAATGCAACAACTTGAAGACAAGTGTTAGAAGATAGAGCTTGCCATAACTAGATTCATGGTGAAATTTGATATTTTGAGGCAAAAGGGCCTACCCAATCCTTTGGTTGTCAATGACAAATTGATGAAACATGAGGATTATGACAAGAAAATGAGAGAAGTGGCCAAAGAACAGTCTAACATTCCTTCCTCAAAAGGAATTCCTACAGGAAAAGTGCTCTATCAGACTTTTGAGAATCTGTTTTACCTCCAGCATGAGGTAAATCATTTATTCATCAACAAGCCTACATTTGCAAAGTACACAAAAGCTGATGAAATCTTCAGAAGAATGGTAAAGATTAAATTACCAGATGCAGAGGCTTGGGAGAAGTTGAATGATTTACTATGAAAGTAAAAGGTCACAAGTAAAAGAGCAGTGCAGTGGAAAAAGCAGTTCAAAATGAAAGTGAAATGTAAAATGCAGTGAAGGATAAAAGTTAAAACAAAGCAATCAAAGTAAAGCAAGAACAGGATTCAAGTGAAATGGCAGAGTTAAAGAGTTAAAGAGTATCAGAGCAAGCAGTTATCAAATGAAAAACAGAGTTTAAAGGCAGCTAGCGTAAAGGATAATTAACAGCATAAAAGACAGCCAACGTTAAGAAACAGCAAAAGAGAGAAAGCAGCGAAAGATCAAAGGATAAAACAGTAAATTCAAAATAAAGAGCGACAGCTAGCTTCAGTTACATAGTTGTCACTATTTTCTTGTAGAAAGATATTTATTTTCCTCAAATAAATCCTAGAACAGTTTTTAGGATATTTTGTAATAGTTTTGTATAAATACTTCATTCCTTTGAAGTATTGAGGTGTGAATTACTAAAACATTTCTATAGTTGTCTTAATTCAAAAACCTGAGGGTTCATTGTAATATTTTCAAGTCAACAGACTGGACAAGCAATAAAGCATCATATTACAGGATTCATGTGTTGAGCCATTTTCAGAGAAGTATCTTTCTTTTGTTCATGTTTTTCTTTAAGTTTTCCATAAACTTATATGTTTTCAAATTTAAATGTTGTAACAGGAATGTTAGTACAGAATTTGTTTAAGTACACTCTGTTTCTGAACTATTATTCATTTTGATGTTTTCTTCTGATCTTTGAATCTGAGAACCCTTAATTGCTCTCCTATCCCAATTGACCTCTTTCATTTCCTTCATTATCCGGTTCAAGGAACCCTTAATTGCTCCTTAATCCCGATTGAAACCATTTCACCATCCAACCTAAAGATCTGATCTTACCCAGCTATCTTGCCCTGTGAACATTTCCTTTAGAATTTGATTATGTCCTACTGCTTGATACATTGACTCCATAGCCCAACGGAAAATAAATAGTCAACTATCTATCTGAATTAGTGATTTCATCACCAAACCAAATCTAAAACCAAAACCAATCAATCTTTTATAACTAGCCTAAAATCAACTAAAAAACAACAAAGTTAAATTATAAAGAGAGAGCCCTCTCTGAGCATTAGGAAGGCTAGATCCTAAGCTTAAAAGGAGGTTTGATAGTTACCTCTAATAGTTCTTTAAACAAACAATAAACAATAAACAACCCTAGGAATTATTGGAGTGATAACAGGATTCACATAGATGAAAAAATGTCTCTTGTACCCTACGAAGGGCCCATCTTTATCCTACAAACTATGGTGAAGACCCATGGAATTTGGCTTTAGCTTCAAGAGGAAAAATGCATTATTGGCTCTATCATGAAGGAATATATTGTGAAAAAATTTTAGCACAAAAATCCTACTACTAACTATTGATTTACTTCTCCTACTTGATTTATTTACACAAGTTATTTAACTAAATATTTAGAAACACTTCGAAGTAAACACAAATAGCAGCCTACACAAATACAGATCATTTACTAAACATCACCCACATATGACAAATGACACAGATTTTTCGAACAAATGTCCCCGGAAAAACCCAATGCGGAAAAACCGGTGCAGCAGATATGAGAGTTTATTATTATTAAGCAGCAGTTTCTGAGTACATCTAGGGTTCCATAACTCGGCTCACCCAACAGACAAAACCTTGGCAATCAGAGGAAAATTGTGAGATATACCTCACTCTCGCAAGTCCCGACTGATCCGAATGAGCAACTGGTGAAACCCCACTCGGCTCTGAGCAGCTACTGCATCAGCCTACGTAACCTTGGCTGAGGGACTGCGTCACCTTAGCTTTGCGTGGATCTGCTTCTCCAGAGTCCAGTTTTAGCCCTGCGGGATCAGAAACCCCAGCTTCCGGTGAATTTTAGAATTTTGCTTGGAAACACTGTGCTTCCCCTGCATGGGTTTGCGTCACCCTCCTAAGGGATTGAGTCATACCCTCTGATGGTACGTTGCGTCTCTGTTGCCCTTGCTCTGCATTATACTCTTGGCCCTCTTGGCCAATCACTACATCTGCCCCTCACTGCAACGAATCACTCGGATCTGATCTTCGTCCGAGCACTGCTCCGTCGGAAGAATTCAATCTCTTAGATTCTGTGTGTGTCCTTCAAATGACCCCAATCCCTTCCTTTATACTTTTCTCGTTGATACATCAACGGTCGTGATCTAATCTGTAATCGACGACTAAGATTAAAATAATGCTTGATCCACGTCACTTAGAATATTCTGATCACATGTGTAAATTAATTCACTTTAATTTTTTAATTTCCCTAAGTTAGACTTAGGGTCCCCATTCAAAAATTTAATTATTTGAATAACTTTTCCACAGGATGGAATTTCTCGAAACACTTTCTGGACCTTGGAGATCTCATGTGTTCCAGCCCCTCCACAAAGTTTCGGAGCTAGAGCACATCCGATGCTACCCCAAAATCTCAACACTCCCTCTTAGCGAGGAGTGTGCTCTAGCAATACTTCCACACTGAAGCATTGCCCTGGTCTTTGGCATCGGTCTTTGCACTGATGCTTGGACTGTTGCCCTTCATCCACTCCGTTGTTGCTCTCTCCACTATTGCCCATGTCCCTGTCACTGAAACTGCAACATCTGTGCTGCAGCTCCCTCTCAAATTGTTGCATCACGCTGCCAACTGCAACTCAGTTGCTGAGAAGTAAGCATCTGAAGGACCCATACCCAATCACTGACAGACAAGTCAGTTGGGCTGCATCTCATCACTGAAGCTCCCTCGGCTATTGCATTGTGTTGTCTCTCTACAGCCACTGCACTGCAAAAGAACTGCCCCTCTGCGTTGTTGAAGTCCTATCAGCCTCTGCGCTACTACTTCTCCGAAGTTGTTGCCATTGCACTGCGCTACTCCAATCTACAACATCCTAGCTCTGCCTCTGCTTCATCATGATATTCTGCACCCACTACTCAGTCATCCTGCTATTGTCTTAAGGCTCTCATAGCTCGTATGTGATCCAAGAGTATGGGCACCTCAAGGATCCTGCCTCCCATCTGTAGCTTCTCTACAGATCAATATCGCCGCATCTCTTCTCTCGAGGCACATCAGCACGCATAGCTACATCATCTTCACTACCACTGTCTCCTCTAGTTGTTGCTGCCTTGGAATCAGAAGATTCCTTGTCCTTCCTCTTAGGACAAGTGTTGGCGAAGTGTCCAAGTTCACCACATCTAAAGCACCTGACCTTAGATAGGTCTTTCTTCTTCCCTTGTTGCCGTTGTCCCTTTGATGCTAGGGCCACATCCTCCTCCTCCTCCTTCTTCACTTTGCTACTTCCGCTGATGAATTCCCTCTCGATCATTTATCGGATCTCCTCCTGTCGAAGGATAGCCCACATGTCACCCCAGTTGGGGAGTTGTGCTTTGCCCAAAATGCTTTGGACAAAGGTCTCCCACTCATCAGTGACTGCATTCAGGGCAATCCTTACCAAGAGCCCTTCATCAAGAGTTGCCCCCATGGCAATCAACTGATCTCGGATTGTCTGCAATCTGGACAGGAACGAATCGATCTCTTCCCCCTTATGCATATGAAACATCCTCATTTGGTTCTCTAGAAGCATCTTCCGTTGGACGGAGCTACCTTGATACAGCATGGTCAAGGATGTCCACATCTCATGTGTCGTCCTCTTCTCGGCAATGTGCGGGACCACGTGATCCTTCACCCCATCCATGATCAAGTGCTTTATCCGCGCCTGATTCTCGTTGAACTTCTTCAAAGTGTCTACATCGGTCGGCACAACTAAGACATTTTCCGCGTGGTCTCTGATGTCGTACTCCTCCAGGACTGTCAAGATTCTGGCCTTCCAGATCTCGAAGTTGGACACACCGCCCAACCTATCCTAATCATGCAGTCCGTACAGGGCCATCTAGCTCAAAAATGTCGAAGCGGGTACTCCTCTCCCTTCTACTGTTGTTGCACTCAACAGAAGACCGGATCAGGGTTTCTTGGCGATAGAAACCCTCTAGAGTAGTTGCTCCCTCTGACAACAGATTTCCCTGTAGGAAATCCTCCACCAAATCTCTTGAATCAGTCCTTTACGATCACCCTCCTAATCGAATCTCAGATTTCTTTGGCACAAATCTGCTGAGCGATTAGACACTGCACTTCCAGCCCCGGCAAACTGCACAGCAACTCACCAACTCGAACTGTGTCACCCTCCTGGTGCTGCATCAGCCTCTGCGTGAGCAGATTGGCTCAGCGTCCCTCTCTCGGTGTTGCGTCAGCCTCTGCGTGAGCAGACTGGCTCTGTGTCACCTCTCTGAAGCTGCCTCAGCCTCTCCGTGAGCAAACTGACTCTGCATCACCCTTGCAGGGTCTGTTGTCCCTCTGGTGTTGCACTGCCTTCTTCCGAACCAGTGTTGCTTCAGTTGCCCTTCCTGCAGCAAATATCTTCAGCTGCTTTGCTGATGGTTCAGCTTGATCTGCAATGCTCTGATACCATGTGAAAATTTTTTAGCACAAAAATCCTACTACTATCTATTGATTTACTTCTCCTACTTGATTTATTTACACAAGTTATTTAATTGAATATTCAGAAAAGCTTCAAAGTAAACACAAATAGCAGCCTACACAAATACAGATCATTTACTGAACATCACACACATATGACAAATAACAGATTTTTCGGACAAACGTCTCCGGAAAAACCCAATGCTGGAAAACCGGTGCAGCAGATATGAGGGTTTATTATTATTAAGCAGCAGTTTCTGAGTACATCTAGGGTGCCATAACTCGGCTCACCCAACAGAGAAAACCCCGGCAATCAGAGAAAAATAGTGAGATATACCTCACTCTCGCAAGTCTCGGCTGATCCGAATGAGCAACTGGTGAAACCCCAACTGGCTGCATCAGCCTGCATAGCCTTGGCTGAGGGACTACGTGACCCTAGCTCTGTGTGGATTTACTTCTCCAAAGTCTGGTTCCAGCCTTGCTGGCTCAGAAACCCTAGCTTCCAGTGAATTTCGGACTGCTGCTTGGAGACACTGCGCTGCCCCTGTGTGACCCATGCGTGGGCCTGCGTCACCCTCCTGAGGGACTGCGTCACACCCTCTGATGGTTGCGCTGCCTCCACTGCGTCTTTGTTGCCCTTGCTCTGCGTTATACTCTTGGCCCTCTTGGCCAATCATTACATCTGCCCCTCACTGCAACTCTGGATCACTCAAATCTGATCTTCGTCCAAGCACTGCTCCATCAGAAGAATTCGATCTCTTAGATTTTGTGTGTGTCCTCCAACTGACCACAGGCCCTTCCTTTATACCTTTCTCGTTGATACATCAACTGTCGTGATCTAATCTCTAATCGACAACTAAGATTAAAAGAATGCTTGATCCACGTCACTTAGAATGTTCTCATCACATGTGTAAATTAATTCACTTAAATTTTTTAATTTCCCTAAGTTAGACTTAGGGTCCCCATTAAAAAATTTAATTATTTGAATAACTTTTACACCAGATGGAATTTCTCCAAACGCTTTCTGGGTCTTGGAGATCTCATGTGTTCCAGCCCCTCCACAAAGTTTCGAAGCTAGAGCACATCTGATGCTACCCCAAAATCTCAACATATATGTAGGTTTCTAGTGCAAGCGTTGAAATCACCTAGAAGAATGACCTCCCCGAGAGTGGAGTAATGAGAGATGTCTGCGTAGAGGTCAAGGAAAGGGTCCCCCTTGACTCCCTATGTGTTAATTTTAGTTCACAACGGTATGTTCTATGCTTAGAGCAATTTACTTCAATCTTTCTTATTAGCCCATTTCAATTTCCTATTTAGCAATCACATTAACACTGACTGTAAATGTTGATAGAACATCAGCAAATAACCTGAAGACAAGACTATACAAGAGGACACAATATTTTGGAGGATGCAGGGAAAAACCCCACTGTGGGAAAAACCCTTTGATCAAATCTTCTTATTATTCTTCAAATTCAGCAAGGAGAGAAAGTACAATTTACAACAGTCAACAGGAGGCCCTAGCCAGCAAAGTTAACGCTAGTCAAACAAGCAATATTCCTCTTCCAATGGAGCACAGTCATACCAAGTCAAACTCAACGTCGAAACACAGTCAAAGTCAGCCCAAAACAGTCCTGAAATTCTCTATCAAACCTAGTCAATGCACTAGTCAAACCTGTAGTCAAATTCTGCAGTCAAACAATCTAGATTTCCTCGGTTTTTGTGCCACCAACTGCGGCCTAGGAAGATCAAATCTTAGCCCAAAAATCGAAGTCAGAAAGTCAAAGTTGACCCAAAGTCAACGATGGTCAACGTTGTTGTAGAAGCCGTAAACGCAATCCAAAAATTACAGTTGCACGTCACACGTGCGGATGAGAGAGAGAGCCTTCTTGAGGCTATACGAACCAATGAGAAGGAGAGAGAATGTGTGATGAGATGATGTCCAAATGAGGTTTGACTCTCTCCTTTTTATATCCATCAATGAGGGGTGGATGTTGAGAATTTGGAGGGTTGGTGATTAATACAAATTCTCCTCTTGATAATTGCTTGTGAACTTACTTGTGTTAGTTATGTCTTCTCTTAGTTAATCTTTCATCAAGTCAATTATCGAAAAGCACAAGACACAAAGGTTAGGCTCCTAGAGCCAGGGCAAAAACTCGAATCTTTTATTCGTCACCAATATGCACTATTTAGGAAGGTAAATCTCAGATTTACCTTCCTTAATTTCTCTTACTTTACAGCAGCTTTTCTTCTTTTGATCTCTATTTGAACTTCTGTCAAATTCTTAGTTGAACAGCTTTCACTTATATCCGCATTGAATGTTGTTCTTTATATGCACGTTGAACTATCTCTTATTCACACTATATGTTATCCTTTATACGCATTGTAATATTGGAGATGTCCGCAAACTTCTTTAGCATTACTGTCTCAAATCATACTCAAAACTGTTCCCTTTTATCCGCTTTATAATCTCAGAGATGTCCGCTTATCTATGTTTATAAAACAGTCCACACTGTATTCTAACCTATATCCGCAATGCCTACTGTAGCTTCATATATTTGTATATATATTTCCACACTGTGGCTATCCCCAAACCTTCTTATATAATGTTCACCGCAATGCTTTCTGAGATGTTCTCTTCTATAATGTTCACCGCAAACCTTCTTGTATAATGTTTACTGCAGTGATGTATGCATTCCATTCATTTTCAAATGATCCGTAATCTGCCTTATATATATAGTGAACTGATTTTCACTTTTAGGCCGACCATCCAGTGTAATATGCCAACTATGATACAGCATGTAGGCCGACTGGACTTTTAGCATTACGTGGTATATTTCTTCAGCAGCGTTGATTGTAATCTCTTCAACATTTCGTGGTGTCTTTCTTCAGCAGCGTTGGAACTTGTCGTCAAGGTCTTGGAGCATATGACAAAGACTAGATCTTTAAACCTAATGGACATCAAGAAGAAGTCCTTCTACTTTAATAAATCATGCTCATGAAACCCATGAAGCATATACAACAAAAATATATATTACTTTGACTTCTTCTTTTACCTAATCACATAATCAACATGAAGACCGACCTTGTTACACTTTTCAACAGTGGAGACACATCTTTTGGGGCTTGTCAGCCTACATTACAATTCTGGTCGATCTTGACAATTTGCACATGTGTGAGAGAATAAATTCAAAATCCAACTTCTTCTCAACCAAATAAGATGATCGCTAGATCAATCTGCACCTCTCGGAAAGAGGAATCCAACCAAAATATCAACTCCATCATATGAGCAGTCCAAAGTGGAGTTTGGCCCTAGTTGCCAAATTTAACACTCCCTCTCAACTAGGGAGGATTCCACCCATCAATCAATCTGACAACCTGTGCAATCCTGTTATCCCGTACCATCATGTACCATCCTGTCATCCTGTGTCATCCTGTTGTCCCTATACTCTGCTAGCTCTGCTTTGTTGAATCATGAAGAAGATTTGATCGAGAGTGCGTCACAAGACCTTGCCACTCTCCACTGACCTGAAGTTAGTTTAGATGTAAAAACCTCAACCAGACTTGATCCCAGATCAATTTGTTGGACACAACCCATCCTAGACATAGAAAGTACGACAATACACGATGTGTCCATCAGTAATGCTATGGTCTCTATCCTCATTTCCCAACTCATTATCCAGATGAGAGGTACTTCCCATGAATCCCGGACTAAATGGATAGGATGTATGTGGGGCATAGATCAAGAGAGGGTGAACCAGCTCAATATCATAACGGTGGGGAAATAGCACACTAACAAGGTATGGAGAACCTAGCCCTGTGGTTGCTTATAGCTCCAAAAAGTTATCCCCAAGCCCCCTGGAGCTCCCAGAGCTCAAAATCCAACTTAAGCGAGACCCTTATAAGAGGGTATGTCCATGATTCCAAGCTTCTCACGAAAGTTTAAGAATTTGACCTTCCCCAGGGGCCTCGTGAGAATATCTGCGACCTACTCATCAATCCCAAAGTGATGGAGCCTTACGGCGCCTCACTGTACCTGATATCAATATCCTTGGAGCAGTCGTGGAACACGAGATTCTCTGAAATTTGAATCCCACTTTAGTTGTCGCAATGAATAACGGTGGTATCCAACACATGCCCAAACAGCTCATTGAAGAGCTTCCTCAACCAAACAACTTCCCAATAGGCCATACTTGTTGCAATGTATTCGGCCTCGGCGGTGCTCAAAGCAATCGATTTCTGCTTCCTGCTCATCCAAGATATCGAAGTATAACCTAGAGTGAAGCAACATCCAGATGTGTTTTTACAATCCACCACACTGCTTGCCCAGTCAGCATCGGTATAACCACGGAGCCTCACATTCCCAACAGTGTCTCTCAGTCCATGATTGATTGTGCCCCGGAAATATCTCAAGGAATTCTTGGCAGCAATCCAATGAATGTGATGAGGCTCAACCATATATTGACTCAATGTGTTCACTACAAAACATATGTCCAGACGGGAATTCACTAAGAACATTAGGGCCCCTATGAGTTGACGATACTTAGTAGGATTTCCCAAATCGGGCCCAGCAGCACTTCCACACAACTTCTTAAAGTTGAGTTCCGTCGGAGTAGTCACGGACTTGCAATCCACCATCCCAAATCTTTCCAAAAGCTTCAAAATATATTTTTGTTGAGAAAGGAAAATCTCACCTGCCTTTTGCCACACCTCCAGGCCTAGGAAGTAGTGCATCAGTCCTAGGTGCTTCACCTCGAACTCAGAAGTCAGCTCCCTCTTACATTGATGAATGAGAGGGTCTGCACCTGTCAGGAATAGATCGTCCACATAGAGAACCAGAATGAAAGGCTTGTCATTATCAACCTTAAAGTAAAGGTTTGGATCAACATCACTTCGAGTAAAGCTCAGCTTCATCAAGTAGCTATCGATCCTCTCATACCAAGCCCTTGGGGCTTGCTTCAACCCATAGAGGGATTTCTTCAAATTGCATACATGTGTATCTCTATCTCGAATGTTGATAATTTGGAGGGCTAGTGATTAATTCAAATTCTCTTACTTGATAATTACTTGTGAGCTTATTTCTTTTGCTTATGTCTTCTCTTCTTAACTTATTATGTCTTTCATCAAGTCAATTACCAAAACACAAGAAACACAAAATTAGGCTCTTCAAGCCAAGGCCAAAACCTCTCCCTCTTGGAGAGGAAAACCCGTAAGGAATTCTTCCTGTAAATCTTCGAATGACAAGTACCATGACCAAGACTCAGACCCTTGACCTATGAATGCATCCAAGACCTTGTCATTGCTTCTTTGTCTGCCTCTAACGTTGATTCTTCATTTCTGCACCAGCTTACACTGATCTGCACCAACCTTAGAGAACTAGGTCTCTAATTCGATCTTCCTTGATTTCATCTTTGTTTATCAAAACACTTCTTCTTGCTTCATATTCACTTGTGATATATTTTATTTGAGTACTGAAGATAAGAAGGTAATCACAGATTTACCTTCCTTCTATTCTTGCACTTTCGAGTGCACATCAACATGGGTAAGTTATTGTTCTTGCTATACAGGCTCTTTTCATAGTCATCCACAACTACTTCACAGGATTCGCACTTTCCTTCAGACTGACTGCAGCTTCTTCACATTGAACGTTACTTAAACTTTGTATATGATCTAGACTTCATTACACAACAAATCCGCATATTTCTCTGTCCTTTAGCCTGCACCTATACCCTTCCTGAAGACCGCACTTGATTACAGATGTATCCGCAGTCTTCTGTTCTTGAACCCGCACTTGATCACAAGTATGTCCGCATTTGTCATTGTATTAGACTCATATTTTATCCCTAATCTTAAGTCTGCATAAACATTGTTATATTACAGAGAGATCCGCATCACTTATTGGTCAAATGAGTCGTAGGTTCTTTGGTATATATAGTGCTTATATCATGTCTTTAGGCCGACCAATCATCCAGCATGTAGGCCGACTTTAACCATTGTTAATAGGCCGACTAGTTTACTGCGTGTAGAAGCTTATCTTCCAGCGTTGAATGAGGGCTGATATAAGCCTTTGCTCCACAGATTTATGACAAGGTCTTGGAGCATTCTTTGGCCACTTCATATGACACTTAATTCCACTTGTAACCAGAAGACAAACCTAATAGACATCAAGAAGAAGTCTATTGACCTATAATAAAAATCGTGCTTATGAAACCCATGAAGCAAGTACAACAAAAAAAATTTTATTATATGTCTTCTTCTTTACATAAATACATAATTACATAGTCAATATGAAGACCGATCCTAGTTACACTTTCCAACACTTCAAACCCCAAAGGTTGTTCCACATAGACCTCTTCCTTGATTTAGCCATGTAAGAAGGGAGCTGAAAAGCTCAAGCCCCACTTTTACGGGCCATACAGGGTGATACGCAGGATTGGCCAGGTTGCGTATGAGTTGGAGCTGCCCCAAGGCAACAAGATCCATAACGTTTTTCATGTATCATGCCTAAAGAAGGCACTGGGGCAGCAAGTGACAGTGACAGATGAGCTACCACCCACGGATGATGAGGGGCATTTGGTGTTGCAGCCAGAGGCTATTATTGATACCAAGGAGAGGCAGCTACGGAGCAGGACAATCCGGGAATTCTTGGTGAGGTGGAAGAATTTGCCGAATGAGGATGCCACTTGGGAGACAGAAGATTTTGCAGCATCCATCACTTCAGTTGCTTGAGGACGAGTGCACTTTATCAAAGAAAGACAAGCACAAGAACTGCAGATCTCAAGAAGGACGAGTTTTCAAGGAGGAAGAAAGACGAGGTTGATGTCTCTTATAGTGCTCTAGCAGGTCGAGTTCTAGGAGATATGTTCATGGGTTATTTTGGGCATGGTTTTATTAGTATTAGTGGTAATCTTCTGTGACAGGGCCAAGACATGAATTATGTGTTTGTAGGAGGGTCGAGAACCCTATCTAGAGCTAGAAACAAGGTTGTATGAGGGTCAAGTTCCCTCAAGAATCTGCACAGAAGATCACAGGTCCATGAGGAGGATTATCACGTGTTTTTGTTGACTGAAATGATCGCAAGTTCTGTGGTGGCCTAGGGTTCGAGGTGGTCGCAAGAAGGCTTCATCTAGGCCGAGATATTTCAATGATTTTGATGCCTAGAATGCCAAGGATCTTTAGGGATTGTGTCGAGCTCCTAAAGAGGTAAGGTTGTTGTGTCTTGTGTTGATCAATTGCAGAGATTGGAGGTTTGTCCTAAGGGTTTAGGACAAAATTTTTGTATGCCCTAGTTAGGTCTTCTTCCTATACCTAATAGTCATACATATTTGCCCTAGAATGTCGGGATTTTCTTGTTCATGTATATGCCCTGTGGAGAGGACCAAGTGTTGGATAATATCTATGACAAGGAGGAAAAGCTACAATGATTTGAGATTGTGATTGACCCATGTTTAGGTTGAGGTTTGTCTCAGGTATGGTATTGCGTTTAGGCCACAGATCTCAGGAGTAAAAGGAGCATGAAGAAGGCAAGGTAGAAGTGGACTGTTACAGTGGAAGAAGGTATTGGAGGTTCTGTTCATAGGATTTGAACAACAGTTTGTTGTTTCCCAAGTACAATGATGTTGAGGGATAAAATCATTGATAGGAGGCAGTTGGTTATAAGCCCTAAGTTTTGTCTTCCTAGGAGTAGCAAGGTGATGGTTAGTGGGCAGATTCTTGTAACCCTACTTCAGTGATTTGATGTGTGACAAATCACTGATAATAGGGTTGTGTATGAATACCCTAAGTTCAGTCATCTAAGGGGCAGTTAGAGGACTGATAAGTGGGCAGACTTGAAGTCCCTATGACCAGTGATATTGTAGGAGCCTTATCAGTGCTAGAGGGAAGTTGTTTGAGACCTAAGATTAGTCATCCTTGGAGCGGCAGGAGTGATTGGTAGAGGTAGATTGTCGGTCGAAGATGGAAGCATTCTAAAGTTGCAGAAGTCTTATGAGCAAGCTGAAGAGGTGGCAACGTACCTACCAGAAGTGTTCAAGGTACATGGACTAAAAGGACTTAGTAGAGCACTCCTTCAGCAAGTAAGTCAAGTGTACTTTGTTCAGGGACAGATTGGTAATCATAGGTTGTTGACTCTGAGCCCTAGTCACTCATGTATCAGGGTCGTCTGTAAGGGCCATGATCCCTAGTATGGGAGCCCTACATTTGTTGTCTTAAAGTTTGTAATATAACAAGTTTTGGGTTAAAAATTGTCTTTTGCACAAGATTGATTCATTGTTTCGTATTTTCCAATATGCAAAGTGCTAATGTTGTGGTAATTTAGTGTGTTTGTGATCATGAACTTAGACATAAACCTGATTCTGAAGTGTCGTGAAAAATCAACATATGTCAGCCTTCTTGTAATATCCCAAATGGGAAAATAACAGTAATAACAGGCTAAAATATATTAAGGAGACAACAAAACAAAAACTGATATCAAAATACCAACGGAGCCATAAAATACTGTTGAGCCATTTTATTAATTTGCTAGAAATGAGTACAATGGAGGTGCTGGAATGAAGGCACCTGGGCTTGCTCAAGGCAAGCTAGAGAAGACCTCTAAATCAATGTTGAAATCCCCAACTGATGGTACGCTATATGGCTATAGTTGTGTGCTGCATTCTGCTAGAAATGTTGTTGTTGCTCCCGAAGAAATGCCGCTAAGGCCTGCTACACTGCTCAGAAAATTATAGGACTTTAACCCCAAACTCTACTCAAGAAACCCACAAAATCCACAAAGGAATTGGCCAAATGTTGACCACAGAATTTCAGCCCAATTTCCCCAAGCTCCTCTAGTTGTTGGCTGAGTTAGGATTTTTGTTTGATACCTCAAATTTGCCCAGAAAATTCTACCAAATTAATCTTGGCTTCTCCTCAATAAACCCAAAAAAACCCAGAAATTGTTTGCCCAAAGCTTGACCCCGAAAATTGGCCCTCTTGGGCTTGGCTCACTGCATTGCTAGGTAAATCGATCCTCCTATAAATCTTGTTGCTAGAAGTCTCCAAAATGCCACAAAAATCCATGTTAGGAAGCTCCAAGCCTCCCCACCAAATCTCAGCTGCAACTCCCTCTCTTCTAACCTCCCAGAACAACCAAATCTTCTCTGCATTGTGTCCTCCCCTACGCATTCTCCCCCTCTGCGCAATCCAGATTTAGCTACGCTTCCTCCTGATGTTGCTGATAGAAATTCTCCTCACAAGGTGTGGAACTCCTCTCCTGAGCAGGCACTCGAAGTCCCCCGAGGTAGAGGTTGAGATCTCCGCTTGAAGATCTTGTGTGCTAAACAGCACTGCAGACTTGGCTCTCCGGCTCAAGCGTGCTTTGTCAAAATGACAAGAAGAAAATAGTTGAATGAATGAATCCCGAATGAACCTTCCCTTCCTCCTTTTATCCATTAAGGCCCAACATATACCTTGGGTCCCACCTTAACCTGTGCTGCCTCTCCTTGGCCAATCACGTGCTGCCTTCCTCTAGCCAATCTCACGATGTCCTTTTCGTGCCTCTTCCACGTTGCCACTTAAGGCCAACTCGACTCCACCACTAGAACCTCAATTTCCCCTTAGGGACTTTAGGAAAAGACTTTATTTGGCCTAATTATTAATTGTGGGTCCCCTACCCACGTTATTTCCACCCAACATTAGGATTTGCCAAAATTAATCAAAATTAATATCCCAATTAGTTGACTGCTAATTTGGGGATATTACAATCCTCTCCGTCAAAAATTGCTTGTCCTCGAGAAAAGGCTGAACAAGCATCCTCTCTAGCTGACGCTCCCCACTATCACTACGAAGTTGTGCCAAGGTCCTAGATGCGCCACGAAATAATCCCTGACCTCTGCATCCCCCGGATATGAAGGGATCCCTCAATACCAAAATCCCAAGCCATCATGTCCAACATGAAGCTCCTCTTGCTCCACTCACCATCTTTCCAAGAACAAGTAGCAGAAGCCCTTTGAACATCATCAGTGAGTAGGGAATCATGATAATGTGGTACTATGCCCAACTCCTCATGAAGTTTCCCTACCAAGTAGTCCATCCCACGCACTCCAAGAGTAAACCCTTGAAGATACTACGCAATCCTTGTAGAGATAGCGTCTCGCTCACATGAGCCCCTCCTGCTATCATCCCGCTGACCAACCTGCCATACTAATGAAGTCCCCCACTCCATCAGTTACTTGCTAAAACCCAATGGAAGATCTACATGATCTCCCCATGTAATATACAGCTCACCCCTAGAGGTTATCAAGTTGTGTAGAGTTGTAATGCTTGGGTCCCCTGCTAATCTCGTAGAGGTGCCACCATGCTGTCGCTGCGCCACTCTGACTATGAGATACCCCCCATTGTGCGCAGACTATATCCCTCTCTCCTGGGGCCTTGTGGCGAAAAATCTATGAAGGCAAAGTTCATCCTACCCGGGCATCTCCCTGATGTTGATATCTACCCCTCCACTGTCGATCATGACCCTGAGCTACAACATGATAAGTCTGCCTCGCCATGCAATGGAGGTCTCAGTGCTCCCCCACGTGTTAAACCCAAGGTGGACTGGATCACCGTATGCTCTGTCCCTGCTCATCACAAAGTGGAGTGATCCACCTGCCCAATAGACCCCTGGATCCCCCAAGCATATTGGGAGCTCACAACTCCCACTCCCCGCGGGATGCCACTGCGTAGCGTTGCTACCTGCTAGAACCCATCTGCCCTCATCTCTGACCCTTGTATGTATCCCTTGGGTGGGCCCCAAGTATCAGGCGTCTTTCACACGCATGCGTACCTTCCCTGCTCCAGCGAGACCACGTCGTGATATCCACTATCCCAACTCCTATTGATACACCTGGATACTGCTCGAAGTCTGGGTACCCTCCTTTAGACGAAGTCTACCATCCACCGTCCCTCAAATGTGAGCCCAGGGGTGGAACATATGCTACCTTGGCAATCAACCATGCCATCCCTAAGCCTGGACCCATCAACTTGTGCACCTACCAAGTGTCTCAACTAAGAGTCTCCTCTTGGCTCATGACACGCGGTATCTCATCCAATTGGCTAGGGTGAGCCTCCCATGCCCTGCTGCATGAATGGAGAGTGCAAGGGGCACCAACTAAACACTCCACGACCATAAGAAACATTGGAGGATGATGGGTAGGTATGTCCCAAAGGGTGTGACCAAGAGTCTACATGAATGCTCAAGAGTAATCCTCCAGATGATACTCTCTCTGCCTCGAATCTGCTGATAACACCCTCGTAGCCCTGTCTCCGCTAAACATGGCATCTCCAAATGCTCAACAAGATCCTCATCGATCCTAGGTGAGCTGCATCCCATGGTACACCTACTGCTCCTGTCCATATGTCTCTTTCGAGGCAACGCTCCAAGAACCCATTGCTCTGCATCATCCGTAGTGGCATACCACCAAGTATCACCGCACTCCTCGACCTATCACTGTATGCAACTTGCCCCTGTACACCAATGGATACCCCCAGCAACAATTATATTGTCCTGTATTGTCATGTGTCCATCCTACGTCGTCGCACCTGTCACTCCCCACATGTACTCAATGCGATGGGAAGCACTCCTACTCCACAACGCAGTCCGACATACTACAACACACCCCCATGCATCTCCATGCCCACCTACAGACCACTGCCCAATGATGAATACTCCTACACGTCCCAGGGTGTGACGGCCTAAGGTTGTATCCATATGCATCGGCCCATACTCGATCGGTACCATCACCTCCACTGCCGCATCACCATACTCTCCAATGAATGGATCTCCCTTCCAAATCCTCCCTAAGGGACCCAAGAAGTGAATCTCCCTAGGTACCAAGAGCGATGCTAATCCTGCTCTACTCCTTTGTGCCCTCCGTGCCCCACACAAATGCGAAGAATCCCCAGCTCCATACAAGGCACTGTTTGGCGACCTACCAATGCCCCCTCCTCTATCAAACTCCTGCCTGAGTATGTTGATCATCCCATGATCCTGTGTACAATCCTTGTACCAAGACGACTTAAGAAGTCTGTACCTAAACTGGTCGGCCACTAGTGCTGGATGAAACTCCCCTAGTGAATGTGCAGCATGCTAAGTCAACTATACCTTCCAGGTCGTAGTCAACCGGCATACTTGGGAAGTGATAGGTAGTCCCGCCCAGATCCCAATGCCAATTCGGGCCTGGAAGCTCCTACTGAGCTACACCTCGGTGCATCACCATCTCCATAACCCACTCCCCCGGGTACCAACTCAAAATCTCTCGCCATCCAACCCCAAGCGAGGGATGGAATGCATGAACTCCTACACCTAGAGCAACCCTGACATGCAGATGTTGCACCCTGTGCAACTCAGTTCATCTCATCCCACTATCCAAGTCAACGCATAAGGTCTGACTAGGTAGCTCTGTCTCTCTCTCTCTCTAATGGCCAAAGGTGACCCAACCGTGCTGCTAGCCCCATCTATGTATGTCTGAAGGGGGTTGCTTCGACGCTCCAATGTGCCCTCTAGTTGTACCATAAGTTGCTCCGACTGAATCATCAAAGTAACTCATCATCCTGAATATCTCCCATAGAGTCCCCCGATACCACATGCACACTAGAATATGAAACCGGCCTACTGTCATCAACTCTGCATGACTGCTCATGCTCTCTAGAAGCATCCTCATATGACCCCATAGACTCATCCAAAGAAGAGTCCTCATCCTGACATACAGAAGGAATGTCCTCCTACTCTACCTCTGTATCTCTTACTGCCTCATCAAAGGTGGATACATCTCCTGGAACCTCACCCATCTGCTGTGTGCGGTTGTCACCCAAAAACTCGGACAAGACTCCGGTCATCACCTCAATGGATGGATATACTAGGGTAGGCTCTACTCTTTCCGCTAAGATGTCAACCGACACGGTCAAGGAAATCTCCAACAAGGGTGAGCCCTGCGTCACACTAGGTGTATCTACGAGCTCCCCACAATCCTGTGTGCCCTCATCCTCCAAGTTCAAGGTAGCCATTTTGATGGCTTCCCCCTCTGTTATTTGGTCAAGCTGGAAAGAGGTATCCAACTTTTCCACCTGATCTCGAGCCATGCAATTAGTGGATCCATCATACGTGGGAAAACGTGTCCTCCCAATGGTACGATGCAACTCTGAACTCTGCATGCTAGACCCCCCACTGTTCCTTCCTTCTTCATCCCGCCTGAGCTGACAATAATCTCTGAAGGACAAAGCCACTCTAAATTTTTCCCCCATGGACTGCCATTCTCGGAAATAATCTCCCATGGGTATATGATCATGTTTCCTACCTTTCTCACTCGGTACTGGAGATAAGAATGTAGGCATCATGATCCTGGTTGGCCTACTGAAGGCTGGCGGGTGAGTGGTTGGTAAAGGGTGGTCACACTATTGTGAGACCCCTGAAGTCTCCCCAATTAGGAACTCATGATGGTTGCTCTTATCCCTATTATGTTGCTTGAGTCCTTCCAACATTCCCTTATGTTCTTTGGCTAAATCATTTAGGGCCTTTAAGATGCTACCAAATGTTGATTCCCGTTTTCTCCTTGACTCCCCCATATTTTCCACCTCACTTACCTACCCTCCTTGTTCATAGGAAAAGATCCCCATAGCTAAGCCAAGAATGAAGCTCTGATACCACTGTAATATCTGAAATGGGAAAATAATAGTAATAATAGGCTAAAAGATATTAAGGAGACAACAAAACAAAAACTAATATCAAAACACCAACGGAGCCATAAAATACTGCTGAGCCATTTTATTAATTTGCTAGAAATGAGTACAATGGAGGTGTTGGAATGAAGGCACTTGGGCTTGCTCAAGGAAAGCTAGAGAAGCCCTCTGAATCAATGTTGAAATCCCCCACTGATGGTACGTTGTATGGTTATAGCTCTGCGTTGCAATCTGCTAGAAATGTTGTTGCTGCTCCCGAAGAAATGTCACTAGGACCTGCTACACTACTTAGACAATTCTGGGAATTTAACCCCATACTCTACTCAAGAAACCCACAAAATCCCACAAAGGAATTGGCCAAATGTTGACCTCGGAATTTCGGCCCAATTTCCCCTAACTGCTCTAGCTGTTGGTTGAGTTAGAATCTCTGTTTGACACCTCAAATTTGCCCAGAAATTTCTACCAAAATTATCTTGCCTTCTCCTCAATAAACCCAGAAAAACTCAGAAAGAGTTCGCCCTAAGCTTGACCCCGAAAATTGGCCCTCTTGGGTTTGGCTCACTACACTCCTGGGTAAATCGATCCTCTTGTAAATCCTGCTGCTGGAAGTCTCCAAAATGCCAGAAAAATCCCTGTTAGGAAGCTCCAAGCCTCCCCACCAAATCTCAGCTACAACTCCCTCTCTTCTCACCTCCTGGAACAACCAAATCCTCTCTGCACTGTGTCCTCCCCTACGCAGTCTTCTCCTCTATGCAATCCAGAGCTGGCTACGCTTCCTCCAGATGTTGTTGATGGAAATTCTCCTCAAAAGGTGTGGAACTCCTCTCCTAAGCGAGCACTCGAAGTCCCCTGAGGCAGAGGTTGAGATCTCTGCTTGAAGATCTCGTGTGCTAAATATCACTGCAGACTTGGCTCTCCAACTCAAGAGTGCTCTGTCAAAATGACAAGAAGAAAATAGCTGAATGAATGAATCTCGAATGAGCCTTCCCTTCATCATTTTATCCATTGAGGCCCAACGTATACCTTAGGTTCCACCTTGACCTGCGCTGCCTCTCCTTGGCCAATCACGTGCTGCCTTCCTTTAGCCAATCTCACGTCCTTTTCGTGCCTCTTCTACACTGCCACCTAAGGCCAACTCGACCCCACCACTAGAGCCTCAATTTTCCCTTCGGGACTTTAGGAAAAGACTTTATTTGGCCTAATTATTAATTGTGGGTCCCCTACCCACTTTATTTCCACCCAACATTAGGATTTTCCAAAATTAATCAAAATTAATATCCCAATTAGCTAACTGCTAATTTGGGGATATTACACTTCTAAACACTTGCTACTCAGTGGATTTTCCCTTCAAATCATTGTATTCTCAGCCCTTTAACAAGAGCTCCTCACAGTCCCTTAGGTCCTTCAAGGTGATTGAACAATCAAACCTCTATCCTTGTTGTTCAAGGATCCCTTTGTTGAACAAACGTCAATGATTCAAACTCAGCAACCCTCCTTTCTTTAGCACAGCAGTCCTAACCTTCTTCGCTAGTCTCCTATGGATATTGAGGCTTTTCGACCCCTTCTTCTAGAGGCCTACGGCCTCCTCAAAAACATTTTTCTCCCACGGCCTTGCACCAGAACCCTTCCTCAGTCTGCGGTCACCTTCAAGGCATCTTGGCTAACCTCTGCAGTGGCTCAGTTGTCACTCAATACACCTCGGCCCTACATGTGTATCACTTGAGGATTAACATCACCTTTTCTAGGGCTTCGGCCCTCCTATAAGAGAGCATAACAGACCTTAATTGAGTGCCAACACATCCTTCTTTCTAGGCCAGACAAAACAGAAATTGTCGGCCTTCTATACTTCAGACAAAGATCTCAAACACAGACTCAGCCTCCTAGGGCACAACCCCAAAACAGAACAGACCATAAACTTCTTTCCTTCTAGCTATGTCTATAATTGAGGATCTGCATCTGTCGTTGATTGTTATGCTTCACAAAGATGGTTGCTATGATTAAACTTTGTTCATGGATGCCCTCAAGCTTGCCCTCGGCTTTCTTCTTCATACTTATGTTCACACTCGACCTCCTTCAAGACTTTAGCAACATGGACGAATCTCAGTCTTTGGCCTAGATCAGGCCCTAAACCAAACTCGGCCTAATATTCAGCCCTCAAAAACCTTGTTCCTTAGTTGATCTTTGACTTGGCCTTCTCAAAACGGGAGTTGCATTTTCTCTCAGGGGTATCTCAGCCTCCATGAGCAGAACTCAACCCTCTTAGGGCATTCCTTACACAAGAGAGGTCACATCTCTCTTGCACACAATGAGCCTCTCCTTTGGCTCCTCTCTCTATTTATCCTTTTCACTTGGGTCATTTAGGAAACCACTAGAACTTACAGTTTTAGCCTCTCAATCCATTACAATAAAGAATTATTTTCTTTTGGTCCTAAACCCATTGCTTTGGGTCCAAAAACCCCAACTTTGGGTAAATTGACCAACCAACATCTTTTTGGAGGGTTTTTCCTCTCGGAAATACCTTCCAAGCTACCCAAAATTCTAATAGAAAGAAGTTTGATTTTTCCGAGTCCAGAAATATTGATCTACCAGAACTGCAATCAAGGGAAATTCTAACAATGATGCTCTAATGTGTGTTGAGGACAACAGGTTGAAGACGACATGGGCTAAGGATGATGGGATGGGGACACAAGCTAATGATGCGGGCATAGAAGTTCTTTGTATTAGTGAACCTGACCCTAAAGACGCAGAGGTTGACGTGGGTTGAGGAACCCAATCATGGAAGGATTGGACAAACTTCAGCCATAGTAGTATTTGAAACTGTGAACCCAAAACTATAAAAGATTGCTTTGATCGACAGACAGAGGAAACATGTTGAAGATGTAGAGGACGATGCAAGTCAAACCTGTTACTGAAGCATTAATTAATCATAGGTTGATGATGCGAGCCAATCCTATTACTGAAGCATCAATTGATCCTACGTTGACAATGCAAGAGAGCTTATTTTCTATAGTTTCTTGAGCGTAACTTCTCTCATTATGGCTCCAAGTCCACTCAGAAAGAATCTTATTGGAATTTTGACTCTTTCGCATAACACTTCTGATCCACATAGGTGATCATGATCAGCAAAGGAGCAAAGCATTGTTGGTCTTATGCCCAAAGTTCTGTGTTGAAGCTGGTCAGAATAAATTGAATTTGCCTGCTTATAATAAAAGCTGGAATTTCTAGCAAAAATTGGTGGAGACCTATAGTGTTTTCTACTATAGACTACCGATGCCCTCCAATCTCTACCTTATTATTTTTGTGTGTTTGTGTTTGTGAATTTAATTGTAATTTTGTTTAATCAATTATCAAAAATAAAGTACAGTTAAATATGGTGATATACTCTGATTTATTTTGTGGGTGTTAGAAACATAATTAAACGTTATTTCCAATGCCTATTAATGTTATATGAAAGGATAAATTTTTAAATGTGGGCTTAATGTTTTTTTTTTGAGCTAGTGAAGCTCAGGGCTGAAACATAACTTCATGTATATTAGACAAACACCCACATTCTCACTGTGGCTGAGGAGGACGGTGGACCACACTGTCCACAATGACAACTTTTACGATGTGATTCATATACCAAAGGGTCCTCCTACATAGGTCATGTACAGATTGACACATGAATATGACCAAACAGTACTCCAAATAAGGCCATCCTTACGATGATTCAGCAAAAGTTTTTCACGGGAGGGTAGGGGTGCACTTTCTATGACTTTTAAGTAAGGCCACCTTTGGCTCACAGAAGGAATTCCATTGCCTTGATATTATTATTTGTCCATGCCATGGGAGGCTAAGGTGTCCATTGTTATTTGTCCATGTCATGGGAAGCTAAGGTGTTTATCAGGTCAATAATTGTGGGACAGGCTCATCAACCAAGTAATAAATAATTTGGATGGCATCATAAATATCAGCTTTCCCCTGTATTGCAATAGAATGCAATTTTTTAAAATCTCCTCCAAAAATTCATAAAAAAGGCATGAAGATAAACAACATGGTTCACTTCTTACAAGTTACTAGTTAATGAGCCAAGTTTTGCTTTAAGAAGATTGAAGGCAGCATGGACATACTATTGATAATAGCAAATAATAGATCTTCATTTCGTACACCAAGAGATTCACGAATATGCTCCCGAAGCACTCTCTTTGCTATATTATCTTTGGCTGCTTCCATTAGTTCTTTGCTGTTACCCAGATGCACCACATAAGTCTGCGGCATATTTATCCTGCCCACGAAAAAACAAACATTAATTGCCAATTTATCAAACTGAAAGAAAGCTGTTACAACATTACAAGCCCCACAATCATTAAGTAACTAACATAAACATAAGTTTCCATCTATTTGTGTTTACTTGACTTGTGAACTACGATATTCTCAGACAAGAGAACAAAGATGTGAATCACAACAAAATGTTTGACATGCACCCAAGCATGTAAATATATTGACATCTATCTTTCCCATGACTGCTTTGAAAACGGTTCAAGGGGCTGATAAATGCAATATAATATGTTTGGAAAAGGTATAATTTCAGCTAGATAAATAGTCAAAAGTACTAACTGAGTATCAATACTTTCTTGTGCTGTACTGGTCAATGGATCTGCAACTTGTTTCTTTCAGTGTTGGAGAGGGCTGACAGTCAAAAGTACTATATATTGGGTTTAATGCTCGCATAGTTAACTGGCTATCCATTCTTTCTTGTGCTGTGCTGGTCGAAGGATCTACAACTTGGTTTTTCGGCATTGCAGAGGGCTAAGGGAGGGATGCCATGTTTCCGCACTGCTTTTTCATTTGGTACCCGAGGGATTAAGCAAGAAACTTCCAGATTTGAAGGCTTAACAGGAACTTAGAGGAATCCAATTGACTAGAGAACTCCACATCCCTCATCTTTTGTTTGTACATGATGGCCTGCATTTCAAGGACGGCAGTTTGAGGAAAGCGAGGGCATACAAAACTGGTTTAGAGTTGCACTGTTCAGCGACCAGTATGGAAATTAACCTTCAAATGTCTACTTTGGCTTCCCATTTGGTGGGGGACCCCCACGCACTTTTGAAAAGGATCTTTGGATACCTCCTTTTCCAATTAAAAGACTTCATATACAGAATGAAGTATCTTGGCTTCCAACTCAAGGCAAACAGAAATTCTTGTCAGAATTGGATGTAGCTTTATAAGAAGGTGGAGAAGAGAATCAAACACTGGTGTAACAGGTGGATATTTACGAAAGGAAGGATGACCCTTTCTCAAAATGTTACTGAAGCCACGTTTGTCTTCCCGATGACCATGGCATACATCCAAAAAGGAATCCTATCCAAGATATTGAAAGCTGCCATCAGTATCTGAAAGCAGGGAAGGAGAAGAGAAGCATACCACTAGTGAAATGGCAGAGATTAGAATTGTGAAAACTCCTAGATCTAACAATCTCGGGAATCCTACTGCAACCAGCTGAATTTACTTCTCTTTTTTTGTAAATTACATTACAGAATTAATTCAGATTTCTTCATGAATTATTGAAGTTATTGAAGCCTAAACTCAATACTTTATGATTCTGAAACAAGGAAACTGAGCAAAGAACAAATCACACATGGGACACCTTTATTTTGGACTAAGTCCCCCGAAAAACCCAATGCGGAAAACTGGTGCAGCAGATCTGAGGGTTTGTATTATTAGCAGTAGCAATTTCTAAATACATCGTTGAATACCTCAAGGGTTATTCAGTTACAGAGAGAGAAATATTGGCAGAAAGAGTGTGAGTTTTACCGCACTCAATCACTGGAAAATGTTATGAATATAATTCATAACAAATAGTATAAATAGAATAAATAGAAATAAATATAATTATTAATAGTCAAATAAAGATTATGTTAAGTAGTCATTAAGTTAGTGAAAGGGCATGTCTAAAAGACATGCCCAGTCATGAAAGGCCACCTGCATAGGTATATAAGCAGGGCCTCATTGTAACATTTCTCATCACTCATACATTTTATATATAATAAATTATTATTACAAATACCTCTTGTGTATTTTTACATTAAAGTCAACAAGCCTACAGATTTGTTGCTTCAGTGGTATCGGAGCCATGCTACACAATATAGTCTCACGAGCCTATGAACATAGTTTACAAGCCTATGAACGTAGTTTACGAGCCTATGAACATAGTTTACCGTACAATGTGCCATTACATGTAGATCCTGAAGAAATTAAGCAGATTAGAAAAATTCAACAAAAACTTCAGCAATTAGAAAAGTCGTGTGCAGAAGCTACAACCCGTTTTAAGAAAGGTTATGAACAAATCCATAATAAGGAAGAAGATGTTGATCAAAATAATGAATACGAAAAAGATATCAATCAACATGAGGATCTAGATGAAGCTGATATTGATGTAGATGAGGATTATGAAGATTAGGATGATCCAGATACAGATAATGTGGAAGAAGGCTATCTTAAGAAACAAGAAGATGAAAAATATCAGAACAATGAGGAAGATTACATTAACATGAAAGGGACTAACAATGAAGAATGATCTAACCTGGAAAAGAATGTTGAACATGCTAAAATAGGAACTCCTCAGTGCAACATAAATGAGACTAAAAATCTAAGTGGGTATATGACAGTTGAAGATGAAAACAACGAAGAAAATAATTCTACAAAAATTATTGATGAAGGATCACTACATTTCATAGAAGATCAGGAAGAGGTTATGTCAATCACATATTATAACGGTGAAGATGACTGTAAGGCAGGGCTTGTAGCAAGATTGTTGGTATACCCGGAAGAGCCACAATCTATATATATCGTGAATAGAAACCTCTGCAGGTTCCAACTGCCCCTCTTCTTCAGTACCAGAATGGAGCACAACTTCCTTTCATAACTTTTCAACACAGATTCTATTCGAAAATTCCAGTTACCAATGGATGAGGATGATCCCATTAATCATGCCAATAGTAGTAGGGTGAAAACACCCTTATCTCTAACGTATTTTGGGAACTTTGTATCCATAGGTGTTGGTTGGACTATTGTGAAGCAGTTATTTGAAAAAGATATTAGCCTTGCTGTGGGTCTCGCCCCAGAAGGCATCAACTCCTGCACCACAATCAAGCAACATCTACAACAATTATATCGCGTTCTTCGGGAGTTAGAAGTCACAAACAACATTCCTCATTGTGAGCCACAGATCCTACATTGGAAATTGCAGAGGGCCAAATTGTTCCAGTCATGATCGTGGCAAATGCGTGCATGATGATGGGAGCACAGGTTGCAAGCCAAGCAAGAGCACCGCCACTCTTTGAGTACCGAGCGAAGCCCTCTGTCTCTGCGAAATAACAGCGATCAGACCTCGGGGCCTCCCCGCAGAAGAGATTCTTGAACGGGGTTGCCTTCCCTGGAGCTTCAGCGACCCCGACCTTTGTCACAAATATGTCGGTGTCCTCGGTCCCTGCGAATAGAATAACTTTGCCTAAGTCGTTGCCCATCGACTGGCTAAACAACATGATCAGCCGTCCAAACCATTGTCCACTCACCCTCCTGTCATAGCCTCGTTCGTCATTCGCGTTTGGTGTTATGAATGAATGATGTTTTATCGTCCACGAGACTAAAAATAGTCTATGGGACCACCAACTTCCTTGTTTTTTGCCTTCTGTAATTCAATCCTTTTCTTATTCAAATTGATGATGAGCTGACCCAACCTTAAAACAGTTCCTTCACTGAAAAGACAATGCCATGGAATTGATGCTAACATACTGCGGTAACTGTCCCTGGTGTCTCTAAAAGCGTCACATTCCAAAATGAAATGTTTTTCTTATTCCACTGCACCAGAAGTGCAAGAAGTGTAAAAATTTTTGAATCTTAATTCTTATGTAGAAATTATTTCTATTAATCTGGTTAAGTTTTTCCTACTTATACAAGTTATCAACTGAATAAATTCAAGTTAACATCAAAGAAAAACATATAACAGATCTCTACCAATTCAGATTTAGAATAAACACATGCACACATAGACAAAGTGACACAGTTATTTCTGGACAAACTGTCCCCAGAAAAACCCAATGTGGGAAAACCGGTCTCTGGCTGCTGGAGGGCTCTATTATTAAGAATATTTCTGAATACACAACTCTGGGTTCCAGATCTGGAAAACCCTACAGAGAAAACTCTAGATGTGCAGCACCTGGCTGATCTAAGACCAACAATACTGATTGATCCACACCCTCAAATGGGATTTACATAACTCAGCCAGATCCAGGCCTAGAAACCCCACATCTGCCCCTGAAAGACACGGCATCAGCCTCTGAAGGCCTCCAAATGCTCAACGCTGTCACTGGAAGGGACTGCGTTACCCCAGACTGGGTGAAACAGTCACTACGTTGCCCCTAAGGGTCTTTGTGTAACCCCTGAAGGGTTTCCTGAAAATCACG